>NMRA01000094.1:393713-459066 GCA_002633005.1 Phoronis australis | reverse complement strand
AATGATGCTGCTCGTCAATTCTTTGAGAGCGTGTGTGAAGAGCTGCAGAAGTTGGGTTGTACGCAGTCATCCCATGATCCCGCCCTGTTTACTTTCCGCAAGGACGGTCGACTAATAGGTATGTTATGCAGTCACATTGACGATTTTTTGCATTGCGGCGAGAACTGGTTTGACATGTTGGTCATGGCTCGTTTGCGCGAACGCTTTACGGCTGGAAAGCTAGAGGAAGGCGGCCATTTCAAATATATCGGTTTTCATGTAAAGCAAACTGACGGGAGTATTGTTCTGGATCAAGGCGACTATGCTCGCGATTTGGAAATGATTGACGTTCCTCCTGAAAGATTTAATCACAAAAGTGACATGTTGAACACGAACGAACAAACCCTGTTAAGAAGTATCGTCGGGAGTTTGAATTGGGCCGTACAGGGCTCCCGACCGGACCTGGCGTATGATCTGATCGAGTTGAGCATGAAGTTCAAAACTGCCAATGTTGGTGATCTCAAGCGAGCTTTGAAAGTAGTAAAAAGACTGAAAGACTGTGATTCATTTGTGAAGTTTCCTAATCTAGGCCCCGTGAGTGACTGGCAATTGACTGTTTTTAGCGACGCTGGTCATGCGAATCTTTGCGATGGTGTAAGCAGTGTTGGCGCGCACATTATCTTTATTGAGGGCGATAACAATAAATGTTGCCCCCTATCATGGGTGGCCAACAAGATAAAACGGGTGGTGCGGTCCACTATCGCGGCTGAAGCCCTCAGTTTGGAGGAAGCATTGGAGGACGCCATCTATTTGCGCAGTTTACTGGAAGATTTGTTGGGATTGCCTCCAAAATCAATTCCCATTGTCGCATTCGTGGACAATAAGAGTGTTGTCGAAGCCGTTCATTCGACCAAGTTGGTTGACGATAAACGCTTGCGGCTTGACATTAGTGCGATAAGACAATCGTTACAAACCAAGGATGTAAACTATATCAAGTGGTGTCCTGGTCATCAGCAGTTAGCGAACTGTATGACGAAGCGTGGTGCTTCGTCTGTGAACATACGTAATGCTATTCAAACCGGACAGTTATAGACTTTCACATTAGTTTAGTTAGTTTTTACATTAAGTTTTTCTGTTCATATATTTACCCACTTTTTACTGCCATCCTTATCATAAAAGAAAAAGGAGTGAGTGTTGGTGTTAAGCTTTGTATTAGCCGCCAGGCGTCTATGGTGTTTCACCTCTCCCCACTAGCTGGAGGAGCGTTCCAGAGCGTCCATGTTGGTAGACCGTTTGCTTTTATTGTGCTGGCGAATATAATCCCTTGATAGGGACGTTTGCGTTGTCTTTGAGCGAACTAACACTACTGGCCATAGGTGAACGGATACAACCACTGGTGTAGCCAGAGGTTTTCAATAGGTGGGGTCAAGTTTGAGAACCGATCAAAACGACCGTCCGGGACGTGTCATTCCCTCTCTCTTGTACGGAACATCACTTCTTATTTTTAGAAATCATTTTAGTGAATAACATTTAATCGTGGGATTTTTCTAAAATCCCCTCGACCCAACATCCCACGACCCCCTCGACCCACGACCCATGATTCCCTCGACCCACAACCCCCTCGACCCATTCTATACAAACTCTACTCGATCTGAACATAGAACATCAGGACCAATGAGTTGGGCCGTGAGCTCAGCTGGTTTTCCCTGTTTTTTGGAATTACAAATGTCGTTTCCGGCAGAGTGTAATCGTCCCGTCTGCTCTTCAGTGAATGACAGATTCAACCTTTTTTGCGGAGAGTGGAGGAACCGACAAAATTGCAATTTCATCAATAAATACAGTTTGAAAAAACAAACTGTGAACTAAAAAGTATATTTCAACGTTATATGGAGTATATTGTAAACGAGTGTACAACATAAAGCAAACAATAACAATATGAAATTAACGTACAGTCTCCCTAAGTTTAGTAAAACTGGGCCATTGGTAGCCGCTCGTGGAACTGTTTCCGTGACAACGATAGCGCGCTCACAATCCGCTATTCAAGACCACGTTCTCACGGTACTTTCTGTTTTTAATCACCAGATTTGATCGAGAGCAGACTCCCGTGTAGGTATATCTTATGCGAAAGCCATACAGCGACGTAATAAGATTATGAAATTTGTAAACAGCGCACAAATACCCCTATTGCCACAGCTCGTGGGTCGAAGCGGTCGTGGGGGTAGTGGGAGTTGTAGAACAATCCGAAAATGTGTGCTTAAAATAAAACACCATGCATACACACGCGCGCACATACGCACGCACACGCTATCTAACTTATAAATTCATGGTTGCTGCCTATAAGTAATATGGGTTTCTTAAAAAACAGTTTCATGGGGTTGAAATCTTGTTAGCATGCAGTAATTACACTAGGTAGTACTTAACTTCTGTATAACTAGGGTTTGCCGTGTCTCTAGATCATTTATAAATGAAATATTAACAAATACTTAATAAAGCCATTTTATTTAAGATTAAATAATGTTGTGCAGTTAAGAAGAGTAGGAGTTTCTAAATCTCGAACCGGCAAACCTCACGAAGTCATATTCCTTATTAGCTAATCCCATCTTTTTCACAACACTGTCTATATAAGCTTTAACGATAATATTCGAAAGTTCTAAAATGAGGAAGCAATGTAGATGTCAGCTGACCCAGGAAGCCGATGCGTCCGTGACAAGTGCCTATGGCATGCTTTATCGGAGTTGGTTGGGAGATTCTTTCATTATTGTTCTAACGGTAAACTAATGTTTCCATAATCGTAAGTGTGCAATTTTAAATATTAAATCGCTATTCTCAAATGTTTCATACAATATTACATAAATAAAATCAATTTAAATATTTCATACAATATTACATAAATAAAATCAATTTCTCTAGTGATTATAATAAGTGATCTGTAGGCCTGAATAATGATAACTTTTCTTCTTGCTACTGGCGACATTCGAGTTTGGTTTCATTGTATAACGCGCCTTTATATTGGCATTCAAATACAGGCTTAAGTGAGCTAGGCAACTGTTTTTACACTAGGCCTATTTTAAAGATCGTAAATAAAGTGGGCCATTAGATTAACGTTTTTATAAGGTAGAAAGTTCAAACTACAGTAATTGCTATCATGATTTAGAAAGTATTTTGTTAAGCCAATAAGCAGAATGAAATGTAAGTTTTTTCAGATCATTTATCACCTTTTTTAACCTGATTTATTTTGCAGGCAAACATGACAGCATGAGATTCATCGAAACCCACGAGTTGAAATTTATTCAGAACCTGAATGTGAAAGAGCAATATAAGAGAGTGAGAACGAATGTTTTCAACGAAAGAAAAGGAGCAAGAGAAAACCTGAGCATAAGGTTGCAAAGGTTGTTTTAAATTTACTCGTATGTACAGTCGTGGAAATGTAATTCATAATGTAATAAGCAACAGAACATGTAAAATCCGATTTCAAAAATGGATTGTGCGGGTTTAATTCCATTGTAGTGTTCGCATTTTATGATTTGTATTTGTTGGTATTCTGAAAAGCGAAGCCATACATACTAATAAATAAATGGGTGAAAATCACTTTTGCTGTTTTTTATTGACAATATCCGGGAATTAGATGTCAAATCATTACATAACATTACCTGTATATGGGTTATTTTCCATGCACTTAATGGAAAAAGGTTCGTTTTTTGACATAGATTAGATTCACCTGAATGTATTCTATTCACACATGTAAAAAATTCTCAATAGTTGAGTAGTCAAATGGTGTTTGTTGTACTCAGTGAATGTACCAAACATGCTCAGATTCAACGGACTTCTAAGATATAATAGTACTTTCACTTGTTCATTATGATGGTGTAGCCAATGTGTGATGGGCGGCGCAGCACTGAAATCAGTGTGGGGGCTATAGCCCAACTTAGTTCAGACCCCTATGGAGCGCCACCCGCAGCACTGAAATCAGTGTGGGGGCTATAGCCCAACTCAGTTCAGACCCCTATGGAGCGCCACCCGCAGCACTGAAATCAGTGTGGGGGCTATAGCCCAACTTAGTTCAGACCCCTATGGAGCGCCACCCGCAGCACTGAAATCTTTGTGGGGGGCTATAGCACAACTTAGTTCAGACCCCTATGGAGCGCCACCCGCAGCACTGAAATCAGTGTGGGGGCTATAGCCCAACTTAGTTCAGACCCCTATGGAGCGCCACCAATGTGTGTACATATGCTGAGTCTGTTCATATTTTCCTGTGTAGGACTAGCCTTTGCATATACACTTAGAATACACAATTCGTAATAAGATGGCTATTAAACATGTGTTCCTTGTTTGAGTAATAGGATGACTCCTCTCTCAACCGCTGTATGTCTTACTAACCTAAAGATTTAGTTGAGTTTCGAGGAAGGTGCTTGTTATAAAAAACACTATATAATGTGTAACCGGATCCTGTCTAAGGTGCTGTCTAATGCTAGGTTTAAATTATGTTCTTGGCGGCCACGTTAGCCTTTTCGTCCTAAACGCAATATCTCTGCACCCTGTGATTTTTGCATCCGTAACCATCATGCGTTGACGTTTGCAGTTGGTTGAAATGTGATTGCTGTCATCATGTAAATCTAATGTGGATGGTAGGAAATGGGGCTGATTTTGAAGCGTTATGAAACAGTTGCGTCAGCGACACTGGTGATAGTGGAGACATTTTTTTGAAAAGTCCTATAGTACTGTCGTTGTTGTTGGTGTTGTTGTTGGAATGTTCTTAATATATTGTTCGACCTCTTAGCTATTTTTAGCATTGATTGGGAAATGGTAGACAATGTAAAATGTTTAAAAAATCAGTGACAATAACACACTACAACAAAAATAGAAATACATTGGAGACATATACATGAACTGGCCTGTTAACATGAACAGTAAGCACATACATGAACTGGCCTGTTAACATGAACATTAAACACATACATGAACTGGCCTGTTAACATGAACAGTAAACACATACATGAACTGGCCTGTTAACATGAACAGTAAACGCTGTCCGTGCATGATGTTTTTTAAGGTGTAATTTCATTGTGTGGTAGCGCCATTTTCGAATATTTCATCATTGCAATGGACTTCTAAGATATGGTGTAGCCTGTACACATTCAGTAGTATAAATTTAATAGTTTAGTTAAGATGCAATTCCTTTCTTCGCCATCTGCATGTAGGAAAATTAAAAATGCCATGTTGTTGGTATAGTAAATACACTTTTCCTTTACATCGTCTTTTCATGACAAAATTTGGTAACGTTATCTCTAATGGCGAGTAACCTATGTTTTTGTTTAGCCTCCTTGATATCGTGTTCGCGAATTTTAAAGCACAATGTGTGAATTAAAGATATTTGAAGTCTGCATTTTGCTTTCTTTTGCATATATTATATACTTTTCAACAATTAATTGTAATTTTTGTTTTTTCTCATCATTTCACAAATTTAAGAATAAACACAATAGTCAGGTTCCAAATTGGCAAAAAATGACTGTCGAGGGAATTTGGGGGTAATGCAGATCTGATGATTGATTTTTATTAACTAATTTTGGGATGCTGAATCTAAAAAATTGTCGGACTGGATTTTGCCGGCATAACCCTCAAATCCAAGATGGCCGCCATCAGCCATGTTGAAATTGGCAAGTCCCAATAAATACCTTTTAAATGAGTATGTTACATCGAACTATAGGTTTTCAGGTATGATTCTGATACTGTTTTTGTGATTGAAAGTCAAGGTCACGCGAAAAGGTCAAGATCAAGGTCACATTATGTCGCACATGTTCCAGTGGTAATACAGTATGCTCAAATATTTCAAGACATCTTTATTCATAAATTCAGAATAGTGTTGGAGTGTTTCAGGCAAAATGTATGGCAAAATGAGCTTTTCCTACGTCATCAATAAATCCAAGATGGCTGCCAGCTGCCAGCGTGGAATTGTAATGCCTAAGGAAGTATTCTTAGCTCTCGAGCAATATCTCACCATTTTCGTGATTGGATGTCAAGATTATGCTCAAATGTTGAATTTTGCAAATGTGCGATGACTTGAACACACGAAAATGTCAGTTTCAATGGGTTACCAGCAAACAAGACACTTCTATATTTCAATTTCATTTTTATTACAGCTACACGAACATTATTTGCCACAAAGATTATAGCAAGTCAGACAGAATATTTTCGTTAGCAAGTTTTCTTAGAAAATTAAATTATAAAAGAAAGCGTGACAATTGTGGTTCCTCATGGAGCGATCTTGCTTTTTGGGTGATAGTGCCAGAATCGAACTCTTCTTGATTCGTTACCATTATTATGAGATTAGCTGACAGTGTAATGGCATTTCACAAAAGGTAACAACAAAACCTTCAAGTCTTATAGTAACTAACAACTCAATTGATTCTCAAACACCGGTATTCTGGCAATGTGTCTGAGAGTCCATACACTTGCACCAGTACGCATCAGTGCATCAGAGTCCAACTTGTCGACAACCACAGGGCACGCTGGAACAGCCCTTGGTGCATCTACATGTTGTTAGTTTTATGCAGGATTCTGAAATTGGTGGTAGCGTCATCAACAATGGTAGTGTGTGCTCGCCTACAAATATCCAACCAGAATGAGCGATGTCTGGGAGTTCTTGAGTGCTCTTGTCTGCCTGTCTCCAAACAGCTACTTGATATTTAGCTCGTTGTATGTGTCCCTAGACAGCTCAGACTACCGCCGCCAAGACTCATGGGAGACACCTTTGCAAAATAAGGCCACATGAGCTTCATCCCAAACAGCTTGATTGCGCACACCATAAACTCTTCAGCTTCAGATGCCACCTGTGTTGTGAGGCTTTTCTTCCCGAGGTCTTCTAAGGGAGCATGGTGTTCCGTAAACACTTTCCAGGTGGTCTTTTTTCCGTGTCCGTGAAGCTGGGAAATTGTGTCACAATCTGTTATTCCATGAAACGTTGGTAGGTTTGCAACCATGGAACTTGACATTTTGTTGTAAATCTTGTGAACTGGTATGTTTGTTTTCTGCCATCTCGATGAAACTCTACCAGTTTTCTGGAAGCGATACAGACAAGTCATTCACTTGACATCTGATCCAATAAATACCCTTGCTTCTCTTTTTACATGCTTCTTCTTTAATTGAGTGTTGCCGATATAGATCAAATGTTATATCTATTCGTTCGAAACCGTCTCCTATAGCCAGAATGGTCTTCATAAATGACTTTGCATAGTCTCCAAGAGTCACGGCTTGTCCAGCGATGACTAGTGCCGCTGCTCCTCTCAGATATATCATGGACGGCGTGTCAGTGCTATCTACGAGCAATTCAACTAGTGCTGATTTGCTTTCCTGATGCAAACTTCCATCAGTGGAAGAAACAGGCAGTAGCAGAAAACAAACAAGACCTTCAAGAAGTCTTGTCTCAACAGCTAGTGCTATAGTGTCCTTCTGGAAAAAGAATGAATGTAAGTGTGGAATGTTACAACAAAAGGAAAGTGTTGTCATCTGATCCACAATTCGACATTTCGGCATTACAGGCAAACCATGAGGAAGCTGACACACACATTGTCTCACACTGCGTAAATGTAGAAGTTGACACCAAGGTCGTTTCCTCGCGTGACACAGACGTACTTGTTCTCCTGGTGCACCACTCTGAGAAAATGAAATGTTCTCAGCTTTGGATGAAATTAGGCACTACGAAGAAACCAGCGTGCATACCAGTTCATGAGATTGACCAGTTCCATGGTTGCAAGTCTACCAGCATTTCGTGCAATAACAGGCTGTGACACAAGTTTCCCAGCTTAGAAGACATCGGGAGGAAAGTCCTTACACCACAGGCGGAATCTCAAACAGAAGAGTTTGTGTGCCATATTTATGGTTTGTGCAATCAATCTGTCAGCGATAAAGTTCGTGTGGCCTTATTTGGCAAAGGTGTCTCCCATGAGTCTTTGCGGCCGTCCTCTGACGCTGTTCAGTGGTACATACAACGAGCTAACTACCAGGCAGCTGTTTGAGACAGGCATACAGGAATTGCAGACGTCGCTCATTCTGGTTGGATATTTGTAGGCGAGCATACAATACCTTTGTTGATGACGTTAACACCAATTCCAGATTCCTGCATAAAAATAACATGCGCTGTCCCAGCGTACGCTGTGGTTGTCGACAAGTTGGACTCCGGGGCACTGATGCGTGCAAATGTATGGACTCTCAGACACATTGCCGGAATGCCACTGATTGAGAAATGATTGAGCTGTTGGTTACTGTAACACTCGAGGCTTTTGTTGTTGCCTTTTGTGAAATGCCGTTACTCTGTATGCATATCTCATAATAATGGTAATGAATCAGAAGAGTTCGACTATGGCACTTTCACTCAGAAAGCAATATTGCTCCATGAGGAACCACATTTGCTACGCTTTCCTTATTCTTTACTGTTCTAAGAAAACTTTTTACGGGAAATATTCCGTTTGACTTGCTATAATCTTTATTTATAAGAAACGTGTTAGTGTATCAAACGATGTTCGTGTAGCTGTAATAAAAATGAAATTGAAATAGAAGTGGCTGGTTTGATGGTAACCCATAGAAACTGACATTTTCGTGTGGTCAAGTCATCGCACATTTGCAAAGTTCAACATTTGAGCATAATCTTGACATCCAGTCTCAAAATTAGTGCTTAAAATGAGCTTCCAGTGCATGAGAACCTAATACATTGACATATTGCTCGAGAGCTAAGAATACGTCCATTGGCATTACAATTTCATGATGGTGGCTGGCAGCCATCTTAGATTTATCGATGACTTAAGAAAATTCATATTGCCATTCAATGTTATGCCTGAAACACTCCAAAACTATTCTGAATTTCTGTGTAAAGATGCCCTAAAATATTTGAACTCACTGTATTTCAAGTGAAACATGTGCGGCATAATGTGACCTTGACCTTTTTGCGTGCCCTTGACCTCTAATCATAAAATAGTATCAAAATTGATTTTATTGTGCCTGAAAACCTATGGTTTCATGCTCATTTTAAAACGCATTTATTGGGACTTGCCAATTTCAGTCTGGCATACAATTTTTTGATTCAGCATCCCAAAATTAGTTAAAATAAATCGTCAGATCAGCATTAACTCCAAATGACCTCGACATCATTTTCTGAGGCCTTTTTGAAAATCGGAACCTGACTAAATTTATAGAATCACGTACAGATGGTATGTGTTTTCTTGAAGCAATCTGTACACGTGTTCCACCGAAAAGGGGTCCTAAACAATTGTAAAGCTATGGTGCTGTACTGTACAAATCAGTCGCATTCCGGTGGTCGTTTTTTGACGAACATTTCATTCAAACGTAATTCTTTCACTGCAGGATAAAATGTCCCGACGCGATTCAGATTTAATTATCAATAACTTCGAACACCCTACGTGTATTACTTGTTCCCTTGCATAATTTCTGAAGAATTTGGACCTAAAACAGGAAATACATTCACGTCTTGGGTGGTCCAGGCAATTGGCCGCAGGTCCACCAGTCCGAAAGTAAAGAGTTCGTAACTCCGAAACTTGAAAGTTCGGATTCATGAACCTTATGTATCTTTGGGACAAATTTTGCAATATAGCGGAGAGGGAATTCATGAAAATCGCGCACTTGACAAACGTCTGCAAATTGGTACAATGTTAGGAATAGGTAAAACATTTCTAAAAAGCACCGCAAACAAACTGTGCTAACCCCCTAGTGGCCGCTACGCACAAAATCCAACATGGCCGCCGCCGAAAATGGAAATTGGCATATCTCGGCTATTATCATCACCAGATCATGTTGTAAATCCATGTTTTTGGGTGCGGGAGTTTATTTCTGATGTTAGTTTTATGCTTTGAGGCCATTAAAATCTTTTTACACTTTCTATGAACTTAAAATACCAAACGGTTGGCCCCGCGCATTGTGTCCGGATAGAAAATGTCAAACGCTTGTTCCCGCGCAGCTCCACTCTTGCATCTATTGGTTATATTATTTTTGTTGGTTT
This sequence comes from Phoronis australis, assembly GCA_002633005.1. Taxonomy (NCBI): domain Eukaryota; kingdom Metazoa; phylum Phoronida; family Phoronidae; genus Phoronis; species Phoronis australis. The sequence goes on along the minus strand of NMRA01000094.1, from coordinate 449,081 downwards.
GAATCAGGCTGCATATAATGCTCAGAAGAAAAAATGCAATGGCGGTACCCTGCTGAGGTCGGTGAATCAAAAATGGTAGACCTATGCTTCATGGGCATGCTCCACATCGAAATGGCATTTCAAGAGAGTGGAGGTAAACTGTTGGACGGATCTGGATGGGACCACATGTTCTCCCTAGACAATGTCTTCACTCCTGGTGCTGCACCATCTCCTCTGGGTGGAAAGCATGTCAAGCGTACCAGATGTGCATACCAACTCACTCTGGCTTAATGAGTTAAAGAAACATGCATATGATGATGAGTACTGTCATGAAAAGTTTGGACCTCACGAAAGCTTTGATATGTGGGAAAAACGAGTCTGCAATGCTCCAACAGTTTGTTACTGGAAAATTGTAAGAGACTACCTGCTAATTAACTGTCGCTTCATTCGAGGTCAGAGACTGGGCAATTGGCCATTGACTTTAAAAGCCCATGTGAAGAATTGTGTCCATGGTTTTTTTGCATTTGGACATACGAATTACGCTGGATGCCTTTTTTCTTGAGAGCCATGGTACAACTTCCACAGACCCACCCTTCAGTGGACGAAGATTTCATGGAAGGGAATTTTGTTGTTCAATGTAGTGACTGGAAGTTTTCTTTGACCTGAGCCAAGAGCACAGTATGAAATTCTTGAAGGAGGACAGTGGTGCAAAGGGACTCTACAAGAAGACAAGTAATGATTGAGCTCTTAAGGTCAGAAGTGTTGAGGTTAATTGATGAGTTTGAGGATGCATGCTTCTCAGCATCAAGAAACAATGACAATCTGAAGCATCCTGAGTCGTCTATTGCTGAACAAACAAAGTTTCTGAAGGACCTCAAAGCTCTCTGCGACCTTGTGAAGGAGGGTCGAGTTGTCAATCCGTTCAAGGAGACTTGCTCAGATCTTATTACCTTGGACACTGGTGAGATCATAGATCCTGAGATCATCAATTGCCTTAGGGAACATCCGAACATTGGTCAAACCAAATTCACAGAAATTGTTACCAAACTATTGTCTGAAATAAACCCAAGGACCAACTTGTTTACTTTCGCCAACAGACCACCCACTGATTTGAAAAAGAATATTGACAAGCTGGGATCTGCCAAAGCGAACACGGCTATCATCACTAAGATGTTTATGTCACTCCAAGCACGTCCTGGAATAGAGATCGTAGAGTTTTCTAGCACGAAAATCAGCGTGAACCCCATCTTTATGCGGTAGAGGTAAACTTCTGTCAGGAACCATATCTGATATTCTTTCATGTCTGCCTGGCATGCCCGTTCCTGGCCGATCTCAAGCAGTCAAAGGAGCTTCTGTGGTTCTCGATGTGGCCGCCACAATACTTCTTATATAACCCCAGCGTGCAAAAGTGTTTGGGAAGTATACACAACAGATGCAATTGGTGCCATAAGTGCAAAGCCAGATGGCAGAGGGCACAAGAAGACTGGATGCAGTCTGGGACACATACGGAGAGGATAGTCTGAAGTTATAGACTCATGTGAAGCGTGGTGAGACTGAATGGCGACAAACACGGGTTTCGGCTAAGATACCAATGCCCAGGGGAACTCAGTGGCAGACATTCCTCAAAATTGTTAAAACAAGGACGAGCTCTTCCAGTTCGACTTCGACGACCTTCTGGGCAGCACAGCCGATTCACAGTACCAACTTCTTACCACAAATGCCGACCTAATATTCAGCAGCAAACCAACAGACGTATCACCGTTGTTTCCATGGCTGTAGACAGTAGCTGACACGAGGATGATGATGTATTTGCAACATGCAGCTGTTCAGGATGACACCAAGGCTTACCTTAGGACAGTTGTCAGTGTCGCGGTGGTTCTAGCAGTCAGCTTCTTTCACAAGCAAGGCCTCTAAGAGTTGTGGATTGGATTTGCATCTGGAAAACTATATGGATATTTCTGTCCACCAAATCTCTCAAAATCTTGGGCCGCAGAAATGTGAAGTCATCCCACTCTTCCATGTACTGACAGGTTGTGATGTCGTCTCAGCAATGTTCAGGATTGAAAAACCATGGAATGCTTGGGCTGCTTTCCCCGAGGTCACAATTACTTTTATTGCCATCACTTATGACCCAACTACCCTCACACTTGACTCAATTCTTTTACGACACCTTGAACGCTGAATAGTACTAAAATACAGTAAAAACTGAGGGACACACCCTGTGAATGACGCATGAAAGCTTCTGTTCACCCATGGACTCAAGACTCCTGAATCACTACCACCAACACAGCATGCTTCATTCCAACATGGTAAGCGTTCCCTGCTCACTGCAGCTTTTGTTTGGAAACAGTCTCTTGCCAATAAAACCCCAGATACCAAACCATGTCTATGGGGTTGGAAATGGAATACTAGAGCCACAAAATGAGTGCCATATTGGTCAGATCTGGAAGATGTAAGCCAGTTGTGTTCGCTACTTGTAGCTGTGTTGTTGCCTGCAAAGGCAATTGTAAGTGCCACCGAGCTGGACTTGGCCGGTGTACCACAGTGGTCAAATGTGAAGGTGCCTGCACCAGCAACAACTCTTATACCTGACATTTCATCTTTCTCAATATCTAGTTGTTTTATAAGTTAGTATGCATACATGATACAAACAAGCAGCCACCAGTATTTGGTAGACAATTCTGTTCAGTCAGTTGCTAATAAAATATATATGTTTCTATAGTCTCAGTCTAGAAGTATTGTCACAGTCAGCTGGACAAGTCCTATTTTGTTCAAACCTGGTTTTGGAAAATGGTAATTTTGGAATTTTGTGCAGTGAATCACATCGATATACCCATTAATTAAACAAAGTAAATTATACGAGGACCAATATAAATTTGAGTTATTTGTGAATGACATTTGCTTTGAAAGTATCGTTTTGCGTTGGAATGGACCCCAAAACATAGAACTAGCACCAAAAATGAACTTCTCACCCCCCAAAATATTGAAACGATGATATCACAATTTGTTCTAGTGATAATAATAGCCAACATATGCCAATTTCCATTTTCGGCGGCGGCCATATTGGATTTTGCGCGTAATAACCACCAGGGGGTAAGCACACTTTGTTTGCGGTGTTTTTTTGAATTTCTTTTGCTAAAACCTAACAGCGTATCAAATTGCAAAAACTTGTCACAAAGTGCCCATTTTTTGCAAATTTGCACATATTCCTTCCCCGCTAATAACGAAACCCTAAATTTTTGTCGGAATTGTGAACTTTCGGACTCATAATCCTTCGCACTTTAGATTTATGACCATTGGGACCTACCGTATGGACTTTTTAAAAATGCCAGCATTTGTCGGACTTGTGAAGCTTCGGACTATTCAGCGGTATCTTTTTGAGGAGTTTTCTATGTTCTAAATTGGCGATGGCCTCTTTAATGTACCCTACTTTTGTTTTTGGTCTCCAAATCTCTAATTTGTTATGAAAATAACTACAGCCACCGTTTTTAAAATTAAAAAGAAATTTTCAAGTGTGATTAATTTGCCTTTTTACATTTAGTAAACTAACACACGTGTTAAAGAGACGAAAATTGATAACGGTGTCCCTAATGGTTTATGTATACTATACAAGATATATATAAATATATATATATAAATATATACATAAATAAATATATACATATATATTTCATTGAAAACACGACTTTGATCTGTCGTGTTTTCAATGAAACATGTATACACACACACACACACACATATATGTATATATATATATATATATATATATATTCATATACATATACGTGTGTGTGTGTGTGTGCGCGCGCGTGTGTGTGTGCATGTGTGTATGTGCCAATTGTTCTGTTCAGTGTAGATCTTTGTTCCGATGATACGAACAGAACGGAATAAAGATTGTTAAGAACAAAGTGTCGTGTATTTAATGAATTATGTACATGTATATCAATTAGTTCAGATTTATTATTGTTCCCTTCCTGGTGTATTTTCAAAGCAAGACCCATATGTTGAAGTTCCATTAATCAATGAATGATTTTGTTCACCCCAGGGTGCAAACGACTCCAAATATAAAGCCATGGCTTTTGATATTCCAATATGGAGACATACTCTAACTATATGAAGGCTGTAGTATTAGGCAGCCAGAGTTTTACGGTACAACTTAATTACTTGTACTGAGGTCATGGACAGTAATTGAAATAAATTAATCATTATTTGCCAATAGACAGACATTCTTGAACGTGTTTTCAGTTTCTACACTGAGCCAAATAAAAGACACATCACTAGTATCTTGTGGGCAACACTTAGCAGGTCCGCGTCTTTCACTAGGCGTCAGAATTATTCCTCCCAATAATTAATGTTCTGAACAGTGCTTCAGCAATTACGGAACTTCGATGAAAACGGTCGAATAACAACCATCACAGGCCAGGTTTCAACCCCAATTCGGGGACTTGCTGCTCAAGGGTGTATATTGAACGTTTTCACAGAAGACCGATCTGTGGGAAGGGTACATTTTGTAATTCCTACTTGTTCCAAAGTGGCGGCGCCTTTCCTCTACAAAAGGCTCACTTTGAGAATTCGAAAGTTTACAAACACTTTCCATCACTTCAACACAAAGTTTTAATATTATCTCATTTTTGAAACATTTTTTAAGAAATACAATAATGTGATACAATTACAATTACCCGAAAGAGAATCGTCCGATTTAGTTAAAACAATGAGAGGTTTAATATTGAATCTAATTACAATGGATACAGACCAACTAGAAGCTGAACAAGATGCACTACAAAAGCACACAAAAAGGCTTTAATTATGAGACTTCTAAGTAAAAAACTGTTCAGTATCATACCAGGCCCGTAAGAAGGGAAGGGGGGCAATTCGACTTCTCCAAACTTGACCATGCTAGTGGCGTAGTAGCAACTATTTCGTTTCTGAAGTAATGTTTAATAGCCGCAAGCTTGAAGCACATAGGGCCTACATGTACAGTAAACACACATCTGGCCGATTTAACTGGTGCGATATTCATACTGTATGAATACAGGTCAGCAAGGTAAACAAAAGTCAGCTACAGTAGAAAGATGCATACCGAAAAGGCGCAACCACAATAAGCACCGATTTGTCTGTAGCCTACAACAGACCACATTTACACTTCCTCCGTCAATCATGTCAGTTTGTTTGTGTAAAGCGCTACCTGTTCAGAATTCGGCCATTCAATCAGAAACCCCGGTGTAAAAAATTTCCCCAGGAAAACTAAATAATACCTGCGTGCCTCGCTGGTTCCCTGCATGCCGCTAGGTGGTAGCCAGCAAGTAGGTATCTGACTTAATTTTCCCTAATTTTTTTTACATCGGCGTTTCTGATTGGCCGGTCATTCATGTATTTTTTAATCCTTGTTTGGTCTCCATCTTGTGTTAAGTAGTTCACTGTGTCACCATTAAACAACACTCTTGCTTTGGGACCTCTGCGTTGTTTCCCTTTGAAAAATCCACTGACTGAAAAAAGGCATACAAAGTTAGAGTTCATAACACGTACCCGACTTGCAGGGTGTAATGCATGTTGAAAATCTCATTCACTTTTCCTCAAAGGCAAGTATGAAACACAAAGTATACAGAAGGAAAAATATAAGTTAAATCAAATAAGACTGTAATTTAGTATTTTTTAATGTTAACGGTTTCATCACTTTTGAATGTAATTATTAAAGTCTATAAAAATCTAGGCAATGACCATCGCCTAATAAAAATCTATTCGGCGTAATCACACAAACAACCCACCCTCACAAAAATTTCCACAACAATTCAGCTTAAAATCGAACTCTCAAAAAATCAGTCATTACGAGGTAGGTAAGGTAAATTACATCGCCGTGAATGCCGAGGAAGTCACGTAAAGTCACGCCTGTAAATGCACACAGTGCATGGGACACGAATCTTAAAAAACCACCTAATATCTGCAATGCTATTTTGCAAGTGTCACACGCGAGGTCACGTGCTCTCTCAGTCTGGCGCTTGTCCTTGCCTAACTCAATGGAAATGGATTGTGGCTGTCGCGCGCGATGAAAAAGTTAACGGCTACTAAAAAGTGGAATTCGAATTCTTCGCCATAATCATCTTACTTCAACAAACATGCTTCATGGAAGATATGTACAGAATCAGAAATGATCGCTGAAGAAAGTAAGCGCTTTTTTAAGTGAAATTTAGCGAGCGGAGGGGCTACGTGTTGCCTAGGGGTAGGCCTAGGTACTTACATGGGAGCAGGTTTGCGAGAAACAATTGATACGGGGAAGGCCTGAAGGCTGTTATAAATTCACATAACAAAAATAGTAGACCTAACGCGCAAGAAATATTACGTTAAAATGTGCACCATTCTCTGGTTGTATCCTGTCACTGTGTACCTTAGTACTTACCTCTATTCCCTAAGCGCTTGAGCTTTGGGTAGTTGACCGTGTTGAATTTCACTCGAGTCCACGTCTCTTTCGAGTTTCCGTGTCCAGGCCAGTCGGGAAACTTAACGAAACAGATTAGTGCTTACACGCTCATCCATGCACGGTCGGCGTCTGCCCTGCTTATCCACAGCTTGGCACTTCTCGCCTACTTTGAAAAAAATCCGCGATCGCAAACTACGTAGGCGTACTCAACATCACTGGAAGTTCGACTGAAGCACGTGGGATTGTTTACTTCGAAAAATGACGACTGTATACCTACGCTTAAAAACAAGTTCTCAATTGCTATTCGTTTTAACAAAATATTTCTTCTTATTGTGTAATATGTTATATAATGAAACTTGCTTTTTATTGAATCAAATTGATTGTGGTACATTTTGGCCTTTTGGTAGGAAATTATAAGTTGCCTCATGGCGGCGAATCACAACATACGCTCTGCTCGTACACAAGGTGGTAAATTTTTATATTAAAAAAAAAATATTTTCTGGCCTAGAAAGAAAATTCAAAGTTCTAAAATGCTTAGTTTTAAGCGAGGAATTCTGTTAGGCAGGTAGATTTTTAAAATAAACTTTATTTTTTTTGCCAACAGTCGACCAGCACGTAGCTTTATGGCATAATGAGGTGTCATAAAGGATTACGTACGTGACCATGAAGCAGCTCAAGCAGCTGTACTGAATTCAATGGGCTATTGTGTTCGCATTAGCTAACTCCAACCGTCGGACGATGGTCGTCCGACGGTCAATTTTCAGGTGGGAAAGGTACGTCATGGGGCAATCCTCAACAGGCAGCGAGGACTTTTGTCTCTTTACTCGGACTTTTTGTTTCGTTAAGGCGGACCTCAAGTTTTTGCCCAATTCGCCGGGCCCCCCTCGCCCTACCGGGGTGCCGGAGCCATGAGTTGCTTGGCTAGCTGCTACCGTCGGTGACGCCACTTAATTATAGGCTAAAAATAGTTCATTTTCTCACTTTTTATAAAGCTAACTAATGACGGCCGAGGTTATATCAACCAATGATACAGCGCGTGCTACTGCCTGCTACCTGCGTGGTGGCTACCACTCAAAGCGGGCACCAGAACCAGCGAGGGGGTCGGCTGGGCCCAACTGCCAAACAACACATCAAGGAAATCATGGGTATGGTCAAAAACTGTTCGCCAAAGAGGCAATTTACGAGACCGAGAAGTAGGAACGCTATCAAAAAACAGAAAAGATCGCTAAGCATTGCTTTAGTGCGTAGTCGGATTTGGGGGGGGGGTAGGGCCCCCCCTTGGCTGCCGCAAAAAAATAAAACAGCAAGACCGTAGGGAAATGTTGAGTTTAATAATTAACCCCGGTAATTAAAATTATACGGCTGAAACAAGGTTTAAATGTGTGCAGTTTTAGTGTTGGGGGGAGGGGGGTGGCTCAGATCCAATTTCAAGTGTCAAATTCGGAACACGGCGCAATCGTAACGGAGCTATCGGCTCTCCCGCGATATCCCAGGCGACCGGCAGTGGCGCTGGGCACCACGACTCCGTTTCCGTCGTCTGCTCCACTGTGCAATGAAGAAAATTACTTCATTTTTTAAAGAAAATGGAATCTGAGTGATGATGAAAAAACAGAAGCTGCTGGTAAGATCGAAGCCTTAGTGAATCACTCAGAAACTCATAATTCTCTCTTTGTCAAACCTTAACTTAAGACGATTTCCAAAGCAATCGCGTCATTATTGCCAACACAGAAAACGGCAATTGAAGACTATTTTAAATACAACAAAGTTGTTACGAACTGATTGCACAAAATATAAAACATGTAATAAGCATTACAAAAGAAGGAGGTTTCGCGCGTAAACTCTGTGAACCATAAACATGTAGGTCTGTTAGAATCAAATTAGGAGTGCAAATCCTGGTGGTGCAGTGGTAAAGCACGCGCTCTCTATCTGCCACGTCATGAGTTCGAGTCTGTAGTGCTTGCAGTTTTTCCTGTTTGACACTTTCTCTGTGTTTTTTATTTTGCCTTTTTTTTTCTTGGATAATACTTCGGGAATCAAGGAAAATGCTTGATTTTTAGAGGAAAAAACAGAAAAATTTCCTGGGCGGGCAAACCCCCCTCCCGACCCGATTCGGTGCTATGCGCATCTACAATCGTGCTTTGAGCAAATGTTTACAGACAAAATGTTGGGCCCCCCATTTCGATATCCTAGATCCGCCACTGTAGTGTCAAAGTGGCATGTTTTTCGTCTGACAGCATCTGGCTACATGACATTGTCCTGCTCCCTACATGTTAGCGGACCAAAGTAAAGTTGCCCTAGGGCTACCACAGGTGGCGATGTAGTCGCGATGTTACAGCGCTCTCTATTGATCACAAAGTGAACAAGATGTGGGTCAAAGTGTCGTGAAAATGTGTCATCGCGAATCACGTTTGATTTTTTCATCTTGAAATCATGTTACAGAAAAGGAAACAAAGCAATGCAGACATGGTACTTTTAGTAAGGATTTAACAGGCAAGCAATTAGATGTTTTATTCAGTATGAGACATAATTCGCCGAAAATCTTCCGGCGTGTGAAGCTTCACCGTCTACTGTACTGGTACTGGGTCCAGGTAGAGGTAGAGGCTGTGTGGTTCACTGTATTCAGAGATATTTCTGGAGAGTATCGAATTTATCTTTTTCCCAGGAAACATTAATTTGAGGAAGACTGTAATTTAGGCCCCTTGTGCTCCCCAAAGTCCACCTGTGCACTTGGCTCATGATAGTTTGTACCCATGATCGACACCCACTATTCAACATCTTCAAAACATGTAATATTACCTAAAGAAAGCGCTCAATTGCAATGTTTTTAGAATATAAACTGTTTCATCTGCTGACTGAGCTTTTACCACTCTTGTTCCAGTTAGCCTAGCTAGTGAACCTGCAGTCATAATACAACACAGTATAGACAGCACCATCGCTTAGTTAGCCTAGCTAGTGAACCTGCAGTAATACAACACAGTATAGACAGCACCATCGCTTAGTTAGCTTAGCTAGTGAACCTGCAGTAATACAACACAGTATAGACAGCACCATCGCTTCCACTGAGCCTCAGTCTGAGGCCAGTTGAGACGTTGGTTCTGTCTACTAAAGCTAGATTGCACACATGCGGCTTATTAAAGAAAGTGGCACACACATATAGTTCAAACTGTGGTATTGAAACTCAAACATACTAAGACTAATAAGTGCATCAGGTACTATAGTGTTGTAGATGTGCTTCCAGTGAATTATATGAGCCTCTGTTAGCTACTCGCTAATGGGCAATTGCCTATTAGCTGAATGGTTAGCATGCTTGCCGGTTTTATGGGGGTCGCTGGTTCGATTCCCGAATCGGGTGATCTTGGCAATTATTACAAATGGCGTAGTCCACAAACGGATGATCAACCGATGAAGCACTGCCAACTAGTACCCACGGACCTCGGGACGGCGCACGTGGAAGGTTCCAGGAGTCCAGGACCTGTATGAGAGACTACCTTGTGTTCACCTGTGTTATGGTGATAAAGGTACCAAGGGACGTTGATGACCTGTATGCGAGACATCCTGGTGTTCACCTTCCTGGTTGCGTGCCCGTTCCGTAGGAAAGGGGGGAATGTTGTAGATGTGCTTCCGGTGAATTATGTGAGCCTCTGTTAGCTACTCGCTAACGGGCAATTGCCTATTAGCTGAATGGTTAGCACGCTTGCCGGTTTTATGAGGGTCGCTGGTTCGATTTCCGAGTCGGGTGATCTCGGCTATTACTACAATAGTTAAATGCATTATGTATTACAATTGTGTCGCTTTTCCATTAAGGGAACTCTGGTCTATGGCAATTCCATCACAAGCCCGACTTACCTTTCCCATTGACTGACGACATCAGAGTTACTGGGATCAAACACCAGATGGCGTATTTGAATCACACTCTCGTGGATTCAGCATTAATAAACATCTCTCGCCATTTACAGTGAATAATGCCAGACTGATTGGTGTTATTCTCTGTTACATTTCTGTTCCGTTTATTCCTTTATACATGACTATTGAGAGCGCGAATGACAATGTCTCGTTTAGACTCGTGTGATTGATGCGATGACCTCTAGTGTTTATTCCAATCGATGTGGAGTAAATGTTTCCACTGCAGCGGAGCTATGCATCTCTGCACATTAATTCACTTATTTTGAAGTTGTGATGGCTTATTAAGTCCGGGAATCCCATGGAGTGGGAAAGTGGCATCAAACTACCAGGTAATTGAAGCAGAGCAGTTAATCAGGTTTTACCATACATTACACTATCAGGTGCTGTCATTACAGATGTGCACTTTTGCTATCTTATCTTCTACACTGGTTTCTGTGAATTATTGGTCAAATCATTAGGGAATCCATCATTCAGTTTTGAATCAAATTAGGTAGCATGTTTTATTACATTTTAGTGACAAGTGGAAGTGAATTATTTGTCAATGATAAGTTTAATTATCTAGTTATCCATTCCATTTTAATCACGTTTCCAGTAGATACTTGACTGCGCACCATGTCTTGTTGTACAGCTTATATCAGAAGATAATTGACTGCGCACCATGTCTTGTTGTACAGCCTATATCAGAAGATAATTGACTGTGCACCATGTCTTGTTGTACAGCCTATATCAGAAGATAATTGACTGCACACCATGTCTTGTTGTACAGCCTATATCAGAAGATAATTGACTGCGCACCATGTCTTGTTATACAGCCTATATCAGAAGATAATTGACTGCGCACCATGTCTTGTTGTACAGCCTATATCAGAAGACTCTGCTCTTATTTGTACTACATATTCAACGACTGCAGTGTTGACACTGAATCTGTAATGTGCCTTGGCATGATGTTCAGGTTTGTCAATTCCTTTCCAAGGTTGTTTAATGCCTTGAGGTTTTGAAGCCTAACTTTAACGGAATTTTGTTATTTTAGATGTATTGAGCTAACCAGGTACTCCTAGCAAAGCCTTAACAAAATGAGAACATGCGAGTTCAATCATGCAGATGTAGGCCCGTCAAATGATAGGTGAAGCTGCCTTTTGGTGCCATATTGCATCACCGCAAGATCCCTGCACAAACAACAAAAGGTCATAACAGTTGTATTGAATAGGGGTCTAACTAGAACACCATTACGTACGGGTGTTATTCGCAGCTGTTTGAATTGGGCAATTCCTTGAAAAGGTCAACCGAGAGACAATTTTTGCCTAAACGGACCCATTTTTGGGGTCACTTGACCCTAAAAAATTAGCCGGGCAATTCTGTGAAAAGGTCGATTTTCATGTGTGTTGCTAATTATTGTCATAAATAAGATAATTATCAAATTTGTGCAATCACACGAAGTTCAAGCTTTATAAAAAAAACATTTCAACTTTGGCACCTCCTGGGGTCAAAAGTCAACTGGATATGTATCATGGTACCACAAAGTGAATAAGTTTAGTTACGTTAAAAGTTTTCAACCAAAATTAAAATTATTTAAGAGTCTCTTTGAATTTGTTACTCAATACTACTGTCCAAAATTTTAGATCCCAGGGATTATTTGTTAAGTCAGAAATTGTGTAACAGATGTACGGCAAATTTGTACCTGCGTCACGTATGTCCATCACACCTATAAAATTACAACTTTTCAACCTTTAAAAATAATCTTAGATCGCATTTTTACTGAAACTTACAGAAAATAAAAGGTACCTTGCACTAAAAAACCTTAAATCGATTAAATATTATGAAGACAGCTTTAACATCAAGTAAAGTAGTTTAAATATTATGAAGACAGCTTTAACATCAAGTAAAGTAGTTTAAATATTATGAAGACAGCTTTAACATCAAGTAAAGTAGTTTAAATATTATGAAGACAGCTTTAACATCAAGTAAAGTAGTTTCTACACATTTAAACTAGATACACTGACCTTTTTCAATTTCAAAAGTGTTTGCTGAAAAGTTAAAGTTTACAGTATCATCTAGTTATTCTTAGTAAAATTCATCTTGTTAAAATCAGACAGATGGACCACATTATAAAAATATGTAAAAAGACAATGTTAATTTAATGAACTTGTTGTTTTTCTGTTGCTACCCGGTGTTTGTAAAGAAATACTTATAATCTTTTGGAAAGTTCCAGATGCAAAAATATTCTTGCAAAACAAATCCTAAAGGTGCTCTGGACTATAAATAATAAGGGACCTAAAGGAATACCTGTCAAGTTTCTGTTGCGTGGTGTTATCTCTGCTCTGACCTGCTATGCTATATGTTTTGTATTGGAAAAGCCGATGCTGGGCATTTTTAAGTGGTAGCAACCTGTCACCTACTTTATTGAGCATTTTTGTCACACCTTCACTGACTGGTCTCGTTGTGTTTTTCAGTGTCTTGGGTGGCTTGTATGAAATGATTTCATAGCAAATGATTACTTCGTCATATCTTGCAGTCGTAATACAGATTTTTGTCAAAACAAGAACTTTGATCTCGCAATCTTTTTAAGAATGAACTAATAATTTTTTTCTGCTGAGCTTCAAGGAGATTAAATTGGCGTTCAGAAACGAAACAGGAAGATGTTGGAGACCATGGGAAGAAAAAAAATGCCACCCTGGATCACGAAATTCGGAATTGTACCTGCGTGAACCGTGATGTGACATTATTTAATGTCTCTCTTTAAAATTGACAAGAAGGCATGAGTTAAAAAGATGAAAAACTAATCATGATAATCACTAAATAAAGACCAAAATCTGAAAAGTTTAATAGCTCCACATATTCCTAAATCATAATCCTAAATGTAATGTAATTTAATGTCTTGTTTTCACACTGGTAGACAGCGCCGTGTTTTGATTTATGCCAGAAGTCAACTAAACCATGCTGAACCAATTGCCTGCTTGACACTTTGTTTGTTGTTTGTCCTTTATTGTTTACATGGGCATGCATCAGAACCATCAACAACATGGACCAGAGAATAAGTTCATAGAAGCTGAGGCGAGTTCTAATTTAAAAAACAAATAATTAAAATGTATTCTTATTACATGATAATAAGTAATGTTTTAAAGTTTAAACTTATTTCACATTTTATATTTTGATAGTCACATTCACTTATTAGTTTTGAATTAGTATTCTACTTAACACATAAAAACAGTTTTCCTGATAACCAACACGTGTCAATTACAAAATGGTTATCACTCTCATTCCCATGTATATTGCTTACCATCTCCAGAGATAGGTGAGGATGTTAGGAGGTTGTTGTATATCTTTAATCAAATGTATTGAAAAGTTAAAGAGTTCCCACCATGAGCCTGTGTCTCAAAAAGGAATTTTATTACCGGGTATTACATCTTAACAGATTTAATAGTCTTTAATACACCTGTTGCTACGAAACAATCTAAAAATTTTAAAAATATATTTTTCTGTTATCGAGTTTGTACGCAATGGGTGGAAGACCGCCACAGCCGTTGTTGTTTTACCAGTGCGATACTGAGAGGAGTTGTGAAGAAAGTCAGCGTGGAGCCGTCTTTTTCAGACATGAAAAGGTGCGTTTGTGGAAACTGTGATAACAACAACTTGACTGTGAACGTCTTAGTGTTCAAATTTTCAAAATACGTGAAAGTTGCACAAAAATGGCATCGGTTTGTCATGGGCGGGGCACCATAGGGGCCTAGGGTAGGGCTATAGCCCCCCACTTTTTCAGGGCTAAGCCGCCCANACACCTGTTGCTACGAAACAATCTAAAAATTGGGGGGGTTTAGCCCCCACTTTTTTCAGTGCTGCGCCACCCATGATTGTGCGTCGAACAAGAGTGTGGAGTGTCAGTGTGGAACATGAGATTCAGTTTGGCGTAAGCCACACTTTGATCGGCATATTTCAAAGAATCGTGTTTCGACCACACACATAAGCGGCGTTAAAATGTATGACTCACCACCAAGTAAGTGCATTTGCAAATTTTGTAAATAACGAACAAACTGCTTCCATTGTAGGGCGAGTGATGCCAGGCCCTGGACCCCGACCTAGATCGAGTGCCTACTACAAGTAGGCTTATGCATATTGTGTTTAGACTGTGCTCATTCCATCACGGCAATAGTGAATACGAGTAACCCAGGTTGGCTGTGGCCTTTGTTAGTAATTATTAAGTGTCTATTTTGTGAGTAGTGACCACCACTTGGTAGAGTTGGTTGTGGCTCACATATGTTGTTTCTCGTGCAAGTGGGTCGAGTTCATACGGCCTGAAACCCGACGAAAGTTCGCTAAATGGGAAATCGAATTCATTGTCTGATTCTTCAAGTACTTGAGTATGAGTGCCTACGTCCACTCTCCTGTCTGTCTGCATAATAATTGTCCAATTCTCGCCTAATATTGTCATTGTCTTCTGACCTGCAGTGTTCCGACATTGCAAATGATTGTCAAGCGGCCAACCGTATTCCACCCATTGCATCATTTGGCGAGAAACTTAGAAATAAGTAATTTTTCTTCAAAATGAAAAAAGTTGCCACTATTTGGCATAAAAAGTGCCTATTTAGCAAGATTTTATGGTATTCGATTCATATTAGCAAACTGAAACCTGAAAAGGTAAGAAAATGCATGGTGGGAACTCTTTAAAATCCTAGGGTATATTCCCAGCATTGGCCTACCTTTGATGATTTTGTCCAAAAGGTAAATCTGTGCATTTTGATTAAAAACACTGAATTAGAAGCAAAAAACCAATATAGCTTAAATACTGCAAAGTTTGAATTATTCGCAGTTGATATCTTTATCACAACAAACAATTTAAAACTAGAAATTCAGAGCGTACGTCCGTCACACTCACTCAACTTACATTGAGCTGTCTGACAAAAATTTCTTAGAAGATATCATTAAAAAATTAGTGTGTTGTACTTTGCACACATTCCACTAAATCATTATATAAAACAAAAAATTGTAACCAAATTTAACTCACAGAAAATTAACGTTAAATTTTTAATGTTAAAATTTTTTTTCAAAAATCCCAATTCTCTGCGTATGTCCGTCACTCCCCGTTAAAGGTACTTTTCTCAGTCAGGTAAAAAGATGAGAGAAAAATTGATGCATGCTTTGAATGCTATCCATGAGACCTAAGAATTGATGTATAATTATTTTCCTAGAATTTATGTTTTCACAATTGATAAAATGTTATCTGTTTGTACGTCCGTCACAAATGGAATTGCCCAATTAAAAGGCGATTCTCGCAGTGATGTAGACAAAAGCAAACCAATACGCCTAACAGTTCGTTACATTTGACAATTTATGGAACTGGTGGGCTCAGAGCGATGCTCTTAATATACTGTAGTGTCCAAATTTACAAGTGTTACCATTCAAGATAGGCTTTAAGTACTTAACCTATTTGGGATGGTCTGAGCGCTGTACAAGAACGCCAGTAATGAATACAATAAGTTGCAGGAGTCAATAAATGCATGTGTAGCATTGATTTAGCGTACATGACTGATGTTGATTTATGTAATATTGTGATATTGAAAAGCGAAATGACTGGAAATGCCTAAGATCCAGTGAGGACTAGTGCTTCAGTGTGATTGTGTAGACTTGAGACTTGTCATCATTGTACATTTTGGAGTTAGAGCAGGATTCTGAGAAATTGTCTATGGGTCACTGGATTGCAACTGTCTTGATAGTTTGTACTGGTGCATGGAAGTTCCTACAAATACTTGTAAGCTGAACCATAGAATCATTATGTGACTACAGAATTTAACAGCAATTTTTCACTGATAAGGAGCTAGTGAAGACTCCACCAAAAACGCTCCATTATCATGTATACTAATATAGGTGAGCTGCAATATTGTGAACATAATGGAGTTGGGCAATTGAATTTTCAGGCAAGCTATCAAGCTAGGAATTACAACTGTCAGCGTGACGTTTTGGGCTTAGTCAAATGAAATCAAATTGTCAAAATTGAAAACAATATTATTATAATAATTAGGCCAGGTTTACATAGCACTGTAAATTACTTTAAGCACTTAATATTAGTATTACCTGTCCATGGACCTGGTCAATCTCAATCTCAACTCCCTGGGAGCATTCAATGGGTGCAGCCATTGTCATCATAAACCGATTTATCCAAATACATACTTTTGTAAAAGTTAGCTACATTTCACCCTGTTTAGCTTGATGAAAAGCAAAATCTGAATTCTGCCATTTACTCTCATGAAATCAGTCTCTTTGTGTTCCTTATGGTGATAAGATTCTTTAAATGGTATCACAGTAAGGAATATTACCAGACTGATTTTATGAGAATAAAAGGCAGAATTCAGGGCAAAATGCATCTCTTTAAGTGCTAGGAATGCCCCTGTGGTTTCTTGAATGGGGAAAATGCAGTGAAACTTCATTTCTATTCTTAGTTATGGGTTGAAATCATGTCATAATAGTTGCAGACATGCTGTCACTAGTTGTAAACATCTTTATTGTTGTTGAATCACTATAATTTGTCTGAAAGAAAGCCATTGAGATCTTAGACAAGAGGGAAATCTTTGGCTTCTTGCTCATACTGTCAACCTAAGGGTATGGGTTTATAGCTTAAAATATGAGGATTGATTTTTAGGAGATGTTTGTGCATGGCGATATGTCTTTCATACATTTGAAACACTATGAAACTGAAACACCCTTGCATAATCTAAAGGAGGGCTCACACTGAATTACGTTTTACGGATAAAATATCATGTCACCAGATAAAAGTGTTCTATTATAAATACATTTCATTAGCTTTATTGACATTTGGGAGTCTTTATGAAACCTTCATATTGCAGTATGCTGTCAAATATCAAATCAATATTTTTGTTGGTAAATGCTTGGAACTTTGCACACAAGTTGCAAGAACTGTTAATATGAACCATGTGTTTTCACATGTAAATGTGTTCATCTTCTACAATGCTGAGAGAGTTGCTAATATATAAACATTGGACTCCTTATGTCAGTGAGGGTGTGTTGGCATGTAATACAATGTGGTTAGTATGTAACACTATTGTTAGGCCTTGTTGTGTATATGTTGTCATAGAGGAAATGTTTTCATTCTGCCTTTTTCATTTATTTTCAGATGTAATTTGGTTCATGTGTCACAATGCTAGAAGGCCTGGCAGCATGGCTACTCAACACATATGTTGGCGAATATGTGGAGAATCTCAATACAGATCAGCTATCTATTGGTCTGCTTCAGGGTTCGTGACAATTGTGTTTAGAGGTCAATGTCTTCATACGATGGAGTTATTTAATTTTCATACAAAAATCTTTACCCAGAAACACTGTGTTTGGAAGATTTTTAGCAACATTTTGTTATTGTAGTCATACTTTTATCAGAAAGTCAGACATGTCAATAAGGTCCAACTTAGCCTCAGGTGTCATAGTTGTAATTTCACATGAAGTACTTGACTTGGTTTATGTAACACTTTGAATGTGTCACTCTGTGTAGGTGCTGTTGAACTGGAGAACTTGCCCCTGAAGAAAGATGCACTGGCATACCTGGATCTTCCACTAGAGGTCAGGACAGGTAAATTCGACTGATTCTTTTCCTTGAAAGAACACATTTTAATTATTTATTTTTTCCACAAATGTGCACCTATATATACATATGTGGGTGCAGATTGTAGTCATCTCTGTCTGGATGTCTGGTGTCCATTATCTGCTGCTGTATCTCCTTATCCTTGTGCAGGATCTTAATAAGATTTAGCAGACACGTTCCTATAAAGCTTTTGACAGATTCCGACTAGATCTGTCTTTAGTGGTGGCCCCTAGTGGTAATTTTAGTTTTTTGTGTCCCTCTGGATTAATTTTCATGAAATTTGCAAATTGGTTTCTGTTAAGGAGGCTACGACACCTTCCATTTTCATATGCATTTTACGTACTCTGTGCCACCTAGGGACCGTTTCAAAAAATTTGGAGCTCGTCCACCTCTCTATTCACCAAACGACCCCTAGGGTCATTATGAAAATAGGCAGATGTGTTCAGAGATGAGTAGATAGGTTGATGTTGATTTTCAGACGCACTCGATTGCTCTAGCGTCCCCTAGTGTGCATACATGGCTGTAACTCTTTGCGGGATATATTGTGAAATTTTACAGATGTGTTGCTATGGAGCTGACAGTTGATGACGACAAGTTTCAACTAACGCTTTGGTGGCCTGTAGTGGCAATTTTATTTTTCTTTATGTTTGCCTTCTGTATTCTGCATATAGGTTGCCCCTGTATTTTTGGCCGCGACTTGTGGATGACTGCCTGTGTGTAGTTCCTCAAAGTTTTTTCATGAAATTTCAATTGGCAAACGAGTTTCTATAATAAAGACAAGACCACCTTTCCATTTTGGGGTGGATTTGACGTATTCTTTGCCATAGTGATCAGTTTCATTATGTGTGAGTCTGTTTTTTGTTGTCTGCCTCTTTTTCCGTCAAATTGCTTTATTGTACAGTTGCAAAATTATAACCAGGAACAAAACAAGTAGCCAATTTACAAAATATAAGCACAGGATCAATGGTTGTTGAAAGAGGAAGATCAAATGGAATTTAATTTCAGATTGAAAAGGAGACTCACTTGTAGTAGTGTGACACATGAAGCACTTTGACAAATGGAGCAGTGTGACACTTGTAGCAGTGTGACACATGTTGCAGTGTGACACTTGTAGCAGTGAGACACATGTAGCAGTGTGACACGTGGAGCAGTGTGACACATGAAGCACTTTGACAAATGGAGCAGTGTGACACTTGTAGCAGTGTGACACATGTAGCAGTGTGACACATGTAGCAGTGTGACACGTGGAGCAGTGTGACACATGTAGAGTGACACATGTAACAATGTGACACATGTAGTAAAGTGACACATGTAACAATGTGACACATGTAGTAGTGTGACAATAGGTGACGTAATTACAATGTATTGGTCGTGGGCGTTTGTTGTGGGCGGCATCTTTTAAAAATATCATAAGGTTTGTTTACGATTGATTAGATCCAAAATATAGGAGAAGTGAATAGTTTTTCCACTTAATTTAAATTACCATTATGATGAACAGCTACCATGGCCGTCAATATGACTTACACTCAACTGTCTTGGCCTTGCACATCTAATCATTAATACACTTGGTCTTTTTGTATCTTCCAGGTTTCATTATTTGTACACTTAGTGGTAAAGTCTTGTTGTTTATGTCAGGTTTCATTGGTCGCATTAGGCTACGTATACCCTACCAGAGACTGAAGAGTGAGCCAACTGAGATCACTATTGATAAGGTCTACCTGGTGGCGGGCCCTCCAAAGAAGAAACAGGTATAATCATAGCTGCCATGTAGCCATATCTTTGAGAACTTGGCTGGTTTGATGATATGTTTCTCTGGGCATTTAGTGACGTGTACTGTCTGTCTACTCTCATCTTTAAGGGAATGCAGCGGTTTACACACTTAACACTTACACACTTGACTGGTGGTCCTGATGGCTCAGTGGACAAGAGCATCTCCACACATTGCAGAAGTACCTGGATTGGTAGTACTTCTAATAACTAGGTCATGTAATGCGACAATGTATGACTGTGCACATTAATATTTAGTGTAGTTCAATATAGAGTAATGGTTGTGACAAAAGTCACGTGGTCCTTTTAAGTACGACGAAGGTGCTGAACATGAGCGGGAACAGAAGCAGAAGAAGTTGCAACTGGATGCACTGGAGAAAATCTGGCAGGCGGACCGTAAGCTGCAGGATGTGAACAGTGGCTCTTCCTGGTGGTCATCATTTGGAGGTGTGGCATCCAATATAGTGGAGAATGTACAGGTAATCTGTAGTCTTCAAAATATTGATCGTGTCTGGATCAAGTTAATTTGTTTGCAATTTACTGCTCAAAAAGTTATCTTAAAGATAAATGTATGTAGTGATACTGCGTTATCACACCACTTTTCAAAACAAAATGTGTTTTTTTTCAATTAATTTTGTAAATGTATGGCATACTGTTGCAGCTAAAGTTGACAGACATTCACATTCGTTATGAAGATGATGTCACTTTCCCCGGATCACCATTTGCCTGTGGCATAGTCGTCAAGAGTCTCTCAGCACAAAGTACAGATGGACAATGGGTAGGACTTAATCTCAAAAATGTCGTTTTCAGAATGTTATCAACCTTCATTAAAAGATTATTGAAATTTTAAAAATGGGTTGTGTGATCATTTCACATTTACAAAGTGTCTATCTTCCATGTTGGAATTATGTTGGCTTTGTAAATTGATCTCATCTGGTGTCCTGCCTGTGCACTGTTGATGGTTAGCTTGTTGGTTTTATTACATACTTTTAAGAGTTATTTAAATTATATAATTGTGATACTGTGCATTTAAGTGTAAAATTTGATATGAATGCAAAGTGTGACACTCTATTGTAGGCAGCCATGAGATGACTTAAAGGAGAATGCCATCCAAAAACAACCTAGTTTGTATCAATTTAGATCGAGTAGTTCCACTCAATAACAGCAAGCTCAGTTCTTTTACCTGACACCTGACGGCAGACGGAGGTATTGAAATTAACCAATGACGTCACAGGTTCGAATGCAGTCGGTTCAGCAGTTCACAATATGCTTACTGGGGTTGGTTTATCACTTGAATTCATCATTTTACACCAATAAATCATCAAAATTTGATGTAAACCCCTTACCAACACATCGAGTTCTTGAACAAACATGTTGTTTTATTTCGCTGTTATGGATTTATAGGAATTTGGAAGTCACCGTAGCCTACAAAGTTCGGTAGGGCAATTTACCAAGGTCAGTCGTGGGAATTTGGGGTCTGTTCGGTGAAAAATTGAATTATTCTTGCGTGAAATACTGACAGGCTGGAGAACATTACTATGTATTTTAATTTTAGACTTCCGATTTTTTTAATTCTAAACACCCAACACGCTATCCCGGCCTGTGACTTCGTGGAATGGGATCAGGCCCATCGCGGCAGAAACCAGCCAATGTTGAAAACTAAACCTCCAGTTACGAAAAGACTATACTAGTGAGCCAAAGAAATAATGTGCACTTGATTATTTTGTTGAATTAGCCGCGAAACTGCAAATCTACTTACTCGTTGGGGGCCGCGAAGTCAGGGTACCCTTCCACATAACCGTCAGGGCAAAAGTTGTATAGTAACCATTATTCGAGTAATGTATATATATTTGGATAAAGATTTCCCTAACATCTGACCATAACCTATAAAATCCCTAACATCTGACCATAGCCTATAAAATCAAGTTATTGTTTTACAACAGCTTTCTGCCAGCAAACACTGAATGCACTCACATGGCCTCGGTGCCCGGTCAATTAGCTTTATTGCATCTAATGTCGGTAATGCAGCGATTTATGCATTGCTGACTTCTCAAAACGTTTGCACTCACTAACACTCCAAAGGCTTTACAAATTGTATCTAAATGAGACAGACTTTCACACTTTGTTTCTGTTTTATATCAGCATTGGTTAATTGGGTTGAGAATAATTCATTTTGAAACAGAACACACAATAATAAACATCAACATGGCAACTTGCAATCCAGACTTAGACGAATGCTCATCAGTCTCTTTTTCTGCCTTGGCATGAGCTGTTTGGTGAGCCGGCATTTTTCAGTGAAATCAATGTGGACGAAATGCCGGCCACAGACACGGAGATGTTTCACGGCCTCATATTTGGTATTAACGGCGTACTTTTCATTCTTCACTGCCGGGAGCCACTTCCGAAGCATTTCGGGCTCTTGAGGAAAAAAACGACATACCAGTACCCCTTTTCTTCGCAGCTTCATAGTGCACAAAAGTGTGAATGATACACCACACCATAGCGGCACTCACTCTGCAGAAGAACCACTGATGTGCTGTGCCGTTTACTCACCTTCCTCACAGGTTAACGCGACACCTCTCGGCGAGGTAAGATCGACCGTTTACGAGGTGATGTGGATATAGACCAATTAAGATCGGGTGGCATTCTTCTTTTAAGCATTATGACATTTACACTAAGAAGTAGTTTGTGTTTATTATTGTTCAGGTGCCCATGTTTGTCAGCCGAGACAAGACGGACATTATGCACAAGTTGTTGGATCTTAAAGATTTCTCTGTTTACTTTGACGATGATGCCACCATGTTGGGGTCACTCGGTAGAACTGAGCTAAGTGTAAGTTTGCTTATTGATCTGTGGTTAACTAAACATTCATAAACAAGTTCAAATGAACCAAATTATGTTCGTCCTTCTGTAGACTGGACATTATAGCAACCATTGGTGAAACTTACTGAAAACTACTGTGCTAGATAATTGAGGGCATTGAGAAACATGGAGTGTGGTGAAGCATTAGGACGTGGAGTGTGGTGGAGTGTGGTGAAGCATTAAGACGTGGAGTGTGGTGAAGCATTAAGACGTGGAGTGTGGTGAAGCATTAGGACGTGGAGTGTGGTGAAGCATTAGGACGTGGAGTGTGGTGAAGCATTAAGACGTGGAGTGTGGTGAAGTATTAGGACGTGGAGTGTGGTGAAGCATTAGGACGTGGAGTGTGGTGAACCATTAAGACATGGATTGTGGTGAAACAAAAGGACATTGAGTGTAGTGAAGATTTAAGACACACAGGGTGTGAGGCATTAGTCAGGTGTTCTCTGTGTAATTTTCGCAAGATGCATTCAAGTGTAATGTATTTGTGATTTATGTTTTGTGTTCAGTTATAACCTATCCTACAGCCGACTGCACTGAGTTGCAGTTTAAGAAATATGAAATGTCCCTGTCTGTTGATAGTTCTAAATCTTTTCTGCAGAATGCATTAGAAAACTCTGCCACAAAAGCTGCATCCTCAGGCTCACCAAGGGTAAGTGTTCAGTCTTTTAATTAAAATGAGTCATCATTTGATGTCAGTGTCTGTGCGTATCATTTATGACAACTTACTAATTACAATGTTATGAAGCCAAAGATATTTCCCGGAGTATGGTTTTCAACCAAGCGGTCGGGTGGTATAAAGGTAATAGGATACCTTCTTGACCTAGGTTCATTATTAACTAATGTTTCAAGTATTCTCAAAATGCTTTATGGTCACAGAATCTTCTTATTAACACTAAAATACTGCCCAGGTATTCGTAATCACATTGTTTTTTTTTCATGGAGATTGCACCTAATAAGATTGTGTGATCATCAAGGATAATGTATAGTTGTATGGGTGTCAGACGATTGTCTGTGTGGGTTTGTTTAAAAGGTAGCTATGCTTTGAAGTTGTGCGTAGATGGAGAGTGAATAATCAAATCCAGTAATTAATTTATTATATGATAACCCCTAATTAGACAAATGAAACCTATTGTAAATTAATAATCAACTACAAAGAGAAACTACGCTAGCGCCCTCTTTAAAAGATTACTTTAATCAAACAACCAAACGATCAAATGTCTTATCTGCTATCCAAGCTAGGACTCTCCACTTATTGGATGTCTGTTCTGTTGGTGAATCTTCGAACTACATGCACTGTATAGCGACAGTGTCTCTGGTGATGCAACACTTGCAGGCAATTTCTTCTACCCGCGAATCTTCTTGCTGGTCACAGTCTCTGGCTGATGACGCAACACTTTAGGTAGTATCTTACTACCCACGATGCAAGTGACAAGCTCTTAGTTAACTTCCGGTTCGTTAACCCTTGCCCTTGCCAAGATCCTTTCTAGAATCTTCCACGAGATGGCTCTGTCGTACAACTGCTTCTGTACACTGTAGCAAGTCTTTATGCTTCAACTACTTTAGCGCATCTGATTATCTTGCTGATTTCAGCCCATAATATAACATTCTACTTATTTAGTGATTGGCTAATAAAAACCACATGATCATATCCACTCGTATTATTGGCTGTTACAATTTGTTCTCAGAATATTCTAGAATCTCTAGAGTACTTTGACCCCAGAACCCAAAGTTGTAAACACCATCTAAAAATAGATTTTGACGTTAAAATACATGTCAACAAGTCTGACCCCATGATTTAAAAGTACATATGCACAAATTTTTGGGCAACTTAAAATGGATCTATTCTTACTAATTACTTAATCAATATTTATTCTGACAATGGGTCTACTGTTGTATGGGTTTACTCTTGTATGGATTTACTATTGTATGGTTTTACTTTTGTATGAGTCTACTGTTGTATGGTTCTACTCTTGTATGGGTCTACTGTTGTATGGTTCTACTGTTGTATGGGTTTACTGTTGTATGGTTCTACTGTTGTATGGGTCTACTGTTGTATGGTTCTACTGTTGTGTAGTTCTACTGCTGTATGGTTCTACTGTTGTATGGATTTACTATTGTATGATTCTACTGTTGTATGGGTCTACTGTTGTATGGGTCTACTGTTGTATGGGTCTACTGTTGTATGGGTCTACTGTTGTATGGGTCTACTGTTGTATGGGTCTACTGTTGTATGAGTTTACTGTTGTATGGGTCTACTGTTGTATGGGTTTACTGTTAATACTTTTGCATATTAGCCAACACTTCACATGCAGACTTATGATGTCAAAGGTCACATTTACCAATTGAAAAAACATAAAAACGACTGATGAGACTTCTGTCACATCCTAGACACTAATTTGTACCTGGTGCTCGTTCTCATCAATAATTTGTACAGGGTGCTCAATCTTATCACTAATTTGTACAGGGTGCTCGACCTCATCACTAATTTGTACACGGTGCTCGTTCTCATCACTAATCTGTACAGGGTGCTCGTTCTCATCACTAATCTGTACAGGGTGCTCGTTCTCATCACTTAAGACAGAAGTGTACAAAAACACTAAAAAAATTAGTGAAAAACACACTTTGTTACTGAACTTTCGAAAAATTAGGGTAGTTCAATTAGCCAGCCAGGCCTATGAGTTGTTGCTGTAGTGACCTGTTTTAGCAGGAAACGCCTATTTTCCTAAAACAGAAAGTCACTGCGGCAACGCGCGTGCCCAGCTCTTGAGCTGGAGACAGGTTACTTACTGCGGACTCTAGCGACCTAACAGAGTGAAGTGAACCACTTGACCCTGTTACACCATTGTCCCATGATATTACATGCCAGTGTTTGCTTACCTAGAAAATGGACGTTATTTGGGTCTGCGTGTTCCCATCGCAAAAGAAAAAGCACTTCACCTCATTATAATATTTTAAGTATTTTGTTGAAGGCAACGTTTAAACTGCAACAATTTCAGCTGAAATTTGAAACTAAAATAATTTGATATTTACAATAAGGTGCATTTGCAAATCTTGAAATAGAAGTGGTTGAAATAATTTACTTCTTTCTTTGATACATTCTTAATTCAATTATAACTACTATATGCAATCTGTTTAGGAACATGACTACATACTGGAGCCTGTGAGTGCTCAGGCCAAGATGAAACGTAACACTTCGGTATTACCCCTACGATCACCCAACACCCCTAGGATATCCTTGGACATAGAACTTCATAAGATGCCCATCTCCCTGGGTGAGCACCAGTACAGGGGTCTAGTTGCATGGATGAGGGAGTTTGACAGATTTGACAGGGCCAAGAAGTATCAAAAGTGGCGCCCCACGGCTTCAGTTAAACACAAGTAAGGCAGAATTTTTTGTTAAAATGATGATGGTAAAAATCTTGATAATTCTTGTGAATGTGCCTTGCCAGTGGTTTGTTAGTGGAAATTGTTTGTGAAATAGAAGGACTATTATTAATAGTAAGAGTGGAATAGAAGGACTAATATTGATAGCAGGAGTGAAATAGAAGGACTAATATTGATAGCGGGAGTGGAATGGTAGGACTATTATTGATAGCAGGAGTGGAATAGAAGGACTATTATTGATAGCAGGAGTGGAATTTTTGCACTTGTAAACAATGATTTCCATGCTTTGTTTACTTGTAAACAATGATTTCCTTTCTTGTCTGTACTAAGATTGTAGACGTAACATCAATTATTGTGGTTTAGTGCTCATGAAAATAGTCATTGAATTAGTTGTGACTGAGTTATCTTTTAGCACATCACTTTTTTCAGTGCCAAACAGTGGTGGCATTTTGCAATCTTGGCTAACCTGCACTATATCAGAGAGAGATACAGACGTCGCACTAAGTCATTTTTGGTCACTAGAGCCCGTGACATCAACTGTTATGTGAAAAACTATGTGCAGCACTTGACTGACGGTTACTTGAACTATGACCAACAGGTATGTAATGTTGGAACTGACATACAGGTAGCGCTATGTCACCATCAATAGTTATGTCACCAGGAGTAGCTATGCCACCATCAGTAGCTATGTCACCATCAGGTATGTAATGTTGGAACTGACATACAGGTAGCGCTATGTCACCATTAATAGCTATGTCACCAGGAGTAGGTATGCCACCATCAATAGCTATGTCACCAGGAGTAGCTATGACAACATCAGTAGCTATGTTACCAGGAGTAGCTATGTTACCTGGAGTAGCTATGCCAACATCAGTAGCTATGTTACCAGGAGTAGCTATGTTACCAGGAGTAGCTATGCCAACATCAGTAGCTATGTTACCAGGAGTAGCTATGTCACCAGGAGTAGCTATGACAACATCAGTAGCTATGTTACCAGGAGTAGCTATGTTACCAGGAGTAGCTATGCCAACATCAGTAGCTATGCCACCATCAGTGGCCTGAAATCCAGTCAGCATCAAAGCATGGATTGGCTACTTACTATATTTGTTATTTTCTCTGAAAATCACCAGCTTTTGTGTCTGCATGGATTTCTTATTGACTTACCGTCTGGTAAATGAGAACACTGTCTCAAGCCTTACCATCTGGTAAGTGAGAACACTGTCTCAAGCCTTACCGTCTGGTAAGTGAGAACACTGTCTCAAGCCTTACCATCTGGTAAGTGAGAACACTGTCTCAAGCCTTACCATCTGGTAAATGAGAACACTGTCTCAAGCCTTACCGTCTGGTAAGTGAGAACACTGTCTCAAGCCTTGTTTCAATGTGGAAGTGGTTCTTGGCTGATGAAGTTCCTTCAAGTTCCTAAAACATTCTTTCTCTGATATGTTTACCAGACAATGGTGGACATGATCGAGGATGAGTTGACATTTGAGGAGCTCAAGATCCTGCGTGAATTGGCTGTGGAACAGGTGAAGAAGGCTGGCAGGTGGAAGGAGGTGAGTAGTGCATGGTGGGGTGAGTGTGCTATTTGGTTTGTTGGTAACATGTTCAGTGTGTGCAGCGTCATGTTCAGTCTGTCATGGGTGAATTTTGGTTTGATAGGACTTTTTATTAGGATGATGAAAAAGATGAGTTAATCAATGTAAAAAGGTAATTTTTGATTGGTTTGCACACTTTGTGGTGCTGAAGAGAGTAAAAGTGATTAATTTGAGTTATTGGCTGAACACTCTTCACAAATTCACCTTGATCTTGCTACTCCTCTCTGTTTACTGTAGGTAACTGTGCAGACAGCCAAGCCTGCGTCCACCTCTACTGCATCCCAGTCCACTGGCTCTCCGCCTGCACCCCCTGTGAGCAGTCAACCTGGACTGTTCCAGCGATGGTTCCCTGGCTGGACTGGCTACTCTAGTCAACAGAGTGAAACCCTGCCAACAGAGGGCACCACAAGGGCAGTAGATGCAGCAAAGATTGAGGAAGTCGAGGCCCAAATTGGTAACATAGTACTGCTCAATTTAAAGTTGGTTTTGTTACGCTTGTGTAGTAATGCTTTCCGCTCTTGTTCTATGCCTTGTTGATAAAAACGTTATATTTTGACTCGTTATTAGTATAGTACACGCCAAGCGTAATCATACAAAATACTGTTTTACTGCCGTGATGAATCTTTGATGATGAATTCCGCTTGCACGCATGACTGGGAATTTTGGGTCATTTTTCTGATTGTTTTTGGTGTGTACTGAAAGTCTAATGTACATTTTACTAAGTCACTATCAGGCATAACTTCTGTGTGATGTCTTAGATTAACTAAAAAAATTTTGTTTGAATTCTCAACTTTGACTTCTACCTTTGAAGGGCTTTTTCTTGAGTGAGGCATTAATAATTCACAAGTTAACAGTTGACTTCTTCATTCAGAGCAAGAGATCCTTGACGTGATTGAAGACTCAGTTGAGAACAACACCCTGTTGAAACGTGACACAGTCTTTGCCAAGCTTCACTTCACTCTTCAGAGCGGCTCATTCAAGCTGCTCTCTGATAAGTCTACCACCAGGAGGCGTCAAAGCTTAATGGAGCTAGAATGTTCCAGAATCGGCATCACATTCGTCTCGCGACCCCGATCCAGTTCTATGCTGTTTGGCATTGCTGTTGGTGGTTTACGACTGACAGACAAAATCACCGCTGGATCTCTGTTCCCTGTTCTTGTTTCCCCTCAAAGCAAGGTGTGGTCATAAGTATTTGTTTTGTACTTTCATATTACAGTCAAGTTGCAGCATAGTTAAGCTTGATAGCAGCCTGCTCTGAGATTGTCTGAGTTATTATTTTTGTTTATAAGTATTTTGTTATTAATCATTTCATATTAGAATGTACATAATTGGATTGTGTTGTATCATTCGCAAAAGGGGCGTGAGATTTCACCAGGTTTCAAATATCGGACAGGGCAATCAGACATCAGTGGTGAACTTCCTTTGTGTCAGTCGCATTTTCCTTAATATGATGAAACAGAAAGCCAATTGTCAGTCAGTAGAGAAGTGTTTACTCAATGAGAGTTGAATGCATCCAAAAGTGGCTTATTTGAAGATAGCTGAAAAAACCCAGCACACAACGATGTTGACAATGAGCTCAGTTCTAGTCACCTTTTGTGATTTGTATTAACAGCATTGTGAAGAGTATTGGAAGCCAACTGCCAATTGATATTTGGCGAGTGATGGATTAACTGACCATTTAGAATGCAACATTATTGACACACCTTTATTTCCAAGCCGCAATTTTACCTGACAAACAACACGTTGCCGGGTATAAGTTATTTTTTGTCCATCGACATTACGCAAGAGGGCGGAGCTTGCGATAGGTCAATTACTGTAGACATTGTGAATTGTGTAGTTAAGTGAGTGGTTGCATTTTAGGAGAGGGGCCTCCTCCTGCCACATGTGAAGTCGTTTCCTATCGTGGGGCGGGCTGCCAGCTCTTCTCCACTCTCCTACTTCCAACCTGAGGGGGCATTTGCAGATGAACCCAGCAATGAGACTTTGTTTGAACTTACCTGTGAAATCAACCCACCAGGGTTGAAGGCTGATTACAGGTATGTGTTATTGGAGGGGAAATTGCAAGGAAGCAATGAGTGACAACTGCATCTAGATGCCAATAATAGTGCCAGTCATGTTCCCTTGTATACTTGTGTCAACTTTTATCATTGGTGGCTGCTACTTATTGTCTCTTTATCAAAGTGATACGGTTTGTTTAGATTGAAATTTATCATGATTGATTTTTCATGGTTTAGGTATGTATTATACCAGTGCTGCTTGTTCTAGAGCTGCAAAAGAAGGCGTTCCCTCATGTTTGGCATGATACTGCTGTTCAGGCTAGATTCAAATCAGATAAATATTGATTGTCAGTACACTCAGATATAACGCTTTCTAATTCTTTATGGGCTTAACTCGTAATTTTTGTAATAATCATTGAAAATATATGTAGTGAATGTCTGATGCATGTAGTTTTAATTGATAATTCGAATAAAAAGTTGTTCCCTTGTTGGAGCCAGGTTTGCTGTCAAGACGAAGCCTCTCGATATCATCTACAATCGCAACGCCATGCAGAGACTGTCTGAGTTCTTCAAACCAAACATGGATGATGAGAAGTTGAATGAACTTCACATTACAGGTGTGTGTGTCTGTGTGTAGGTGTGTGTGTGTGTGCGTGCGTGCGTGCGTGTGACAATTGAGTGAAAGCTCACTTAACGGTTACATGTAAAAATCTATAAATTCTTGTTCCATTGACGGGAGTGCGCATGCCTGACCGATGCACTCACCAGGCTTTATGGGAATCTTTGCATCACCCTCTTGTGACCAGAAAGAGAGCTTGCCAGTGACGAAATGGCGGTACATTGACAAAAGTTTGTACTTTGTTTTTTTCTTCGAAATACCAGTCACACAATGGGAAAATTTCTGTTCGGCAGTCTTTAAAAATGTTTCCCAAAAATTGCCTAATCAGACATTACTGAGATCACTTTTGGTAAAAAATTCCATCGCCAATTTGGACTCGACTCGACCCCACCCTTATTTTCTTTTGTGAAGCCGTATGACATAGGTCATGGGGGGCATATGACATAACTTTCTCCCCCTCCCATGTTGCTACTGATTCCCCAGTTGCCCATGATTTCACCCCCCCTTATATCTCTTTCACCCCCCCTCTTGGAAAGTAGTGCTATCACTGAAGAGGCCCCCCTCATTTTAAGTATCACAATAATAAATAAATAAATAAATACTGTATTTTTCCACTTGGATGTTCTGCTGCGTGAATTTTTTTGTGTTCTGCCTGAAGTTTTATTACTGTTTGCCTTACTCTAAGGGTCAACTGCCTCCCATGCCTGAATCTAAATTGCAACTGCCTCCCATGCCTGAATCTAAATTGCAACTGCCTCCCATGCCTGAATCTAAATTGCAACTGCCTCCCATGCCTGAATCTAAATTGCAACTGCCTCCCATGCCTCCACACCTAATACGCTGATGCAGCCACCTAAAACTGCAACCAACGCGATCTAAAAATGATTGAAGATTGAATGCCTTGATATCATTTCTAGAAAATATAGTTGACTAATGGTCATCTCAAGAAGGTAGAATGGAGTTTTTAAAGGGCCATTTTGCCACTGTATAGCTATCAATGTTAAACTCGTTTGTTAATGAAGCGGTTTTTGTTTCTAAAAACAGTATTGCGCTGAATGGACATAAAATTTGTGATCAATGAGACTGAAACTTAAGTCATAGTCAATGCGTACATTTTTGCAGTTTTGAGATTGGTCAACCCCAATAAACTCTGAAGCTTTTTTGAGTTGCTGATGGTTTCGATGTTCTTGTACTGTTCTTGTTCTGTCAGGGTTATCAGGTTAACACAGTGTATTGTACTGGTTCTGTCAGGGTTATCAGGGTAATACAGACATGTATTGTACTGGTTCTGTCAGGGTTATCAGGATAACGCAGTGTATTGTACTGGTTCTGTCAGGGTTATCAGGGTAATACAGTGTATTGTACTGGTTCTATCAGGGTTATCAGGATAATACAGACATGTATTGTACTGGTTCAGTCAGGGTTATCAGGGTAATATAGTATATTGTACTGGTTCTGTCAGGGTTATCAGGATAATACAGTGAGTGTATTGTACTGGTTCTATCAGAGTTATCAAGATAATACAGTGTATTGTACTGGTTCTATCAGGGTTATCTCAACATTTATGAGTAAAAGGCAACCTTGAAATAGTGTTGGTTGTTTACTTTAGTCCACAAATAGGCCCTGCCTTCCGTCATATTGTGCTTAAGTCCACAAATGGGTTCTCCTTTCGTCATATTATACGTTAGTCCACAAATAGGCTTTGCTTTTCATCATATTATACTTTAGTCCACAAGTAGGCTCCGGCTTCCATCATATTATACTTAGTCCACAAATAAGCCCCGCCTTCCAGCATATCCTTTAGTCCACAAATAAGCTCCGCCTTCCATCATATTATACTTTAGTCCACAAATAGGCCTCAGCTTCTATCAGATTATACTTAACTCCACAAATAAACTCCTACAACTGTAGAGAACCACAAGCACCTTGGGATTTCTTGTTCCAGTTGGTGTACCCTCAAAGTCAGTTGGGATGTAACTGGTCATGGGGTGTAATTATGAACTTTAGTTACCAGTGATGTGGTAACCTACTCACCTTTAGTGTACATCACATTTATGTGTTTATGATAATTGAATCTCGTGAGAGAAGTGTTGACTTCAGTGTGACAAAGTGATACAAGAAAGTGATAATTGAAAAAATAGTGTATATCTGTTGGATCTGTTGCAGGCAGCATTGTGGCTGAGTGGGAGAAGTGTCCTCTTTCTTTAAGGACACTGTCAAAGTCAG
Source organism: Phoronis australis (assembly GCA_002633005.1). Classification (NCBI taxonomy): domain Eukaryota; kingdom Metazoa; phylum Phoronida; family Phoronidae; genus Phoronis; species Phoronis australis. The sequence continues at coordinate 416,749 of NMRA01000094.1, read as the reverse complement.
GCCTCTAGCTCATCAGTTGGGTTTTAACTATAAAATATAATATATAGGGCTCCAGGTGGTCATTACGATGGATCTACCTGAGCACGGCTGGTACAATGTATACCAGACCGCCTGCAATAAATATGTTTTTATTATTGTATGACTGTGTTAAACTGTAGTGCCTGGGATGCCCTGATTCATGTGTTTGATTAGTATGTAATATTGTGTCTTCTGTTCAGCTGCTGCCATCAACCGTTATGAGGAGCTGAAGCAACAGACTAAAGTGGAGCTACGCCAGACACTGGATCAGTTCCTGGAGGGTCAAGAGGTCAGTGGATCAACACTGTAGAATTGTTTTGCATCATCTGCTCCCCTATTCAAATATCTCCAAATTCTATAGTCTGGTACTTAGATAATCAAGATAAGTCATCTGATGAGCTCAAGTCAATCTACTGTATAGCTACACAGTAAATGTTATGTTGAATGCTACATTAGCAGGTCAAATTCATTAATATTTTATTGAGCCAATTTAATTTCCACAGAAGCAATAAGTTTATCTTTTTTCGTTTCTCAAATTTTGTGATTGTCACAAAATTAAATGTAAGCACTCAGCACTCACCATTTTGTATAAAACGAGATGTTCTAAAAGTAATAATAATGTTACCTCAGCATCGCTCAGTATGTCTTTAAAATGCAGAAGAATGTAGCATTTAATTCCAAGGGCCATTTTTCTTTGTTGAAAATTTATTGTGTAGAATTTTCAACCTGTGAAAAAACAACCTAGCCACTGGTGAAAGTACAAAGTACGGCAGCTAGTTTAAAATGTTTCAACAGCGGACATTTATTAACTGTTTTGCATAAACAGCTTCTTAAGCAAATCATTAGCAGATGATTTGGAGTCGAGCAGTGGTGACATGTTCTACTGAGGCACAAAAAGCAAAATTGCATGTAATGGAGAGGGAGAACAGTTGATAAAGGTTAGCAAGGAGCTACAAGGTGCACCAAAATTGAAGGTTGCACCCTGAATGGTCTTTTCAGATTTGGTACAAACTTTTGAGGGTTAATGAGCGTTACAGAGACTTGTTTGGTTTTAGATAGCTGGATGAGACAGTCATTGGTAATATCTATTGATAGGCCAATACGGGGTTTGGTATACTTTTAAAATCCAACATGTGAATATTGAATTTTGTGAAAAAATTTTGGAAGTTTGACAATGAACTTCATGTTGAGCATAGTAAGCAAGTAGATAAATGAAATGCGTATAGTAATGTGATCTTGTGCTTAGAGTAGGCATTCATTGTTGGTCATTGTCTTGGGTCTGTAGTATTCAATATGGAGGGATATTCATTCATTTTGTGCCATCTGACAACATTGCTTTTGGAATCTTGCTTGATGTTATGACTACTCTTTTCAGATAACAGCCAAAAGGTTTGCAGTTGACCTTGACATTGCTGCTCCAAAAATTATTGTCCCGGAGAACTTTCTCGACACTAATTCCATTCTTGTTGTGTTTGACTTTGGCCGTCTCCTGCTTAAAAACAAGTGCAACCTTCCATCCAAAGCTTCATCGACTACAGTGTCTGATGACACAGAAGGTAACTGTCAACTGGCCTGTTTAACTATGTCTGTCCTTTCAATGTCATGTTTTATGGCTAGGTCTTAAAACCTGGAACATTACAAGGCAGCATAAGATAATTATGTACTCGTATTTGAAAGAAAGTGTTGTATATAATAATATTGTACTACTTACCAACTTAGAGAAACATTTTTTTTGCCTGTGTGTCAACTCTTGTTAAAATCATGAGTTGTTCACCTTGCAAAATACATCATTACAGCTTTCATAATATTTAAAGTTTGATCAAATCATTTATTCGTGAAGCATCATGATTTTAGAAATTTATGGTATAGGTTGTACAGTAGGCTACAAGTTGGGTTAGGAAGCCAATTACTGTACTATTGGTTTTAGTTTATTATCAAGTTGATACCTTGATTGTCCCAGGGTTTGCTGTCTGTAGATGCCTTGACTGTCCCAGGGTTTGCTGTCTGTAGATGCCTCGACAGTCCAGGGGTAGCTGTCTGTTGATACCTCGACTGTCCCAGGAGTTGCTGTCTGTAGATGCCTCGACTATCCCAGGGGTTGTTGTCTGTAGATGCCTCGACTGTCCCAGGGGTTGCTGTCTGTAGATGCCGTGACTGTCCCAGGGTTGCTGTCTGTAGATGCCTTGACTGTCCCAGGGGTTGCTGTCTGTTGATACTTCGACTGTCCCAGGGGTTGCTGTCTGTAGATGCCTCGACTGTCCCAGGGGTTGCTGTCTATTGATACCTTGACTGTCCCTGGGTTGTTTTCTGTAGATGCCTTGACTCTCCCTGGGGTTGTTGTCTGTAGATGCCTTTGAGATGTCAGGGTTTGCTTTCTGTTTGTAGATGCCTTTGAGACACCCTGTTCATCTCCCCCTAATGAGACTGAGCCTGGTGTAGACATAGTTGACAGTGTGGGCATGAAGCAGTCTCTGTCTGCAGTACTTGAGGAGGGTATAACTGAGAAAGACTTGTATGATCGACTCTATGACAGGTAATAATAATAAAGAAAATGTCATTATATTGTATAGTTTACTCTGATTGCTTTTGATCTAGATTATTTTAGAGGTAGTTCTGGGGATTGCAAAAGTTAGTGGTTAAACAAACTCATTTTGGATCCCTGAGTTTGCTGCTACTGATTATAGTGCCTGTTGACTGGAGCATGTGCTGGATAGTGTTATGTTATATTCATTTGAAAGTTGCATTGGTAATATGACTATGACCCTGGCACATCCCATTTCAACCAATAGCAAAGTTGGTTGTTCTGGTGTAATATTTGTGATGACGCATGAAATAAGGTAACTTAAATGGTTCTTGAAGTACGATAACATGCATTGTTAATGTAATTTAATTTAAGAATAATCTACATCAGAAATCACGTCTTTGTTATTCTGTCACATTTTTGTAAAAAGCATTTTTCCAAAATTTGTTAATTCCTATTGGCTAATGCAAGTCTGACGTCACTGAGGCAGTACCGTGGGTGAAGGCAATGAGATAAATTAAACTTAGTATGTTTATAGCTCATTGGGTGAATGCCTCTCAGCTACAGAACTGTGCTCAATGTGTAACTTGTCTGCGATCTTGGCTCTCAAAAGCTCATGATACAAGTTTACTGCCATGTAGTGTGGACTATTAGTGGAATGATGCTGTTCTCGGCATCAGGCCAGGAAAGGGCCCCGACTGCGTAGCCTTGCCTTGGTGCAAGCTGTATACTAAATATACAGCCGTTGCACTGACGTGGGTAAAAACTGATGAGATAAAATCTGACACAATATTAGTGTCATTAAAAATTACTCTTGAGTAAACTAAATTATTTTCTGGTGCAGTTGAAAAAATTGGCGTTCTGTTGTTCACTCTGCTGCTAAAATTTGGGTGCGCTCTTTCAGGTCGGCTTTCGGCTCCGTCACCTGTTGCCTTATTGGCCAGTTTTGTTCCACGAGTTATTTTTCTTTCATGTATAACAAGCGATCGAACTGTTCTTCAACGTTGCATATACGTCACAACAAATTATTAGAGCTGACTTCATTTCCTTACAAGTTTTTAGTATTTTAATACCAGGAAACCGAATTTCAGAACAAATTTTGCTCTTGCGAAGCTGTCATCATCTCCCGACAGATTTTGCAAAGTTTTAAGAAATAGCGCGTGTTGAGCATACTGTTTGCTTTGATACAAAAGGCTGAGAATTATGAGATAAAAAGCTAGATTGTTTTTCACTTAAAACAGCTTCAGTGGGCAAGGTGAGTGTCGTATACACCCAGATATTTGCACGCTCCCCTGCCGGATTATAGCTCTTCATCTTGATATAAGTTTCGGGATGAGGTGAGGAGCAGAACTACCCTGGATGTGTGAGTCTAACGGAGCTCATCACACAGTATTACTCAGTCTGGTACCCAAGGCTATTTTGAAAATAGTCTTCATACAGCTAGCTGGCTTGCTAGGCCCTGGGGTGAATCAACATTATAGGAAAGAAAAAGGAAAAAGGTTGTGGGTATGTACATGCTGATCTGTCGACTGGACTTTGTACTCACATGGCTAATGACCTATCTCTTTATGCTGTACAGCCTCAGTGACGTCACGAAAAACAGTGCTCGCAGTGTGTCACGTTTTCCCCCGTGTGTGGGTGGGCGTGACACAGTGGGGGTTTTACTGAACTAGTAAATTTTTACTTTTCAAAGTAAAAAGAAAAATACTTTGCACTATTTAACAATATGTGGATTCCAGTAACCAACCTTCACTTTCAAAAATTCATATTAAAATGCTGAAACATGTAGTTCATGCTTCTTTTAATACTTCGTGGTTGCCACGACTTTACTGTGGTCAGAATGAAGTATTATATCTGACTCGGTGTACAACTTCATTTTTCATCATGCTTTGGAGGTGGCCATTTTTGACCCGTTGAAGCTCAATATAGACATAACTGGCAAGCTGTTTTGTTTTTCATGACCTCACTGCTCACCATTTAGGATCAAACTGGATCCATCCACGTTAAGACGCCCCATGTGTGTTTGCTTCTATCATCCACCCAACATCTTCTATCTCCAGGTATCTCCTTGACCTGTCTGACCTGCAGGTCATGGTAGGTCGTGTGCGTGAGAACTGGCGCCATGCCCACTTCAAAGGGACCAGTCATCTGCACATTGTGGACAAGTTCACAGTGTCTGTTCAGTATGACCGCCGTCTCCTCTCAACTTCTGATGTACAGTATCCCAGTGCCAAGTTGGCTGGAACACTTCCCTGTCTCATGCTACATGTCAACGAACAGAAGGTGAAGGCAGCACTACTGTTCCTGTCACAAAATATTTCATATGTGTGCAGGTCTACATGAATGACACCTAGTACAATGATTGTTATTGCATTATCTGGCTAAAGGTTTTAAAAGTTGAATAAAAAAGGAGGACTATGGGAAATTGATTGGATGATGTTCTTAATGTGTTTCGGCAGAAGCCAGAACTAAATAAGTTTCAGCATTTTTTAATTTTTGACAAGATGCATTTCATACTGACCACCCCATGAAAATAATGATGTGCAGAAGTTCATAATAGGTACACTTTTGGTATTCGTTACATTTCCATTTTAAGGCTTAATTTATTGGTAATGGATATGCCCACTGCACACACTCCTGTGGTCACTAGTATAAAGCTGTGCTTGCAGGCTCTGCATTGTGGTTTTGGAGTATGTCTTGTTGGCTGTCTCACTCGTTTGGATTTATTTTCAATTGCAGGTGGCAGCCCTGTCCAAGTGCCTAATCCCCGCTGTAGGTGGCGCCCCTAAGCCCTCATCAAATGACACAATGACTAAGTCTGCCATGACTAATAAAAGCATGTATTTCACATCCCGAGACAGGCAGCCAAGCAGCAGCAAGTGAGTTGTTACTGACTTAACAGAACTATAGATGGCTTTTTGTTGAATGAGGCATTTTCAGTCCAAATCGTTTGTATTTATAAATTAAGTTGGAATGTTGGTATTGTTACCTACTGTTTGTCATGTCTTTTTGTGTTATAACCAGATCTAAGCTGCGTTCTTTTTGTTGATTAGTTTAGTTTCAATAAAGTATAATATGACCATAGTACATGCCAAAGTTAATAAAACAAAATACTCTTCCTGATTCACTAATTGTTATAAGTCATCATGGTGGTTTGATACAGCTCCCCTAGTCCTCTGGCGTCATGCCGGCAATTTAAAGTCATAGCATCTGATTATTACTGCAATGTACTGCACAGTTGCTATAGACTGATAACTGTTCGATCTTAATCTACATTTGAGTTTGTTACATTCACACAGCTCTTTTGTAAAGAGTATGTGAAAAACAAGTAGTTTTGGTAATTATATTCTAGATGTATCCTCCTACTGCTGTTAAAATTTTTACAATTTTTTATTTATCAATGACAACTATTTCAGTTTGACAAGTGGAATGGACCAAAAGAGCCCAAGACAAGCATTAGATAGGTCACAGCTAGTGGTCATGCAGTTTGTTATTAACAAGATGACCTTGGAGATACAGAGTAAAGGTGACGTAACTATGCTTCTGATTATTGAGTAAAAATAATGGTCACTTGGTTCTACTGTAACAGAGTCCATTTTTCGTCTACCAAACTCACCCATAGTTTGGTGTGGGCAGTTTCAAATTACAATTTTAGCACTGTGTTAAGTGGTAAATTAGTAGTTTTTAAGCATGAATTATGCTTAGCATTAATGTTTTCATTGATAACATAACCATATTTTTTATTATCCTTAACCTTAATCTCAAAATTGGGAGCTCTATCATTGTCTTTAAAATTCGACCATGCAAGTGTAGTGTTATTTTGAAGCAAAGAAGATCATCAATGTAAATGTGTATACCAAAGCATAACATGCTTTCCTGAGGAAATTGTTTCTTTCTCAAATTGACAGATTCATATTTAATTAAATGTTGTTTACCTGTGCCCGCCTGGCCTCCAATGAGTGTCCACATCACCACCTGACGTTCATTCTTTCCGTCCAGGTATGAGTGCTGCTGAACTGCAGGTGTCAGGTGTTCACGCCACCTTCACCAAACGACCCCTCAACATGTCCGTCTCCATGTCTGTTCATAGTCTACTCATTGCTGATGCCATACAGACCTATGGACCTGACTTTGAACTGCTCGTCGCATCACACAAGAACCTCAGGTAACTGCATTTATTTGAACTATTCAGAGAGCATTTTACAGATGTGTCTGATTTTGGAAGTAAAATGAAGACTCAGGTAAACTGACACTGCAAATCACTCAAATTATTCTGGTTAACACTTGCTGGAGTTGTTGTCTTGCTGCTTGCAAAGATGCACAAAGAACCTGGGTTTACTTGTCTTTAACATTTGGATTTTGTGATGTGGCTGGTTACTTCTTGGCCGGTCCACTCATTATTGACGAGCATGTTGTCACTCAAAATAATATTGGTGAAAGTGGTTTTTATCTCCATTAGCACCGCATGTTTTAAACAGTAAGTATTGTACGAAAGTGTATCATTTATGTCATTGTACGGTACTGTACGAAAGTGTATCATTTATGTCAATGTACAGTACTTTCTGCTTGCAAGCCAACGTCATTACAAGCAGAGTAGCTTTGATAAATGCCAAAAAGTATATTTTGTCGAACATCTCATGTGTATAACTATGCTTTCAAGCCTAACATCTACCCAAAGCAGACTCAAATGAGGCAAGTTAGTGAAATAATTGATGAACTCTGATGAGTCAGTAGTGTTATCTTTAGACAGCTAACTTGCCTTATGAGAGTACCAATAAATGGTTACAGCCCAAACCACTGTGCTGTTCAGACTTGTTTCAAGTACAAGTTAATTCTTACATCGCTTATTTCAAGTCGAACAATGGCCGCTGTGTTCTGCTTGTGTCTACTCTCAGTTGCTTTGAAAGTTGGACTTGTTTGTGTACATTTCTCTGTAATGTGTGTGCAGTTTGGACACCAAGAGTGGCAGTATCCGTGGCTCTGAACCTGGCTCCCCTGACATGGCCATGTCTCCACTGTCACCGCAGAGCCCCTCGTCTCCACGCTCACTGCACTCCCCCGGTGAAACCATGCTCAGTAGCGCCACCACTGGGATGACCACGTCACTACAGAATGCCGTCACTGCTGCTTTTACAAGTTTCATAGGAAATTCTTCAGGTATTGAGCATCAAAATTATTTGCTAAGAAATTTCAAACTAGGCGATTGTTGCCAGTGCAGTATCTGTCACAGTGAACTAGTTTAGAAGAGCCTCAAAAATTGAGCTTTTGCAATAACAATTGTTGTTGTAAATACTGAAATTCAAAGATTTCTGAAGTAAAAACATTTAAATTTAGTATATTTAAAGTTGAATTTATAAAGCTAATAATTCAGGCTCCGGAACCTTTGACAAAGGAAAAATGAACCTTCTTAAAAGCTCATCACCACAATTACTACTTCATCACTGATTTTGCACTGATTAATGTTCAAATGAGATATTCCTTCCATTGTTTCAACTAAAGACATGTTCAAATAATGCATTCCATACCTTGTTCCAAACAAACCCATTAATTCCTTTCCTTGTTCCAGACAAGCCACAGATGGAAGCACCTTGTTCTCAAGCTGCTCCCTCCTCCCCTGTGTCACCTGACACCTACTGCCACCTGGTGATGGTCCCAGATGAGGAGGCGCTCATCTCTGTGGAGTACGAGTTGATACAACCTGCAACACCCTGTGATGAAACACTGCAGATAGCCACTATTCAGTTCAATTGTCTGGAGTTCATTGGTATGTAATCCTGTTTTGTACTGTGCAGAAATCAAATAAGTTTTGTGAAATTCATTCCACTGTTTCAAATGCTTGTCATCAAATGTCTTCTGTCTTGGACTTACCAAAGAGAGCATAACTTCAGTCCTTACAACTGGATCAAGGTATGCTGTAAAGATAGTGAACACCTTGAGAGCATTTCACTGTATGTAAGAAGGGCTGTTACCTCATTATTCTCATATTGATGATCCTTGACTCCAGAGAAAAATTTTGCTCCGTCTGGTGCTTCTACTGCCTTGCAGACACTCTAGTTCACTGGAGGCCACTTGTCAATCTGAGGAATTCTAGTTCATTGGAGACCACTTGTCAATCTGAGGAATTTTGTTCACTACTGGAATTGTAGGAGACTTCATGATTGCCTCTTGATTTGGACAGAAATCATTACTCATCGTTAGATTTGACCAATGAATTATTTTTAAGAGATTTGTAAGATTTATTATTTGCTTAGGAACAGTGTGGACGATCTGATTTATAAATATTGTAGATTTGAGTTTTTCATATTATTTTACTATGTTTACTTTTATTTAATTTGACCTGGAACTCGTGTTCTGAAGTAATTGCTTTGTTTTCTAGCCAATCCAGTTACTCTGGTAGAACTGCTCTCATTCTTCCAACGGATCTTTCCGTCTGTTGGCAAGGAGACCAAGTCATCAGAGACTATGGTCAAGGAGAAGATGAAGCCTGTGACTAACAGTGTAAGTTGGTTTGGCCCAGCTACATTCTTTTGCAGTTAAGGGTTTCATTGGGCTATTGCTTGGGGGAGTAGGCTGGGGCACCTCATTAATTTGAAGTGAGGAAATTTATGTGCCAAGTTACTTTCAGTCCACATCTTTGTACAGTATTATGGGGCTGTTATGGCATGAAAAAAGGGAAATTGTGCAGAGATGGAGAGTAATGAAAGTGTCTCCAAATACAGCCTCAAAATTTTGTAGAAATGCTCTTCGACTATAGGATGTTGTGTTCATTTAGGTCAACAAAGTGCGCACAGAAATAAACGCAGACTTCCATCGTTTGAATGTATTACTGATGAGACTGGACCATCGTCAACCAAATGAAACAGTAGCTGTCAAAGTTGCCACGGCAACACTAGTTGATGCAAAAATCCAGTGTACTCTGGGTAGGTAACTTCTTCATGCATTGCTGTTATTTTATTTGTGTCTAAGGAAACTTTCAGCATACTGGTCCAACCTGAGGAATACATGTTTTGTGCTATTCCGAATGAAATAAAGGATTGAGAATTTGATGAAAACTGTTAAACAGGGCTTGGAATTTTCCGCGGAAACGCGGATTTCTGCTTTTTTCAAATGTGCTTTCTGCTTTTTTATAATATTTCCGCGTAAAAAAATCAGATTTGATAAAAAATTTCTGCGGCAAATTCCTTTCTTACCGCGCGTTGCAGACGACGTTTACCTCGAAAAGCGGAAGTTGCTCTTTATGTTTTGGAGGAACGTAAATTGTCAACATTGCTGGGACAGCGTGGTGGGATTTTCAATGGCGTCTCGTGTTATTGTTAAGCGCGGCGACAAATACTACCGCTCTGCAGCCAAAAATGTGTGGGTTGGGAGTGGACGGGCGAGCTAAAAGGACGCAGACGCATGCTACTGATGGCGGTAACGTTTTTTTTTTGTTGGTTTTTTTTTGTTTTTTTTTTTTTTAGTCCTCCCGATTTTTGTCGGGGAAAGGTTCACATTGACCATTTCAAGGCTGGTTATCGGGCATGATTTGGGCTGTAAAAGTTTCAAAGTTTCCGCGTTTTTTGTCATTGGTCATTCCAAGCCCTGGTTAAAGCAAAAATTCTTATTTTTTAGTACGTACTTGACGGATCGTATCATGTGCATATTTTGCAGGAGAGCATCTACTTGTCGATGGATCCTTGGGAGGCTTGCAAGTGACTGATCTCACTCAAGAAGGTGCCACCTATCATAAGGTGTTCAGCGTTGGCTGCGACCCCTTGGGTGACCTTTCCCATTCTTTTCTTGGTCAGCCTCATCCTGGGATGTTTAAGACTGCTTTGTCTGAGTCCATGTTGATGAGTATGACAGACACAGAGAACAGGGCTTTCACATTCTGTGTAGTGAAGCAACAAGAGACTGACATAAACCCTGGCTTATTTCACTCTGCCATCAGCCTAGCCAATCAGTCCATAGCTGATGATGTGCAGGATGAAGTTGTCACTGTTAACCTACAGGTGGCATCGTTGTGCTACACACACTCGCCAAATTTCTTATATGACCTTGAACTGTGTCTACAAGGATTTCAAGACTTCTTCAAAGGGATAGCATCTGCAGTCAGTCAAGCAGCTGTGGAAATGGCCAGTAAAATAGTCAATAAGCGAACAGGCGATATCCTGGGCTCTCAGATGTTTGGGAGTAATGTCAGCTTATACGAGTCACCGAAGAAAAAAATAGACACAACCGCTCACTTGATTGAGTCTGTTGTGTTTGAAGAGGAAGAAAAAGAGGGTGTGTTGCATGAGGAAACCAACCCCCAGACAAAGTTTAAAATAGATGTCAGTTGTCAAACGCCCGTCATTCTCATACCGAAAGAAACAACAAGTTTGGAGGTGTTGGTGGCTCACTTGGGACGCATCCGTATACAGAACATGGAGCACGAGGACGACATGTCACCTGAATGGGAAAGAGGTTGTACAGAGAAGCAGGACTGTATGAATATTGAGATACGTGATATGAATCTTTATGCTGTTGACTTGTCCAAGTATAGTAATAAGGAAGACTGTGTTGATGTTAGCATATCTCAAGCACACTTCGACTTGTATTCTGGTAAGGATATGGGAGTGCCCATTATCCATGACACTGCACTGGAGATTAAAGTGCAGTGGACAGAGCCCAAGTTGTTAAATGATGAAAGCTTCTCAATGGAAGGCTTATTCAAGAAAGAGGACATTACTACCAGGCAAAGGCCTCCTTCTACTGTAATGGAGATCAGCGGGCGTATCATTACGCCTCTGAAAATAGTCCTGACTAAGCAGACGTACGAACAGATTCTGAAGACAAAAGACAACTTGGCGATTAAGAAATCTCCTTCTCAATCAGAGTCTGAGTTATCTAATTATGTGCAGGACCAGCATCGTCGTACGACTATCATGAGCACAGTGGATGAGCTGGAGAACACCACCATAACCAAGGCTAACTTTGAAGTGCCTGCTGTCAGTGTTGAGCTGCAGGGAGACTTTGGTGAGGGGCATGACCAGGGACTTGTTGACCTGTCGCTCAATGAGTTCAGGGTCACCCTGGAGAAGGGGAACAAATATGAGACATCACTTCAAGTCAGTCTACAAAGTCTCATTATGGAGGATCTGTTACAAGATCCGAGCTCTAAACATCGCCGTATAATGTACTCATCCACACAGAGCAGTCGTAAGGCACGGGGCACCACCACCCCTCCAAAGTCATTTCTGTCAACATCATGTCCCGACAGCAGGATTCCTGTACGCTATCCTGAGATGCCGTCGTCGTTACCATCCAGCTTGAAGTGGAATAGTGCGTTTGATGGTCGAAATGTGGCTAGTGGTCCAGGATTGCCTCTGTTGAGTAAACAAACAAGGTACATGTTGAAGGTGTATCGTGTAATTTTACTAGTTTTATGTATTTTATAGAGCATTTCATTTCTTTGTAACTCTCAATTTTATAGTACATTACTGTTTATAAATGAAAAGTGAAACACAGTTGTCAGTAATTAAATAACAAATTTAAAGTAGTTGTTGCTGTATCTTATTCTATCACCATGTCTTGTCCACTAGTCTGCTCCATCCGAACACGCCTCCCCCAAGTCCAGCTGAGAGCCAGCCTCATATAGACATGGAAGACTGTAGTCAAAGTCCGTTGATAAACATCAGTGCCTTAATCGTAGAAAGAAATTGTCCCTGGAGAGAAGGTGTCAGTCACAAGGTTGGTGTCTGTATGTGAAATAAGATGGCTTGATAAAGTTTGTCTGGGAGGCTCGTGCTGTACTGTCTGCCCAGTTGAATAAAGAATATATTGGACAATCTTTTCAAGGTGTGTGCAGTGCCACAACATCCTTTCGCCAAGGAGTGTACTAGTACTGCTACACTCCTTGCTTTCGCTGTGTCCTCTGAATGATAAGTAATCTCTTGCAAATTGAAAGCTGAGGGTAATTTGATTGATTTATTTAACAACCGTCACGACAATTCACAAAACAATGCAATGCGACACAGTACAACACACTAACAAAGACATAACTATAGTATGGTAAGGTTATGGTAAAAGTGAAAAATAAGGACAATGTTTTTATTATTTAATGGCTTTAATTATGGAAGGAAATGCTTCAAGTTCTGTTAATAACATTATCTTGAAATTCATCAATTCTCTAGAGCAAGAAGTTTGTGGATGTTGATTTCAAGTGTCTTGAAACAACCGTCAACCTTCAAACATGGGTGGTCTTGCTTGACTTTCTGGGCATGGGTGCCAAAGTTCACGACCTCGATAACTTGAAACAGAGAAGTTCATCATCCGTAGTGTCCCAGGAGAGTGAAGAAGACTCCAACACAGAGCTGAAGCTGAAAGTTGAACGATTTTCAATTATCCTTAATAAAGGATCCTATGAGCTGGCCAAGGCTAGCTTGTCTGGGCTAGATGCTCACGTGAACTTGGAGGATGGTGACGTGGGTTTGAAAGGCACCATTGGGCAGGTATCGATTGTTGACGCATCACCACATGGACGCATGTATTCAGAGAAGTTTGTCACAGTAGGTGACGAAGCTCTCAACTTTGACATCTTCAAGTGAGTTTCATTTTTGTTAATTGTCTTAACTGCTAGTACATTATGGACATTACGAATTCACAAGGCAGAGTTGGCCACACAATTTCTATAAGTGAATGGTGCTGTGTAAAGAACGTTTTAATCCGCACATTGCAGGTATGGTCTGCCTGACCTTGACCTCAGTCGAGAGTTTGATGCCAAGATCAAGATTCGTGTGAGTGCTGTGTGGTATACACACACTCATAGGTTCATGCAAGAGATGATTGCCTTTGTTCAACACTTCAACCAGCTTCAAGACATTCTAGGACAAATGAGGGCTGCTTCCACGGGAATTAAGGTACTGTATGGAGACGAGAACAGAATGAAGCAATACATGGCTTCCTGGTATTATTGACATTTTGAACTTTTTAAATTTTATTTAACTTTAAACTTCAAAGATTTCCAAATTGAGGCTAAATCTAGATCTGTCTGTTAGCTGTTCTTGCAGTGATTTATCCATCATGACTCGGACAATTGTCTACTAAGATTCAAAGACTTTTACTAAAACCAAATAGAACTGTTACAGTACCTTGTATCAACCAAAACCTACTTCTTCTATTTTGGCTAATTCATCTCCTATTAATGATCCTATCTTAACTTTTTATGAGGAATTCAGTTCTATAAGCCAAACAGTTTTAGTACACAGTATATCATTATTTTAGCCAGTGTTTTATTGTCGTGAAGTGTTGTCATTTGCGAGTTTATAACAATAACGCGAGATTATGTGAGACTTAACTGTGACGTCACGGGAAGTGGGGCAAAAGCTTGTCGTGTGGCCATTTGCCCGATAGGGTAGCAGAGTGTATTCTGTTGTTTAATTCGAGTTTTTAATCTTTTAGTGTGAAAAATGCCAAACTGGCATTGCTGTTATGACAAATGAAATTCAGATTTGCACTACAATACGTTCCATCTCGTTCTGTACTAATTTCGTTCTGTGTATTTTAAATGGGCGGTAGGCGAAATCCGCTCACTGATTAAGTTTTCACCACGTCAAAAATACATTTTGCACCTAAAATTATCACCTAAAAAGGCGCGTGCTTTCTTCAGTGATCCTTTCTGCTTCTAAACATGTCTTCGATGAAGCATAGCTACTGGAATTCAGGTGACTTTGGCAAAGAATTCCAACTCCACTTTTTGGTTACTGTTAGCTTTAACCGTGCGCGCGATAACCACAAAGTATTTCAACTGAGTCAGATGAGTATGTGGCAAAGGCTAGCGCGAGACTGAGCGAAGCACGTGACCTGGCGCGTGACCTGGCTCGTGACACTTGCACAATAGCATGGGGAAAATATCAAGTGAAGTTTGTAAGATTTGTGTCCCTTGGACTTTTTGTTTGTCAACAGGCGTGATTTGATTTAACTTCCACAAAATGGCGCCCGGTGAGAGAAACTCAAGCGAACCACGAGGTTTTCATATTAGATATGTTCAAGTTATTTGTAGACTTAATTGTATCCAGAGTCAGGGTATGTGGTAATTATAACTCTGTGTGCACATATGCATGTTTCAATTGATTTTATTTGCTGTATTTTGAATGAGTAACTTTTTATGGGGATATACTATCGCCCCTGTATGCCTGCGGCATTCAAGCCTAGACTGGGTCGAGTTCCAATTTCAGTCCGTTCACAGCTTCGCACAACATAACAAGTTAACATTTTCTTCGTCCATTCATAGTTATTCCATGATCCATCTACCCATCTCTTAAATTGTGTTAATGTCTTAAGCGTAAAATTCACCATAAGAACTCCAGTAAGATTTTGCGTGTGTAGCAAAGACTTGGGGCAAAACAAGAACAATATGGCAGGTTTTGCCATCCTTCCGGTTACGTCACATTGACTAACTTGAAACTCGCAAGTGACCTATTGCTCTGCTCTACACAAAAGAACCTTATGTGTCTTGAAAACAACGGCTCTTGTACCAATCTACTGACAAATTACAAGGTGAGACAAATTGACAGATTGTTTAATGTGAAGGAAGACCTGGAACCTTCAGTTTCTATAGAAATCCTGGCTGTGTGATCAAATATAGTTTGATGGTTGTTGATATTACTATGTGTGAATGGCTTTTCACTAAGTAGCTGTTATTGATCATTGTCCCTTTGTTGTAGGTGAAGGAGTCAGCTACACTGAATGTTCGTATGTTACTGGACATTGAGGCCGGTGCTCCCGTCATACTCATTCCTCACAGTTCACGGTCCACAGACATTCTAGTCGCCAATCTCGGCACCCTCTCCGTTCACAATGTCTTCCTGTTGGATGGCAGTGAGGGAACGATTCGTGACAGGAAGTTGAAGGATCTTTCAGCGAATTCTCAGAACGTTCCCAAAGCTGATGCCCATGTTGCTATGTCAACATCTGATCCGATGACGCAAAGTATCTATGGTAATCTGGAACAGGACTCCAGGGAAGAGTCCCTGGATACCAGTTCAGAAATGGTGTTTACAGTAGATGATGGTAATATGGCACGGTTGTCCCCACCCATGAGACGCATTGGTGCAGGAAAGTTCAGCAAGATGCCAGGACAGATTGTACTGTCTAATATCTCCAATGTTCGTCTGGACAGGTCGCGATCGTCTGATGATATTTGCCTCTTAGATGTGTGGGAAGTGAAACTTACTGACATGGACCTGTATTCTGCTGAGAGATTCACTGACATGTCTACAGCAACGAGCCAAGATATGGTGTTCAGGGATTTCTTTGTGAGACGCCAGGTATGGTCCAATAATGCAAAACTGTGAGATGCTTGCTCGTACTTACGACATTGATTTGAATAAGACATCACTTGAGCCTGCACTGGTCAATGTGATTTTATTCATTATCAAACTGAAACAACGAGGGGACTATTAACGTAATTGGGAATGTTTCGTATTTTAGCATTATTCTTTTATTTGTTTCTGTAAAAGTGGATTTATGCTGAAAGCAGGAACCATGATGATTCCCACTGTGGCAACCACTTTAGATTTACGTAAATTTGAGTGAAAGAATTGTTACCATAAGTGACAAACATTGTGACTTTTTTAATTTTGCTAATTTTGTGGTTTGGAGTGATATGTAATGGAGCTACTAATTTTTATTTGCCAATCGCAGCTATCATGCCATATTTTGGTTGAAATTTAAAGCTCGTGAAAATGTTGGAAATCAGTCAAGTTTCCACTCACAATATACAGATTTTTTGCATGAAGGTTACAAGTTATGTTACTGGGTTGTCAGCCCTGTACTCTGGTCTTTATCTTTATAGTAGAATTGAATAAACTGATTGCTTAACGTTGATGACGAAAAGCATTCATGTAACAAAAAGCATTTCCAGATTCCATTATTACCAGGAGCTTATTTAGTGCCTGGGGGAGTATTGTCCCAGCTATGCATCTCATTGTCATGGGGAGTTGACTCCACTACATCATTGTTGTCAATCTAATGAATTATTCTCTGGACAACTATTGAACCACACGATGCGTTTTCTCCATAATTTTGTCATTTTGTTTTTGGTTCAGTTGACTTTTTGCTCAAGCTTGTGTTTATTCTTAATTTGTAGATCAGTTATTTTATTTACCTAGTATTTCTCTCATGCAATGGACACTTTTAACCTGATAGATATGATGAGTCCAGCCAGTCAGGTCTATTTCTCCCACAATGCACCTACATACAATACTGTTTCCAGAACATTCCACTGCTGAAGCGCAAGTGCATGTTGAATCTGCAACTGGAACGTAACCTTGCCAATGATCTAAGCCATGCTGTACCTGACCTAGCTGTGATGGGTGAGCTCTCGTCTGTCCATTGTTCACTGGATGTTAATCAGTACCGCCTCATCCGTGGTGTTCTCAGTCACAACCTGGGTGAGCCACTGGAACAGTTCCGGCAGCCCTTGATGTCTCACCTGCAGGATCCTAGAATACAGGTGAATGATGCCGTCTCTTCAATAGTTGCTGACAAGTAAAATGAACCATTAATCCAGACCACTTACTAAGAGCAAAAGGATCTCTTTTTTAAAATATGGTACAACTATTTTTCAAAAGTAAATTGCCTCAGTGTTAGATTTATTTTTGGTCACTGTTCTCCTGTGTGTCCTCATTTGTTGTTACTACTTGTTCAACCGTCCTTAAGTGACCGTTTATTGTCTAGTCAACTCAATGTATGTGACTGAATAATGTTGTTAATTGCACCGTCCTTAAGTGACCGTTTATTGTCTAGTCAACTCAATGTATGTGACTGAATAATGTTGTTAATTGCACCGTCCTTAAGTGACCGTTTATTGTCTAGTCAACTCAATGTATGTGACTGAATAATGTTGTTAATTGCACCGTCCTTAAGTGACCGTTTATTGTCTAGTCAACTCAATGTATGTGACTGAATAATGTTGTTAATTGCACCGTCCTTAAGTGACCGTTTATTGTCTAGTCAACTCAATGTATGTGACTGAATAATGTTGTTAATTGCACCGTCCTTAAGTGACCGTTTATTGTCTAGTCAACTCAATGTATGTGACTGAATAATGTTGTTAATTGCACCGTCCTTAAGTGACCGTTTATTGTCTAGTCAACTCAATGTATGTGACTGAATAATGTTGTTAATTGCAAGGAATTTGTACTGAATACTTTAGATATTCATACTCTTCAGTTGTTGAAATTGTTGTAAGTGTTCATTTCATTATTATCACATGACTTGTTTCAGACTGTACTCAGTGGAGATGTGTGGAAGGTCAACTCATTTGAAGTTTTTCTTAACAATGTCACGGTTGAACTGCTAACCTCACACGACTCAGCAATCACAAATGAAAAATCTCTGGCCAGACTTGACTTCCAAAAGTCACGTTTGTCCTTTGAATCCTTCTCCGACCAGTCCAAAGACATTGACCTTGTGTCTTTAGCAATACACATGAAAGACACTCGTTTTAGAGGTAAACAGTTAATGTCAAAATGTTATGTAGTCATTATTTTTATGCACCCACATAATTATATGTGGATACATTATGCCGTCATCCCTGTCCACCCGTCCGGTGTCCATCTGGTGTCCGCTGCTCTATCTCCAAAACCCTTTGATGTATGTTCATGAAATTTTTCACGTGTTCCTTTCATTGATTGGATGGCATAAGAAAACTTTCGGATGGGTCTGACTACCAGTGTGCCCCCTTGTGGCAATTTTAGTTTTATACGTTTACCTCTGTATCTTCAATTGTCCTCAATGGATTTTTATAAAGTTTGGCAGATAGGCATTTATTGGTGAGATGATGCTATCTTTAAGGTCCCATTTTCAGATGGATTCGAGGTATTTTGCGCCACCTCGTGGCCATTTTTACTGTTTTCGAGTTTTTTGGTATCTGCCCTTCTATCAACCTAACCACTTTAAGGATGATTGTGAAAATTGGCATATAAGTTCTTTCTGTGAAGGAGATGGCTGACGACGATTTTCTGATGACATCGAATACTGTGGTGCCTACTAGTGGCAGTTTTGTTTTTTTTTTGGGGGGCCCATTGCATTATCTCTTAAACCGTCTGCAGGATTTTTATTACATTTAACTAGTGTATTTATATGAAGTTGACAACAGACAGCAACTTATGAACGCTGTGCCCCCTAGTGGCAATTTCATTTTTTCAGTTTTCCTGTGATTCTCTGAAGTTCCTTGGCAGATTGTTTTGAAATTTGGTTATTAGCTTTCTATTAAAGAAACAATGACATGATTGCGTTTTCGGATGTATTTTGCGCCATCTAGTGATCATTTTTCTGTTTTCTAGTGGGTTTTTGGCATCCGCCCCTCTATGAACCAAACCACTCGAAGGATGTTTTTGAAAATTGGGCGTTTATGCTGTGAAGATGACGGCTGATGATTTTTGGGCAACTCGGACTACTATGGCGCTTCCTAGTGGCATTTTTTGTGTCTGGCTGTATCTCCCAAACCCTCTGTAGGATGTTTATTAAATTTGGCAAGTGTATTTATATGAAGTTGGCAATGGACAACGACATTTGGATGGTTCCGACTACAGCTGTGCCTGGTAGTGACAATTTTATTTTTTTCGTTGTCCTCTGTATCTTTGAAACTCTGGCAGATTTTATCAATAATTTAATGAATAGGTTTCTATTAAAGAGTTGACAGGTTCCAGTTTTCGGATAGATTTGACAAATAGTGGCCATTTTTATTATCATAAAATTTTGCTATAGGTTTCTATTAATAAGGAGATGACGATGCCTTCTCATTTTCGGGCGGAGTTGACTTATTCTGCACCACTCGGTGGCCATTTAAAAAATTTTTGAGTACGTTTTTTACATCACCCTCTCCATTGACCAAACCGCTTGAAGGTTCATTAAAATTTGAAGATGTGTTTCTGATGAGAAGACCAAGGCTGATGTGTTCAACTACTCTGGCTCTCTTTACTGCCAATTTTTTTGCTGTATTTCCTTAACCCTTGGTAAGATCTTTCTGAAATTTAGCAGATGGGTTCCTATAGAGGTCGCAACAGAGAACGGCCAGTTTCAGACCCATCCAACTACAGCTGTGCTCCCTAGTGGCAATTTTATTTTTTACGTTTACCTCTGTAACTTTAGAGTCCCTTGATGCTTTTTCATGAAACAAATTTCTATTAGGAACACAACAGCACCTTTCCTTTTTGTAATGGATTCGACATGTTTTGCACCTTCTAGTGGTGGTTTTAATTATTTTTAGTCTGTTTTTTGTCGTCTGCTTCAATCCGTATCTGTCAAACTGTTCATCATTATGAAAATTGGCAGGTATGTTCCTACTGACGTGAGCATGACTGAGATGGATTTTCAGATGTGCTCAGCTACTGTGGTATTGCTTAAACCCCATGCAAGATGTTTTTGAAATTTTGTAATTAACTTGACAGTAGATGGACGGATTTGACTACTGCTGGACGGATTCGACTACCTCTGTGGTTCTTAATGGCAGTTTGTTTTCTACATTTGCCTTGATATTTTTGGGGTTCTTTGGCGTATTTTCGTGAAATTTGGCAAATAATTTTGAGAGACGATGACACCTTCCCATTTTTGGATTGGTTCAATTTATTCTTTGCCATTTAATGGCCATTTTTATGTGCCCACATGTTTATATGTGGATGCATTATGCCGTCATCTCCGTCCGTCCGGCGTCTGTCCTTCCGGCGTTCGTCCGGCGTCCGCTGCTCTATCTCCAAAACTCTTCAACATAGGTTCATGAAATTCGGCTCACGTGTTCCATTCATGAATGGGAAGGCATGAGTGAACTTTCGGATGGATCAGACTACCGGTGTGCCCCCTAGTGGCAATTTTAGTTTTTTACGCTTACCTTTGTATCTTCAAAAGTTTATAACGGATTTTTATGAAATTTGGTATGGAGGCACCTATTAGTGAGGTGACACTATCCTCTCGTTTTGAGATGGATTCAATGTAGTTTGCGCCACCTAGTGGCCGATTTTACGAGTTTTTTGGCGTCCACTTATCTATCAACCAAACCGTTTTCAGAATAATTGTGAAAATTGGCATGTATGTTTTTACTATGAAGTGGACGGCTGACGATGATTTTCTGATGACTTTGACTACTGTGGCGCCTCCTAGTGGTAGTTTTGTTTTGTGCCCATAGTTGTATCTCCTAAACCCACTGTAAAATCTTTATTAAATTTAGTAAGTTTATTTATGTGAAGATAACAACAGACGACGATGACTTTCGGGCGGATCCATTGGACACTGTGCCCACTAGTGGCAATTTCATTTTATTCTGTTTTCCTTTGTTTTTCTGACAGATTTAAATGAAATATGGCATGTTCCTTTTTTTGGATGGATTGTATGGTTTTTGCACCATCTAGTGGCCATTTTTATGATACAAATAAATAACCCTAAATGCACACCATTTGCAATGTATTCGTGGCCGCATTTCAACGCTCCGCGTTGCTCTTGTTTATGCTGGAAATAAACACCCCTTGAAGCATACCGTTTGGAGTGCAGTCATGGGGGCATTTCACTGCTCGGCATTTCTCTTGTTCCATAATTGATGTCACGTTAACATTTTATGCGCTCACAAAAATGTATCATAGTCAGCATCCTGCTTATTATCTCAAGAACTGCTTGAAGGATCATAATGAAGTTTGGCACAAAGTCAGCCTCCATGTTATTTTGGCCGATGCTCATTCAAGCCTGCTTGTTTTGTTCATTCTCAGTCCTTGCTGAGTTGACCTTGTCTCATCTTTCTCATTATCAGATCTCCCGGTCAATCAGAGACCCAATATCTTTACTAGTATTATGCAACCGAATAAGAGCCAACTGTCTGGTACTGACACCAACCTACAGATGGAGCTGCACTTCCGTGAGACTCAGGACCTTACACGCTTCACTGTTGTACTCAACGACATGAGACTTATGGGCATCTTTGATTGGCTGCTTCCTGTGCAGACATTTCTGTCTTCAAATGCTGAAGATCCTTTTGTTTGTGGTAAGTCCTGATCCCTCATTTGTTACACGCTTACATGAGGCCACAAACTTGTTGGTAAAGTGGTTCACTTCCTTCAGTTCAGTTGCTGGAGGGCGCCAGCAATGACCTAACTTGTGAGCCTGACATGTGTTGTGTCAATTACATGTTGCAGTAAGGGAGATGTCTCTTGCCATAACAAGTCATATGTGTGCTAACATGCTGGTTGGGCTGACTTATCACCTAATTCTTAACTTTAAAAGTTATTCACTACTCTTCTATAAACAATATTTAACAGCATGAATTTTTATGCGACAACATTATCAGGTCATATTTTGGCATCACTTTGTCCGGGTTTCTGGTTGTCAGGGTGTCCGCTCAATATATGAAAAACCCCCCGTGGTCAGATTGTGATGAAATTTGACACAAGGTTGTAGTTCGTGCCTTTTTTCAATCTGCCTCACCCCTTGGGGTCACGGAGACATGCCCTGCCTTTTTGGGACAGGGGTACATTCCCCGTCCCTTGGGGTAAGGGGCATATTTGGATTATATTTAGAGAACGGATTGACAGATTTCATTGAATTCTGTCTCAGAGGTGTGTGATAACAATGACCCAGAAACATTTAATTTTCAGATAGATTTGACTGCAGCAGCTCTTACTGACCATCTTGTTGTTGATAACAGAGATTTTCATGTGTTGTTGTGGGGGCAAGATGGGATGGATGGGCAGATCTCAATGAAACTTGACACAAAGGCATATCATGTGAATATGCCGGCACTGTTAAATTTTTTGTGCTTATTTCACCACTGCAGCACCTCCTAGTGGCCAGTTTGTGTGAAGGCATTTTTGGATGATATGGAGAGAACTTATTGAAAGATTTCAATTGTTGTCGCCGAGGTACATAATGGCAATGCATAGGCACCATTAGATTTTCTGGGAGGTTCTTCCCCTGTAGCACCTAGTAGGGGCTTCACTTTGACACAGAAGTATATAAGTACTAGTCCACGAGAGCACCAACCATGAGCGGCAAGGTGGGGGTCAGCCGATTTTCACCAAATTCGGCACATATGTAGTCCTATGGGATCTATAAACAGCGGTAAAATATTTCCTCAAAATATTGCGTTTTTCTAAAGTTATAGGTTCAAACACATTTTACGGCTTCGCAGCCATGTTTTCACGGTATAAAAAATGTCCAGTTTTAACTGTTCATATTTTTCCTTGAATGAAAGCTATTGATTTAGTATTCACTTGGCATTGTTTAGTGGAGCCTATAGATTGTTACGCAGATGTCTTTTGAAACACGATTCCGATTTACCACCCTCATTTAGTAGTTTTACTACACTGCCCCCCGTTATGCCATTTTGAGGTTGTGTTCAGTACACTGCTGTACCAAATCTGCCCCCACTGTTATGAGAATGAAACTTAGCCAAAATGTTGACAAAACATGTTACTTTCATTGCATAAAATAAAAACTTTGTCAGCCAGTTTATTAGTTATACATTTTGGCACCTCAAATGTACTAAAAT
>NMRA01000094.1:370050-390203 GCA_002633005.1 Phoronis australis | reverse complement strand
ATGCTATCAACCAATTGTGAACATAGCAACATTGTATATACTTTGTATATACATTGTATATTTCTTCCTGCTTTGAAAAAAGAGCCCCCACTGTGAGCCTTCAGAGGCTTCCTAGTATTCATTACAATGTGTGAGTCTAAACTTGAAAGGTTCCTATTGACAGTGGGAGTCCAAATGATACATTGGGCGTCCTTGCCAGGGCGTCCAGATTAGTGCTAGGGCATCCATTTGGACGCCCAGGACGTACCCTGCATAAAGGCCTGCCCAGTGGCCATTTTTACTGTATTCGATTCTGTTTCTTTGCGTCCAACCCTCTACCAACCAAACCGCTCAAAGGATGATTGTGAAAATTGGCATGTATGTTCTTACTATAAAGTGGACGGTTGACGATGATTTTCTGACGATTTCGACTACTGTGGCGCCTCCTAGTGGCAGTTTTGTTTTTTTGCGCCTATGGCTGTATCCCCTTAACCATTTGTAGGATCTTTACTAAATTTAATAAGTGTATTGATATGATGTTAACAACAGAGGACGACAACTTTCAGACGGATCTGACTACTGGTGTGCCACCTAGTGGCAATTTTATTTTTTTTACGTTTACCTCTGTATGTTCCAAGGTCTTCAACGTATTTTCATAAAATTTGGCTTACAAGCATCTGTTAATGAGGTGACGCTATCTCTCCGTTTTCAAATGGATTCGACCTAGTTTGCGCCACCTAGTGGCTAGTTTTACTGATTTCGAGTCTGTTTTTTGGCGTCCATTCATCTATCTGCCAAACAGCTTTCAGGATAATTGTGGAAATTTGCATATATGTGTTTACTATGAAGTGGACTGCTTACGATGATTTTCCGACGAGTTCAACTACTGTGGCACCTCCTAGTGGCAGTTTTGTTGTTTTTGTGCTCACGGTTGTAGCTATTAAACCGTTTGCAGGATCTTTACTTAATTTAGCAAGTGTATTTTTATGATGTTGACAATGGACGACGACGACTTTCGGACGGATCTGACTTCTGGTGTGCCCCCTTGTGGCAAGTTTAGTTTTTTATGCGCCCACATATTTATATGTGGACGCATTATTATGTTTACCAGTCTGTATCTTCAAAGCTCCTCAACAGATTTTCATAAAATTTTGATTATAGGCATCCTGTTTTTGGATGAAATCGAGGTATTTTGCGCCTACTGGTGGCCATTTTTGCTGTTTTCAAATCTTGTTTTTGACGTCCACCCCTCGATCAACCAAATCATTCTAGGGATGGTTTTGAAAATTGGCGTACATGTTTTCAGTGTGAAGAGAATGTTTGATGATGGTGACTGACTACTGTGCCCACTGCTGTATCTTCAAAACCCACTACAGGATCTTTATTAAATTTAGTAAGTGAATGTATATGAAGATAACAGACGACGACTCAGGCGGATGGAACGGACGCTGTGCCCACAAGTGGCAATTTCATTTTGTTCTGTTTTCCTTTGTTTCTCTGAAGTTCGTTGGCAGATTTTTATGAAATATGGCATGTTCCCGTTTTTGGATGGATTGTACGTTTTTGCGCCATCTAGTGGCCATTTTTATGATACAAATAACTCTAAAAGCACACCATTTGCGATACATTCGTGGGCGCATTTCAATGCTCCGCGTTGCTTCTGTAGTGGTAATTATTCAACATAATGTCTGTTATAGCCATGAGTGAACTTGAACTTGACTAAATATATTTCTATAATTTGACTGTAATTAATATGATGGTACTAGTCCATTTCTTTCTCATACCTACACTACCATTGTTTTTTATTCACTCAAATATCTAACTATTGTTTTTTACTTGTTCAAAGTCATTAATTTTTCATTCTTCTGGATTTTTTGCAAACACTTAAATTATTTGAGTTTCAAGGAATGAAGTTGTGAATGACAAATTTGCTTGAACGCAATGTAAAACAAAACAGTTTCCAGTGTTGATAAAAAGAATAATAAATCTCATGGATTTAAGGTGAGCAGTTTTAATATTGATTGTAAAGTGGAGTCAAAAATGGATTTGTATACCTGACATGCCTTGGGTTTGTTTCAGAATAAGGTTGAATTCAATATAAATATTAAAGACACTGAGCTGGTGGTGGTGGAGAATACTTGTGATAAAGATACCAACGCTGTTATTCTCAAGGTAATCTTGTCATCTGAATATTCCGACATGCCATTAGCTGGTGGATGTCGTCTAAATATTCCGTCACAGGGCAACTATAACTGGCATCATAAAGGAAAAAGCAACCATTTTTGACGTTAGCTTTATCTGAAATGTCTTGTTGCTTTAGATATTTTTCACCATTCATTACTTTTTTCTTGATCCTATACAACTATGCATTCAACAGTATAAAAGTGTTGTTAGTGGTCCAGCATAAGGTCAACATTTTATGTCAGACTCTATATTCACTTCCATTGTACCAACACATTGTAACCAACTCACTATTGACTACAGACATTGTGAAAGGCAGACCTTTTGTTGGACCATGTGCATCCTTTTGTTGGACCGTGTGCATCCTTTTGTTGGACCATGTGCATCCTTTTGTTGGACCATGTGCATCCTTTTGTTGGACCGTGTGCATCCTTTTGTTGGACCATGTGCATCCTTTTGTTGGACCATGTGCATCCTTTTGTTGGACCATGTGCATCCTTTTGTTGGACCATGTGCATCCTTTTGTTGCATGCACAGTTGCTGGAGGTCAGGGATATGGTAATTAATGCTGAAAAATATTTCTATTAAGATATTAACCAGCTATGTTTACTTCAAATAAAGCTAGCATCAAAATGTTCCTTCTTCTTTAAAAGGTGTTGAGTATGCTTTGTACTTTGTGCCTGTTTGGAAACCACTCTACTGTTAAATGTTTGTACTAGTTTTATGCGTCCACATATTTATACATATGCATATTGTCGTCATCTTTGTCTGGCCGTCTGCAGCTATATCTTCTAAACCTTTGCAAGATCTTATTTAAATTTGGTAGGTGTATTCCTATGCAGCTGACGACAGTTGATGATGGGTTCTGGACTGATCCAAGTATCGCAGTGCCCCCTAGTGCCCTAGTTTTTTATGTTATTTTGCTTTTCGATTTTCGGAGTTCCTTGATGAATTTTCGTGAATTTCAGCAAATAGGTTAACTTTTTAATAAGGATGCCATTCCATTTTTGGACGGATTTTACGCCTCTTTGTGGACATTTTTGTTATTTTTGCGTCCATTTTCTGGCATCAGTCTCTCTCTATATGTCATACCACTCAAAGAATGATAATGAAAATTTACAGATGTCTTACTGATGAGAAGGCCAGGACTGTCATTGATTGTAGGACAAGTCCGACTACTGAGTGGACCCCTAGTTGCGATTTTTTGTGTCTGCGGCAGAATCTCCTTACCCCTTTGAAATTTAAAAGATGCATCCCTATGTAGCCGACGACAAATGGTAATGAGAGTTGAACTGATCCAAATACCACTGTGCCCCCTAGTGGCATTTTTTTATGTTTGCCTCTGTATCTTCTGACTTCATCAAATAAATGTATTTTCGTGAAATTTGGCAAATAGGTTTCTATGAAGGAGACAGCAATGCCTTCCCTGATTTGACGTTTTCTGCATCACCTGGTAGCCATGTTTTATTATTTTTGGATCTATTTTTTGGTGTTCGCCTCCCTATCTGCCATAGTGCTCAAAGGATCAGTATGAAAATTTACATAATGTGTTCTTGATGAGGCCGCGATTGACGTTAATTTTCAGATGTGTCTGGCTACTGTGTTGCCGCTTAATGGCAATTTTGTTTTTTTGTGTCTGCAGCTGAATCACCTTAATTCTTTGGAGGAGTTTTGTGAAGTTTGTAACATGTGTTCCTATGGAGCAGACAACAAATGGTAACAAGTGTTGAACTAATCCAAATACCACTGTGCACCCTAGTAACAAAATGTTTTTTTTTACGTTAACGTCTGTATTTTTGGAGTTCATTAAATAAAATTATTCATGAAATTTGGCAAACGAACATCAATTAAAGAGACAACAAAATCTTCCCATTTTCAGACAAATTTGATATTTTCTGTGCGAGCTGGTTGTCATTTAAAAATGCTTTTGACGTCTGCCTTTCTTTCTACCAAACCACTCAAGGATCATTTTGAAATTTGACGATTGTGTTCCTGATTCAAAAACCCCAGCTGATGTTGATTTTCGGATGTTTTTGACTATTCTGGTGCCCACTAGGGGCAATTTTGCTTTTTTGCGTCTACGGCTGTATCTTCTTAATATTAACCTTTTGAAGGATCTTTGCGAAATTTATCAGATCTGTTCCGATAGACATGGCAACAGATGGCGATAATTTTCGAACAGTCAGACTGTAGCTGTGTCCCTTTGTGTTAATTTTTTTACGTTTACCTCTAAATCTTAAGAGTTCCTTCTGTTGGCTTATTTTCATGAAATTTGGCAAACAGTTGTTTATTACGGAGATGGTTCCTCCTTCTCAATTCGGACGGGTTTGGCGCATTCTGCACCATCCAATAGCCATAGCACACTGTTTGCAGTGCTGTCATGGGCGGGTTTCAATGCTCCACCTTGCTCTTGTTGGTTGTGCCATGAATGTGTGCCTGTCTGGCAAACATTTAATGAATGTATGCCTGTCTGGCAAACACTAAATGAATGTGTGCCTGTCTAGCAAACACTTGATGAATGTGTGCCTGTCTAGCAAACACTTGATGAATGTGTGCCTGTCTGGCAAACACTTAACGAATGTGTGCCTGTCTGGTCAACTTTTAATCTTCTGAAGTGTTACAGTAATAGTAGAACTAGCTTCATAAACAAGTTACTTTGGTGAAGAAGTATTTACAAACAAATCACAATTGTGTGTAACCATGGTTATGATGCAAGCATCTTGTGGGAAAGATTACTTAATAGTACTTACTTTTTTCTTTCAGAGCACAGCTGTGCTTTGTTACCGTCCCAGCAACCAGGAGCGCCCTCTGTCGGCCAGCCTACAAAGTCTGGAGATTTTCTCCTGTTCATTGATGTGTGAAGATGAGACAGCACTGTCCATCGTTGACCCAATGACAGTGACTGTGGAGTTGAGTGGACCAGCCGGCCGACCAGGCCTGGGTAATGCTGTGCCCCAGTACCAGGCACCTCCGTTCATTGAGGTAAATTACTAAGAAATACATGTTAGATAATGTGTGGAGTATGCTGTAACTTGTTGAGAAAGCACAAGTTCACAATGTGCACTGATCTCAGCCGTATGCCGAGTACCAGAGTGTACCAAGTAACTTGCATATGGGGCCTTCCTTTTTGTTATTAGATTGACCAGTTGGTTTGTGAATGACTGACTAATGATAAACATGCTTTTATGGCGTGGCATGTAAGCATGCATCTGGTTTAGAAATCATGACTGCGAAGATGTTTAAGAGCCGAATTTCTGAGACAAATATTACTGACAAATGAACTAGTATGCTGCTTTTCATCACGCTGACTACGGCAATGAGAACCCAGGTGCCTAAAACATAAGCCCAGCTCAGGCATTACAAAACAAGACTTCGAGATTTTCTGTGCCGTGGTTCGTCGGATCATGCCCAGTGCGAAACAATGACATGACGAGCTACGTTTTTAATGTCGCTATTTTAATTGAATACTGCCCGAAATTATTTTGTTCTATGACTAATTACTGGTTGTATCACACCGTCTTTTGATTGGAATTAGAATTTTCAGAAAATATATAAAGAAACTGTACATTCAAGTTTTCACTTGGATAATATGGATTTTAGCGTGAAGTTTACAGATTATGTATAACCTGCTGAGTTGGGCATAAAAACAGTTTTACGAAACTAGTAGACTACATGACAACAGTTTTGCCAAACCCTGAGTGAATGTCAGGTTTTTGATTTTTTTGGCGTTTTTGACATAATTTCTGTCAACCTGTCGAATTGTGATTCATGAAGTGCCCTTTGAACTGTCCATTGTCCTGGCAGTGGCTGTTGATAGTGTATTTTAAAATGAAGTCTTGAGTACTTAGCCTGGCCAATAACTCAAGTCATCATGTCAAAATAAAACAATGTGTGTGCATCTTATCCTAACTTTTCAAAACAATGCACCTACAAAAACAATCTTAGAGCATTTTAAGTGAGTGCACCCTATGTTCTAGGTATCCTTAAATTTTATTTGTTCTGGAGAATTCAATTCTGAAAAAACTTAGCATTAAAAGAGTTGGACAGTTTGGTGACCCTGTGACAAAGACTTGCTATATCACAGCAACGTTATTTGGTGAGTGTTGTTACCCAGTTAAAAGCAAAGTACTTTTCTTATTTTTTGAGAAATTTAACACAATGAAATTTCTCTTCCCAACTAAATTGTGTCCCAAACAATATTTACTGAAGTCAGAATTCATGTACAATGAGCAGGGGTTGCTGTCTACAAGTCTAGCCCTTCTAAGCTGATGTTCTGAAGATGGCAAAGGAAGTCCTTTACTTGACACTGCATTTGGCTTGAGATTGTGTCCCCATCTGTTGTCTCATAGGTGGAATGTCTCTATCCAGTAGCTCAAGTGTAATTTTACACAGTTTCTCATTGGTTGCCCAGGTATCCTTCAGCACAATGAATGTACGTCTGTCCTATACTGATGTCCGTCTCTTCTTGGCCATCTTTGAATCTCTGCCTCAGCAGGCCCAGAAAGCTCGTAGTCAACAGTTACCCAAGAACTTGTCAGCTCACTTGGTGATGGACAAAGGTAAGAAACCAGAGCCTTTTGAAGCACCTTGTTTAATTAATTTCTGACCCTGCCACTAGTTTGAATTGTATAATTACGGCTAAATGCCAACGAGGTGCTTATTTCAGCAAAATCTGAAAATGCGTGGGGGGGGGCACTTATAGGGGCGTGGATGCTTATTAGGGCGAATACGGTAGTTTGATTGTTCTTTGTGTTATCATCTCACTGTAAGCTCCATTTATCATGCATTACAGTTTTAGAACGTCTGACAACAAGATTAGTTTTCAATACAAAATCCCCAACAAAAAACATATTTTTCTGTTTTTTTTATTGCTTACCTGTTGAATTGCAATTGATGTAATTGCCTCTAGACAACATCGGTGCTTCATTGACTAAAATTGAACGATTTGGGATTTAGATGTGAGAGGAGCGTATGTATGTTTTCAGCCAAAGCCCTTCATTGACTGTTGATACAATCTTTTTTGTCCTGAAATGTTGAAATCTCTACATTGCAAATACTTGCCTTAACATATGATGTTACAAATGTATGTGCATCATATCCTGAAGGTACAAAATAAGATTTCACAGACAGTGTTTTAGGAATTGGAGCCACGATATTGTTGTCTCCTCAAAACTTAATTGACACTGGGAAATGCAGTTTTAGACAAACTTGGCAGTGAGAGAGTTAAAGGAGAATACCACCAAAAACAATGTATTTTGTATCAATTTAGATCGAGTAGTTCCACTCGATAACAGCAAGTTCAGTTCTTTTACCTGACAGAAGATGGAAGACGGAGGTGCTGAGATTAATCGATGATGTCACAGGTTCTATCACAGCCTGTTCAACAGTTCACAACAAGCTTACTGGTGTCAGCTTATTGCTTTACACCAATAAATCATCAAAAGTTGATGCAAAACCTTTCAAATGCATTGCGTTTTTAAACAAACGAGTTGTTTTATTTCACTGATACTGATTTATAAAAATTTTGATTGTACCCTAGCCTACAAAGCTCGGTCCATAAATCACAGGAAATGGTCACGAAATCATTAATTACAATGACCACCAGTCCGTTTGTACACTGATGGCTCTAAACTCCCATTGTGTCCTGGCCTGTGTAAACGATCTTAACCATCTATCAGCTAGTAGAACTGTTCATGTGAATTGGGTTAAAGCCCATGTTGGCATTGACAGTAACGAAGCTGCTGACAAACTTGCAAACGAAGGAGCAAGTGCACCCTGTTATGCATCAGAACCTTGCATACCAGTTGCCTATAGGTGCTGCAGAGCAAAGGTAAGACACTGGGTGTGTAAACTGTCCGTGGATGCATGGGAAAGCTCTCAGCCTGCCGAAAAACCAAATCAAACAACTTTTTCCAAGTCCTGTTGAACCAAAAGGCTAAAAAAACTGTTATGTTTAGATAGGTTTGTTATAAGGCAGCTGATCCAGGTTATTACTGGACTCTACAACCTAGCTCGGCACCGTAACATCACAGGCCACATGGCATGTTCATTGTGGCCCAACTGTGGCTTGGAGACCAAAACTCCTTAACATCTGGTAGAGATTTGCCCTGCCTACAATAGACACCGTAATCTACTACTTGATGGGCACATAACCTGCCTGGTTAACATTGTTAGCTCATACAGATTTAATAGTCTTTGTGAAACAAACAAACAGATTGGAAGATTTCACCCATGAGGAATCTGGTGATGTCGTGTCCCCATGAGTCACAATCAGTTGACTGACTAGTGTAATGGCCCCGGCCTTGTGGTCTAAACACGCCTGATGTACCGCAAAAGGCATCAGGGCCACTTGCACCCTTTTTTACAAAGTTCGGTAGGCCAACTTACCAAGGTCAGTCGCGGGAAGTTAGGATCTGTTCGGTGATGAATTAGAATTATTCTTATGTGAAATACACACAGGGAAGCAAAGCCATGTGTTGTAATTTTAGACTTGCAAATTTTTTCAGTTCTAAACGCACAAAACGCTCGTAACCCATTGGCTCGGAACCCGATTAGGTCCATCACTGATGGCCGCACTGGAGACACCACGGACATAAACCAGCTGGATTAGTTGGCTCCAAAGTTGAAAATTAAACTTCCTATCACGAAAATACTAGACTAGTGAACCAAAGAAATAATGTGCACGTGAATATTTTAGTTGAAAATTAAACTTCCTATCACGAAAATACTAGACTAGTGAACCAAAGAAATAATGTGCACGTGAATATTTTAGTAAAGACGCCGCAAAAATTGCAAATCTAGTTGCCCGTCGGGGGCAGCAAAGCCAGGTTTCCCTTTCACAGTACTGTACATAACAGTGATTTGATTAATGTTTTTTTTTACAAAAAGATTCCCTTAAGGTCTGACCATAGCATTTATAATCGAGTTATTGTTTCACAACAGCTTTCTGTCAGCAAACACTGAATTAGCATGCGCTCACCCAGCCTGGGCGGCCAGTCAATTAATTTTATTGCATTTGAAGCCGGTAACGCAGTATGATTTATTCATTGTTGGTTTCTCAAAACATTTGCACTAACGAACACTCTAATTGTATCCACAGAGACAGTCTTTCGAGACACTTTGTTTCAGTTTTGTTAAACATTGGTGAGGGTTAGATAACTCATTTTGAAACAGATCAATGCCGGCCACAGACATGGAGATACGGCCTCATACTTGGTATTAACGGCATGCTTTTCATTCTTTACTGCCGCGAACCACTTCCAAAGCATTTCGGGTTCTTGAGAAAATAGAATAAACGGTATACCCGCTTTCCTCGCTGCTTCATAGTTCGCACAAGCGGGAACGATACGCCATACCATAGCGACACACACTCACTGAAGAACCAGTGACGTCGCTGCGTCATGTACTCACCTTCCTCACAGGTTATCGCGACACCTATCAGTGAGGTGAGATCGACCATATACGAAGGGATATAGATATAGACCAATTATGACGGTAATAAGACGAAATAAATCAGGTGGCATTCTCCTTTAATCTCATCCTTAGATTTTGAGTTTTTGTATTTTGCCATTACATTGTTTTCTCACTTTTGGGTTGAGCTCACTTATGATACACCTAAAGTACAAACTAGACATTTTATTTTTTGTTTTGAGAAACATATCTCTGTTGTGTCAATTATAATGTATTCCTATCATTTTACAGAAGCATCAGAATTTGGCATAGAGAAGTTAATGGACCTGGGATTTTCAGAGAGGGACTGCAAGAGAGCCTTGGAGATGTGTGAGGGTCACCTGGACGATGCTGTATTGTGGCTAACTCAGAATACTTCCTGTGTCCAGCCCTCACCTCCTGTGACAGTGACAGGGAAAAATGAGGGGCTAGACTTCTCAGGAATCGAGGTGAGCTCATGATTGCACAATGTAATCTTTTGGTTGTCTGGGGAAATTGACATTTTCAAACTTTTGCCTGTTGATGGGTAGGTGTTTCATAGGACTCTAATTGTTGCTAGGCAATCACACACAGACTTTAGTCATATATCAGAACCAGCTAATCATACAAACAAAAAAGTCATTGATTACGAATCTCAATGTCAAATGCTCGATTTAATTTTTATGCGCCCACATACTTACATGTGGGTGTTTATTGCTGTCATCTCTGTCTGGGCATCCAGCATTAAGGCGTCCGACACCTGCAGCTATATCTCCTAAACCCCTTGGCGATGCATTCTTATGAAGTTAACGACAGACGACCATGAGTTTCGGACTGATTAAACTACTGCTCTGTCCCCTAGTGGCAATTTTAGTTTTTTCGTTTGCCTCTGTATCTTTGGAGTTCCTTCATGGATTTGCATGAAATTTAGTTCATTAGGTTTCTATTGAAGAGACAATGACGCCTTCTCATTTTCAGACGAATTTGATTTATACTCTGTCATCTGATGACAATTTAAAAAAATTGAGTATGTTTTTGATGTCCGTCTTCCTATCCACCAGACTGCTGAAAGGATCATTATGAAAATTTGCAGATGCTTTCCTTATGAGAAGGCCACAGCTGACACTGATTTTCGTACAGGTTCAACTACTGTGCTAACCCCTCATTGCAATTTTCGTTTTTTGTGTCCAAAGCTTATCTCTTTAACTCTTGGAGGATCTCTGTGAAATTTGGCAGATGTGTTCTTATGGAAATGATCACGGATGACGATGAGTTTCGGACCAATCCAACTTCTGGTGTGCCCCGTAGTGGCAGTTTTATCTTTTAAGTTTCCCTCTGTATCTTGCGAGTTTCTTAATGGATTGTTATGAAAGTTAGCATATGGGTTTGGAGATAATGACGCCTTCCTGTTTTGGAATGGATGTAATGTGTTCTGCACCTCCTGATTTTAATTTTAAAAAAATTTAGTATGCTTTTGATGTCCGCCTTCCTATCTACCCTAGTGCTCAAACGATCTTGAAAATTGACAGATGTTTTCCTGGTGAGAAGACCGCAGCTGACACTGATTTTTTGATGGGTTTGACTACTGTGGCGACCCCTAGTGGCAATTTTATTGTTTTTGCATCTACAGATGTATCTCCTTAACTCTGTGGAACATCTTTGTGAAATTGGCAGATATGTTCCTATGGAGATTACAACGGATGATGACAAGTTTCAGACCAATTGGCAGTTTTAGTTGTTTACGTTTTTTTCTGGATCTCTGGTGTTCATTAATAGATTTTCTGAAATTTGGCCAATAGGTTTCTATTAAGGCGACAACTGAATCTTTTTTTTTGCCGTCTGCTTGTGTATCCACGAAACGGCTCAGAGGATCATTATGAAAATTGGCAGATATGTTCCTACTGAGCACAACTGACATAGATTTTCAGATGGGTCCAACATAACTATGGTGCTCCCTGGTGACATAATTTTCGCATCTGCGGCTGCATGTACTAAACCCCATGCAAGTCTATTCCTAATGATTTCGCATGGATGTGTTCGATTATTGCGGTGCCTGCTTATGGTAATTTGTTTTTTTTTTACGGCAAACTGCCTCTGTATGTTTGGAGTTCCTTGGTGGATTTTCATGAAATTTAACAAACAGTTTTGTAACAGAGAGACGACGCTTTCCCAATTTCAGACGGGCTTGACAGAATCTGTGCCATCTAATGGTCATTTTTGATTACTAAAAGCAAACCATTTACGATGCAGTTGTGGGTGCATTTCAATGCTCTTGTTTTGTAATGCATGATTTTTTTGTTTGTGCGTAGAATTTTGCAGTTTGTGGATGTGATTGTCCTGTACCCACGAGTTAATTATCAGATCTTTGGCAGTTTTCATATTTGGGAAATAGATTTCTAGTTTAATTGAGGATGTGTCTTACAAATTCTAAAGTTTGTAGCATTTTCCATTTCAATATTTATTTTTTGAAAAAATTCAAGGCAGTGCCATTGTCATTTATTTTAGAAATAATTGTTTCTTTGAAATAATTGTTTCTTTAGTTGGTTTATTATGTAACAAAGTGTACTCTGTAGACTGACTATTACATTTTGCTGACTGAATTGAATACTTTTAAAATCTTGTTTACACCAAATCAACTGCTCAAGGCTGACTGTATATAGACTCCCTATTTCACTGTGCTACTCTCTCATGCATTTGTTCATTACAGCTGAAGGCAGACTGTATATGCCTATTTGTTCATTACAGCTGAAGGCAGACTGTATATGCCTATTTGTTCATTACAGCTGAAGGCAGACTGTATATGCCTATTTGTACATTACAGCTGAAGGCAGACTGTATATGCCTATTTGTACATTACAGCTGAAGGCAGACTGTANCTGAAGACAGACTGTATATGCCTATTTGTACATTACAGCTGAAGACAGACTGTATATGCCTATTTGTACATTACAGCTGAAGACAGACTGTATATGCCTATTTGTACATTACAGCTGAAGACAGACTGTATATGCCTATTTGTACATTACAGCTGAAGACAGACTGTATATGCCTATTTGTACATTACAGCTGAAGACAGACTGTATATGCCTATTTGTACATTACAGCTGAAGACAGACTGTATATGCCTATTTGTACATTACAGCTGAAGACAGACTGTATATGCCTATTTGTACATTACAGCTGAAGACAGACTGTATATGCCTATTTGTACATTACAGCTGAAGACAGACTGTATATGCCTATTTGTACATTACAGCTGAAGACAGACTGTATATGCCTATTTGTACATTACAGCTGAAGACAGACTGTATATGCCTATTTGTACATTACAGCTGAAGACAGACTGTATATGCCTATTTGTACATTACAGCTGAAGACAGACTGTATATGCCTATTTGTACATTACAGCTGAAGACAGACTGTATATGCCTATTTGTACATTACAGCTGAAGACAGACTGTATATGCCTATTTGTACATTACAGCTGAAGACAGACTGTATATGCCTATTTGTACATTACAGCTGAAGACAGACTGTATATGCCTATTTGTACATTACAGCTGAAGACAGGCTGTATATGCCTATTTGTACATTACAGCTGAAGGCAGACTGTATATGCCTATTTGTACATTACAGCTGAAGACAGACTGTATATGCCTGTGTCTTATTGATGATTGTAAGAACATTGATATTCCGCTCGCTGAATTTTCACTCAATGGTGAGTTCTTTTTTGGATTTTATTATTTTCCAAAGAAAAATGTATTTGTAAAACTAAGCTGAAAACTGCATTTTGCTCATCACAGCAGGTAAAGACTCTTTGGCTTGATATTATTTTGTCTGGTAGTTTTTTGCTGGTACACTCATTAAAAACAAAATGCCTAAATGCTCACCAATTTCACCAGAACAAAATTCTTTTCACACTCAGTTATTTGTTTCTTTCTTTGCCGTTATTTTATTTTAATCTGAAAAAATAAACCGTCTTTCCTTTCTCTTTTTACAGGTTGCCGAGTGCGTCAATATATGGCCAGTCCCAACAGTGGTGAAGCTCTGTTCCAGCTTTCCAGTTATTACTACAACAGGGCTCTGTCTGGCTGGGAGCCATTTGTGGAACCTTGGCAGTAAGTATAATTTCATGACTGAGTAATATGTCGAAAACATACACCAGCCTTCCAGAAATTTGTTCAGTAACAAGCTGGTTTTGTCAGGTGACTTTACTTTTACTCAAATGAGATTGAATTACTTTTCAGAAATAGTTGTGTGAAGTGTAAGCCTAAATTTTTTACTGAATAAAGTCTTCAATCACTTCTCATAGAACAGTTTCCTTGTGGCTTAGCAAAAGTGATCTGGAGTGTTGAAGAGTTGTGTATGTCCTTAAACTAGGTGAATATCCTTGAGATGGTTCATGTTATAAGTTGAAATGAATATAATGAGTTCAAGCTTTTCTGAGCCTCTATCGGACAGCAGTTCACAGTGCTCTAAGGATGAAGATTGTCCAGGGCAACAATGTCGACCTGAGGAGTATCTTGAGCATTNCCCTTTTCAGCCTCTGTCAGAGTCGGGTTTTCAAGTAACAGACGAGTCCACACAAATTTAAGCCTTTATTTGCCTCTATCAGGAAGCCATAGTTTTAGCCAACAGCTTGTATTTAGCCATAATTTGTTTGGTAAAGTTCTCCCATTGACAGCAGTTCACAGTGCTCTAAGGATGAAGATTGTCCAGGGCAACAATGTCGACCTGAGGAGTATCTTGAGCATTATTTTCGAGTTTCAAAATTCTCAGCTCAAAACTGGAAGTTCTTACATACTGTTGTGGATGCACATTTGATCTGAACCAGCGTACAAGAATTTTCATTTTGGAAGCTCTATAGTCCATAAACACCTTACTCTATAGTCCTTATACACCTTACACTATAGTCCATATACACCTTACTCTATAGTCCATATACACCTTACCAGGAAGAGATAACCAGGAAGGGACAACTACCTAAACTGCCGTTTTTGGCCTCCTTCCCCGGACTAATTTCAAGACTTAAGTTTCGTTTAAAAGGAAACAGATGATTTTATCAGAGAGATTAAAGCTTTTTCTATAGAAGGATATCAAAAAACTCACTTTTCAACCTTAAACAATGGTGTAATTGTACTTTTAAAATATCGACTTCAGCGCACGCAATTGCAATTTCCCACACGCAGTCACAGGTATTTAAACTTTTCCATCGATGTATAGATGGCGCAGTAGTCAAGTACTACCTCATTTGCATATCAAATTTGCATGTGGGAGTTCTGAGACTCTCGTCAGTTTAGTTGTTGTCGACCGCTTTAGTGCATAAAGCGGTGACCTCCCGCTCAGAGCACGCGCTGATGAAGATACCACAGTTACCTCGATCGCTTCGCAATCAGGAGGTGAAAACACTCTCATGACTGCAGTTCTGATTTCCAGCTAAGCAAGCCCTATTTCGAGGAGCGGATTTGAATTGTTTTCGTCCCCAGACTGTGGATTGCAGAGAAGATTAGAATGAGGTCAACATCGAACTTTCTGCGGCTACCTATCGTGTTGAAAGTTTGAAGTGTCAGAACCATAGACGGAGCGCGCGGGATGTCTATGATTCCTGTTCTTTGGCGAAAACATTGCCATCAGCATAAAGAATGACCGTGGGATATTGATTTTGAGTTGGACACCTGTATCCAAGAATAAATACTCTGAAATATCTCACCCTCCGCGTTTCGTTTCTTTGACGTTGTTTGAGGTTGCGGTATCGTGAAACAACGCCGTGGGGTGAGAGAAGTTGCACCGAGTAACTGGAATTGGCTGCAGTTCTTTCCTTTAGAATGCCCGGACTCAACTGTGTCATTTTCTTGGCAAGTCTCTTGCCTGCCGAAATCTTTCTGAGCATTGAAGACCTCGGCCTTTTCCTGCGCCAATCAACCTTTTATCTGCTACAGAAATGTTATGCCTAATGTCCTACCATTTTAGCACACTTTGTGGCTCTGCTACAGTTAGCACTGCCATAATCGTATTTCTTAATTCCGCCACAGTATGCATACTTGGAAGTTAGTTTTGCTAAGTGTTTTTCCAAATTAAGCCACAACAGTTGTTCATCATTAAATGCCTCAGATTCCTCGACGCAATGGACATTTCCGTCAACACAAAACGCACCCTTGCCATTCTTAAAAAATCGTATATATGGGCTATAATTGCTTCGAAGGACCGGCAGTAACCGTGGCTGGAATGTCTGCAGCTTCGCGAGTAAGTCTACAGCAAACTCCTGTTGAAATTCTCCATACTTCAAAATTCTTGTTTGCAGGTGCTGATAATTGCCTTCAATGGTTTTCATAATAAGAGACTAGAAAGCACACACGCCCACTGGCCTGCTGCCTTACATTTTCACTGGCCACCTTGCTACAGTCGACTTGCGCAATAGCCGAATTAGTGTTCACATTTGTGATCACGCGCCGGGTACAGGCCCATGAGACAAGTTGCAGCAACAAATTCGGCACGAATCCATAAAACCTTTTACACGCACAATTAAATGCGCAAAACTGCTCCTGTATTTCTTAAACCTTTAATTTAATGCTCAAGCTATACAACGAGTGCGTGTTGAAACACAACATTGACCTTGGACCAACGATGGACTCCTTGCATCAGGACCTTAGTAAGCGGGGGGAGGGCGAGTGCCACCCCCAAAAAATTGGATGCCTCAGGGTTAAACCATGATGATGGCAACCGACAAAGGTGTGGGGATGGGGAAAGACAAAAAGGAAAGACTTCGAATACTGATCAGAGTGAAAACTCAATAGAACTTTGGAAACTCGGTATCAGTGTATGGTTTACCATTTGAGGGCCCTGACCAGGACAATTGTTGTTAGGGTCTCCGTTTTTGCAGCATAGGTCGTCTAAGCGCTCTTAAAAATGTGCACTTAACCATTCATAAATGTATTTCGAAAATTCGAGAAAATTTGTGCAGCAAAAATTTTGCGGAGCGTATTAAAGGAGCTTGCCACCCAAAAACAACCTAATTTGTATCAATTTAGATCGAGTAGTTCTACTCCATAACGGCACGCGCGGTTGCGTTACCTAACACCTGACGGCAGACTGAGGTTTTCAAATTATCCAATGACGTAATTGGTTTCACACGGAGTCTGTTCAGCAGTTCACAACACGGGTTACTGGTGTCAGCTTATCGCTTGAATTCATCGTTTTACACCAATAAATCATCAAACTTCGATGTAAAACCCTTAAAAATACACCGAGTTCGTATAAAAACGTGTTGTTTTATTTTGCTGTTACGGATTTATTGGTATTTGGACACGGCCGTAGCCTACAACGGCTCGGCATTCCAATAAGGTCCGTAGCAGGAGTCTGGGGTCTTTTCGGAGATAAATTCGAAGTATTTTTCCGTGAGATACAGACAGGAGAACCTAGTCTGTGTTGTTTAGAATTGTGATTTTTTTAGTTCTAAACACGCAAAACGCTCGTTATCCTGGCCAGTGGCTCGGAGCCCGGTCAGGCCCGTTGCGGCCGGCCGGATTGACTCGTTATCCCGACCAGTGGCTCGGAAACTTATCAGACATCACGAACATAAACCAGCCAAAGCTGGAAACTAAACTTCTAGTCAGGAAAATACTATACTAGTGAGCCAAAGTAATGTGCACGTGATTATGTTGGTGAATTAGCCACGAAACTGCAAATCTACTTACTCGTCGGGGCCGCGAATTCAGATTTGGCTTTGTCCACAGCACCGTCAGCATGCTCACACCCAGCCTTCAATATGGGGGAGCTCGAGTATCTGACGTTGTGGATCTTTGGTAACAAAAAAGCGGGTGAGCTAAAAAAAACGGGGCACCACTGTGAACTGCGCGATTGTGCTTATTTTGAGGACTTTAGTCTCATTTTCTCGGACTTCTTGTTTCCCAGAGGCGAGTCCGACCTTTTTGTCCACTTCGCCACTTTGCCCTAGTTCGTTCGAGCCCCCGAGCCCCCCTGGGTGCGCGCATGGTCAGGGCAGAAGCTGTACATTGACAATCATTATTTGAATAATGTAAATATAAATAAAGATTCCCCTAACACCTGGCCGTGGGATGGAAATCGAGTTGTTTCACAACAGTTTCTGCCACCTAACACTAAATTAGCATGAGCTCACACGGCCTCGGTGTCCCGTCAATTAGTTTTATTGCACTTAAAGCCGGTAACGCAGGGATTTATTCATTGCTGGCTTCTCAAATCATGTTTGCACTCAGGAACACTCCAAAGGCATTACAAATTGCATCTAATGAGACAGACTTTGTTTCAGTATATTGGTTAGGGTGACAATAATTCATTTTGAAACAGAAAGCTCAGTGATAAACGTCAACATGGCAACTCGCAATCCCCCACGACTTAGACGAGAGCTCATCAGTCCCGACGAAGACTTCGCAGGTGGATCTTTAGGTTTCACAGGCTATCAGTTCGAACAGGAATACAGTGATGAAGAAATACTAAAGAGGCGCCGTGAACAAGCTCAGACAACGGAACGTAGGGATAGTTATTTGGCAAGCTGGGATTCGTCAGGCACTCACGCGGCTGTCGACCACTGCAGACCACAGACAAGGAGATGTTCCACGGCCTCATACTTGCTATTTACAGCGTACTTTTCATTCTTCACTACTGCGATCCACTTCCTAAACATTTCGGACTCTCGAGGAAGTCGAAAAAACGATATTCCCGCTTTCCTCGCAGCTGCATAGCTCGCACAAGCGGGAACGATGCACCGCAACATAGCGGCATTCACTCTCATTTAGTGCAGATGAACCACTGACGTCGCTAGCGTCGTTTCTCACCTTCCTCACAGGTTAACGAGACACCTCTTGGCAAGATAAGGTCGACCGTGTGCGAGGCGATGTGGATATAGACCAATTAATAAGGCAAAAAAGACTAATTAAATCGGGTGGCATTCTCCTTTTATTCAGTTCAAGTTTTTCAGTGGTCCATAGGCGGTGCACTGCAGGGAGGCTGAGGGGGCTTAAGCCCCCACTTTTTTCAGTGCTGCGCCCTCTATACACCTCCGACATGACACTGCCAACTACACGAGTGGAAGTTGAGATTTCAAATTCATCAAAAACACAAAACATTCGTGCACAGCACAGGAGCTGTCTTGTAAGAAATGGCGATGCGTCACTGAACTTAGTTGAAGGCTGAAGGACGGACTTGCAAAAATTCGAACCATCATCAGACCACCATATCGCAAAGAAGGACTCTAAACGATAATAGTGATATTCATGAATGTATTGAATTTTAAAAAAACTAGACTAAAGAAATTCAAAAATTTACAAACCGTAGATCGGACAGTTTACTCTGGAAAATGAAGGTGAAGCTAGGCTGGAAATGTCCACTTGGAGATTTTGCCAATTTGAAAATTGGATTTTTATGTTAAAACTTTTCAATCTGCAAGTGGATACTTAGAGGACTGGTTTATATAGAATTGAAAGTAAAAGTGTGAGAATAGAGTTAGACACTTGTTGTTTGTTTAGTTGTCATCACTCATATATCATTTCAAGAAGAATGGGATTCTATGATAGCACTACAAGGTCAAACTGTTTAGTATCTAGAAGTCATTGTCATCAAGTTTCTGTTTGTCATGAACTTCCTCTCTTATTCATCTCGTTTTAAACAACACTAAGTGTCGTAAATATCAAATTTGACTGAAAACCATACTTGTCTAGTGTTTTAAATAACCTTGACTTTAAACAATATTACAATATGTTGTAATTACCATACTTGACTCTAAACAATAAGTGGAACATGACTGTAAACAATAGTAGTGTAAGTTGTAAATATCAGACTTGACTGTAAACAATTGGTGTTCAGTAAATATCTAACTTTACTGTAAACATTTTTATGCGCCCACATATTTATATGTGGACGCATTATGCCGTCATCTCCGTCCGTCCGTCCGTCCGTCCGGGCGGCGTCCGTCCGGAGTCCGCTGCTTTATCTCCAAAACCCTTTGACATACGTTCATGAAATTTGGCACATATGTTCCATTCATGAATGGGACGGCATGTGCGAACTTTCGGACGGATCCGACTACCGGTGTGCCCCCTAGTGGCAATTTTAGTTTTTTACGCTTACCTTTGTATTTTCAAAAGACCTGAACGGATTTTCATGAAATTTGGTATGTAGGCACCTATTAGTGAGATGACGCTATCCTCCCGTTTTCAGATGGATTCGACATAGTTTGCGCCACCTAGTGGCCCTTTTTGGTTTTGTGCGTCCACCCTCTATCAACCAAACCGCTCAAAGGATGATTGTGAAAATTGGCACGTATATGCTTACTATGTAGAGGACAGTTGACGATGATTTTCCGACGATTTCAACTACTGTGGCGCCTCCTAGTGGCAGTTTTGTTTTTTTTTGCGCCTATGGCTGTATCTCCTAAACCGTTCGCAGGATCTT
This sequence comes from Phoronis australis, assembly GCA_002633005.1. NCBI lineage: Eukaryota > Metazoa > Phoronida > Phoronidae > Phoronis > Phoronis australis. Next base: position 370,187 of record NMRA01000094.1, on the reverse strand, counting down.
TACGAAATTTAATTAGTGTATTTATATGATATTATCAACAGACGATGACGACTTTTGGACGGATCCGCCTACCAGTGTGCCCCCTAGGGGCAATTTTATTTTTTTACGTTTACCTCTGTATCTTCACAAGTCCTTAA
>NMRA01000094.1:302646-368651 GCA_002633005.1 Phoronis australis | reverse complement strand
TTTTTTTGCGCCCATGGCTGTATCTCCCAAACCGTTTGCAGGATCTTTACTAAATTTAGCAAGTGTATTTATGTGATGTTGACAACGGACGATGACGACTTTAGGTTGATTCTGACTACCGGTATGCCTCTAATGGCAATTTTAGCATTTTACATTGACCTCTGTATTTTCATAGGTCTTCAGGTGTATACTTTGTGTAGTGTTGTAAATATCAAACTTGACTAAACAATAGTAGTGTAACAACTTTACTGTAAATAATGTAATAGTGTTGTAAATATCAAACTTGACTGTAAGCAATACTATTGTTGTAAATGTCAAACTTGACTGTAAGCAATACTATTGTTGTAAATGTCAAACTTGACTGAACAACAGTAGATGTGTAACAGCTGTAAATGTCAAGCTTGACTGTTAACTGTTCCATTAGTATAAGCAGTGGAAGCCTAGCCTTGCAGCCAGCCTATTCTACACATATTTGCTGTGATTGACAGTCTGTGTAGTCTTTACTGTCCACTGATGTGTCTGTGTAAACACTTGACTTGTGTTACTATCTGTGTTAGTATGTGTGTTGCCATCAGGTCTATTTAAGGTCATCCTCTTCAACCTTAATGGATATAACACATTCTATCACAGACTTCTGTATTAATGGGATTCACTGTCTGTTGTTGTTTTGGGTTTAGCAGTGTTAAGAACATTGACCTTGGATAAGACTGAGTCAAGAAACTGAGTCAAGGTGATATGGAAAGCAAGAATGGAAACTAGAATCAGATGTTAAATTATTGCAGTGTACGCCAGGCACTCTAGAGATGGCGGTGTTTTGTTGATTGTAATAAAAAAGGCATCAGTGTACTAAAGTATATTAGCCTGCACTAAGTATTGAAAACCACGTACTAATCACCTTTTGATTACATTGTCATGCAGGCTGAAGGTTGTCTTGTCTTGATCTATTTCTCAATGTTTCTGAAACACAATGTTTTACAAGTTTGGCAAATTTGTGACATGGTGATACACAGATAGGCATGGGGTTTGTGATCCTCAATATTTTGAAAATATTAGTTGGAATAGAATGATGTGAAGAAGACACTAATTTGATTACTAGTGAAATTTTGATAATTACAGATGTAAATTGAAATGGAAAAAAGATGACACAACAGACACCACACCTGAGATACAGCTTGAAGTGACTGGTAAGTCATTGTGACATTTCATTTTCCGATGCTATTCCTGTCTGCTTATAAAAAAGGAAGGTACTGCATTATTTTGGTATATATCATATCATTATCAAAAATAGTTCCTCAAACTTTCAAATTAATCCTTGGAGGTAAATAAATCTTCAAAAAAAATTTGAATTTCTGATCTTTCTCGTCTCTCCATCTGTTACACATTGTCAGTCCAACGTCCACATCATTGTCAGTCCTACGTCCATATTATTGTCAGTCCTCTGTCCACATCTTCGTCAGTCCTACCTCCACATAATTGTCAATCCTACATCCACATCGGCATTTTTTGTTTGTAATTTTGTCCACTGGACACACTTAGAAATCACTGGATTCATTGCAGAGGTTACCCAATCTTTTAAGGATCAAATTATTTTACAATTTTTCATAGTGATTTATACGCATTCAAATAGTGGCGTCATTGTTATAAAATTGTTTCATAAGGGTTGCATTGTCAACAAACCCCCATGAAAGGTCTGACACGTAATTGGTGTCCATAATGAGGTGGTTAGGGGGTTCGTGACCTCTTAATCAACGCGGGAAAAACGCACAGTGGCTTGTAATGTGCAATATTGGTAAGAATTAGGCTGCCTGTGATTACTGCCTGTGATCACTGCCTGCCTGTGATCACTGCCTGTGATCACTGCCTGTGATCACTGCCTGTGATCACTGCCTGTGATCATTGCCCTGTGAACATTGCCTGTGATCATTGCCAGTAAGCAACGACCACGTACAGTTGGAAGATATTCATTTGTCAAATGATTCGTTACTGACTTAAACTCCGTTAAGAACGGCCTTTTAAGGAATACAAATCCAACCGTAATTAGTATTTTTCTCATAGCGACGAGTTCAGCATTGGTGTCATTTACTTGGTAAGCTATAGGAGGCCTACTATTTTTGAGTAGATTCAAAACATGTCGATTTCCATGACATGTTCTTTGGCAGTTCTACGTAAGTCGACTCATGGATGATAGTTCTTACTACCTGGTGACTGAAGTGTTTCAATTTTGTTTTGATATTCTGCCCATGCTTAGGGCATACTATGTGTTGTTTTGATATTCTGCCCATGCTTAGGGCATACTATGTGTTGTTTTGATATTCTGCCCATGCTTAGGGCATACTATGTGTTGTTTTGATATTCTGCCGAGGGTTAGGGCATACTATGTGTTGTTTTGATATTCTGCCTATGCTTAGGGCATACTATGTGTTGTTTTGATATTCTGCCGAGGGTTAGGGCATACTATGTGTTGTTTTGATATTCTGCCCATGCTTAGGGCATACTATGTGTTTTTTATTTCACCAAAACAAAGCTGAAGAAATAAGGAAGGCCATTTGTGGTGACTTATTCAATTGTCTTCATATTATATTTTACATATTTGCATCTTCATTTGATAATTATTTTGTTTGCATTGGATGCATGAGTGATTAGTCTGAGCCACATGGTAGGTTATGAATTATCATTACGGAGAGGTAAGTGAACTCCACTTTCAGATTTTGTTCTCTTGAGCATCCACTGTTTTGGTGTGCCATTGAAAACAAAACAGTGCGTTTCCTAAATCATGTTATGTTCTTTCAGTGCTGAGATAATTGAGATAACTTTGAAAGCGTTCTGTATGGAAAACAATTTGAAATATTTCCGACACAATATGCATCATGCTGATCAGCTTATAGTGCCAGTGATTCATGCTTTAGTCAGTTATGGCTTGGCAAGATAGCACATAGTACACAGGTAACTAATAACAACACCACAGGTAGAACACAATACAAATACTAATAACACACATTTAATCTAAGAAGAATATCAACACCTAGGTAGCACAGAGTACACAGGTAACTAATATCAACACCATAGGTAGCACACAGTACACAGGTAACTTATAACAACACCACAGGTAGAACACAATACACATACTAATAACACACATTTAATCTAAGAAGAATATCAACACCTAGGTAGCACAGAGTACACAGGTAACTAATATCAACACCATAGGTAGCACACAGTACACAGGTAACTTATAACACACATTTAAACTAAGAATATCAACAGGGTAGGTAGCACAGAGTACACAGTCACGTAACTAATAACACACATTTAAGCTAACAAGCATAACAACACAGCATAACAATACAGCATAACAACACAGCAGCCTAAGTATGGTAAAATACCACCAATTTTGACAAACGTAATTTCCCTTCTTAAAAGCATTTTTAAATGTTAAAACATTGTTGCGAATGCCCACATTTTTTTAAAATGTCAAATGATAGTTGTACCACAAAACTTAAACATAGTAAATCATTAGTTTGGTCCTACATATCTTTTATGAAATTGTCTCTTGTCGGCCATATTATGTCCTAAATTGATGATTTTACCATAATAATTAATATAGCTTAATTCTGAATCGCCTCAAGCAACGTTTCTTTAATCACGTCTCTGTAGTTCATGGCTTCTGCTTCGGATGTTATATTTGTATGATAACTGACAGTCCAGTTTAACTGTCCGCGAAATGTGGCTATGACGTTTCCAAACACGCTACCAATTGGCAGGCGATGTTCTGCTGTACAACCTAAGAATTTTGTGACGTCAATGTTAGAGTACTGGAACAGATCCTCTATGACACCCATGTTACTCATGGAGATACACACTTTACGTTTCTGTACGTCATCAGCTAACATCATCTCAACCCGTTTATCATACGACATCTTAGTCATCAGAGAGATAATGGCTGACTGAAGCTTTAGGTGTTTCTTTGCTTTGATTCTGGAGTGCAGGTCATTGGCAACAGTTTGAGCGAGAGTCCAGAAATCTTGATGAGGTGTGACAGACAAGTCAATGAACACTCCAGTGAACAGTGAGCCAAGGTCTGTATTCGATACGGGTGGCCGACATTGATTTCGTATATTTATGGCGTGCATTGTGTGCATAGTGAGAGACCTGGCCTTCTTGGTCTCGCATAACTTATAGATGGCCATGACTGCAGCCGCCGTGAGTGCACCGTGAACAGTGACGCAGTTAGCATGACACTTGAGCTTCAGCTGTTCAGTTTCTTCAGTTGGAAGATGAAAGTCAATCACTTTGGTGTGGGCTGGGGACTCGTGCTCCCTCGGTGGAAAGCTCTCCAGGTAGACATTTTTAGTGCCAAATAGCTGATCCTTCATCAGCTGTATGTAGAGGCTCAGTGATTCACGCCACTTGGCTGGACGACGCAGTTCTATTGGAAGACGCTCTATGTGTACCATTTGACGTGGTGAGTAGCTGTCAATGTCACCACCAGAGAGCAAAGTGTCAACATCCTTTATGAGCGTACTGCACAGATCAGGGAGACATGCTCCATCACTGATGGAGTGGTGGAAGTTTAGAATGAGGGCATATTTGTGCAGCTTTGGCAGTGTTGAATCTGTACTAATGTTGTGAGATCCGTGTACAGTGACAAAGCGTACCCTCCACAGCGGCCCTGAGGAGCTGTCAATTTTATCGACAGTCAAATCTCGCAACACTTCCTCCCATGGCTGGGTACGAATGTCCTCAAAATCTATTGACTTGTTTTCAGTGATCTCTTCAAAATAGCGACATTCCTTATTTGTCATTGTTGTATCTGTGACAATTCGTGCATTTAAGAGCGGATGTCGCTCTGCCAGATTACGCAAGGCTGGATAGATAGTCCCTCCAGGTATCTCATGCTTTGACTCCACAAATACTATAAAGACAACATCTTCCAACAGCTCTGTCATTATCTCATTAGGCAGTAGTGGTCGGATCACACCAGGCTTGTGGTAGATCGATTGTCTTCTACTACCCGCAGCTATTGATCGCTCGGCAAACAGGCGTGTCAGGAAGAAGATGGTGGTGCCAGTGACGAAGCCCACAAGAACAGCCAGAAGTAAGAGGGGTGTCAAGCCAAGAACTACAACCTCACGCTCATCCATCACTGGGGCTTGATGCGGTGCAATGAAGGGGCTGCAATCCAAAAGAATGCATTTTATCACTACTATAATATCTATTTAATATCTATTTGTCACTTCTACTTTAGGTGTATTGTGTCTACCTGCTGGCAACGTTGTGGACAATGAACAAAATGGTTTACTTAAAAATTTAGTAGAAGTAGGTCGAGAACTACCACTCATAATTTAGAGATGGCATTATCATGATAGAATATTAACATTTAGGTACCTCAATTTTTCTGTGGATTCCACAGTGATCTGTGACCACATGTTTGTACATCATTTTTGGACAAATATGTAATAAAATAGATAACAAATACATCATAATTTCTATCATTCATCACCTAATTACTCCATAACAAATAGGCCCTGACTATCTGTTGTACTCTTGGTCATGCATGTTGACACATGACCAAGGCAAAAGTTTGCCGAGTAATTATTACTCGTCAAGTAGGAAATATGTTCTAGTCTTATATTTAGCAACATAAGAGAAAAATCTGTCACCTGGATGGTTTAGAGCCCAAAAATTCAGAACTACCGATCACCCTAACCCAAGAATTCTGAATAAACTCAAAATGAACCACGGCTTTTCTTTTTGGGTACTTAATTACTGTGCAATATCTTAGTTCTGAAGACATTAGCCTGAGATATCCCCGAAATCCTGAAGTGGCCCCACACAGCTGTAAAATTTGTATGTTGTCCCTTTCTGTTAGTGTACAAAACTTATGGAGATCATGGAGGGTTTTGGAGATAGCGTTGCTGATGCCATGCTGACAGATACTGAATCAACAGACACGGATGGATTGAGAGAAATGGCAGCAATTTGAACTTATTAAGTGTCCATAATGACGTCGCCCTATTCACGTGTTGCTTAGCAAAAAACTGATCAATATCTGACAAGGTATACAGATATCAAAGTTAGGGCATCTCTTCATACATTCTTAATCCACTGCTGTATTACAATATGAGATAAACATTATGTCAAAGTTACAACACAATCATTGTTGCAGCTATAACAACAGTAATGGCCAAATGGCAGAGTAACTAAACAAGTACACTTAGTCTAGTGTAGCTAACTGAATTGAGCACTTTGATAACAAAACATTATCAGGCTGCTGTCAAAGTAGGGTAAGCTGTTTAGGTGTGTTCACTTCTATCTTTGGCGTGGCAGTTAAAAAAACAATTATTTTATGGACAACACTAGCATGACAGCTGTGTGGCAGGACAAACAAGGGAAGTACTGTGTATTACTATTGCAAGGGAGATGACATATCAAGGAGGCAGTTGAACTTGATTCCCTTAGAACTACCTTACCTGTTGTCAGATATCACTGCTGCTTCTAATTATGAAAACAACGATGATAAGTTGTCACTCCACTGGGCTACGACCTTCAAGCTGAGCAACCACGGTCCCTTTGTATCTAATTCTCACCAATCTCTATAAAAAAGAATTTGAGACGTGTTCAATTTGTAAGAGGAGTGCAGGCCCACATTCTGTGCACTATGACTATGGCTTCACTCCTCCTTCCTGCTTTATAAGCTCAATTTGTTCACAGTAGTCTCATCAGCAGTGCATCAATCATTATTTGCAACCAGATATTTAAAAAAAATGGTAAATGCTGGCTGAGTTTGACAGCCATCCCCCTGTGAAAATAAACTAACCCTGCTTAGGAAACTGGGCATTTAAAATAACAAGCATAGCAAAGGAGTGGGTTGCTAATTGTTTTCACAAATCTGTTAATTTATCTTGTCTTAGCACTTTTATGGCCAACTGTCTGAAAGGCTGAAAGGCGAGATTCTGAACACTTGGCATTACACCAACAGAAGAGATAGGACAGCCAGCACAGCTATGTGATAGAAAGTTATTAGTGCAAGATACTTGGACACTGCTGATGAATAAATAGAATCATTCAAATGGCTCTTTTATCTGCCTCTCAGATTTTCTCTTTATTACAATATAAAGTATGAGAAGTTCACGTCCTCCTTTAAAGCTGATGAGATTTGCAGTTCCATCCAAAAATATGGTTTAGACCATTGACAGAACGAAATTTATCTAACTAATTCCTTATTCAAAATAGTGTTGACTTCTGGGCTTGCTTGGAGATAGATAACTGATAGTTTGTTAAAACTTGAGGCCAGGCTCAAGAAGTTGGTGTGTGCCAAGCCTTCGGGTGTCTATCGATAACAAACCCTTAGTTCTTTCCAAATCCTGAATAAGTGTGCCATAAGTGATCTATAGAAAAACTTTTTTTGACAGAATGTGGGTTTGTTGTGGCTGAACAGATGGGAGGTCTTCTCCTTCACTGCTTCATGTTGGCTAATTTGTACTATGAGTTTGCTACGGTATTAATTTGAAAAATTAAAGTAAATACTGTGTTAGGAAGATGGAAGTCTGGTGTAAATGTTTGCAGTTTATACCCCGAACGTAGACTGTTATTAACATGGTCAATGTACATACACTTCGCCTGTTATAAACATGGTCTGCTATCCTTCATGAGACAACTCCTACACTCTAACATTTGTGGTTTTGTTACCCCAGCACCTAAGCGAGTCTGAACCAGACTGATTAACTCATCCTAATTGATTTACAAATTAATGCTCGTTGCTTAGCCACGATGCTGAAGAAAACCTATTTTCAAATTTCTCTCATTATGCATAGATTTTAAACATTTAAAGACGGATACTATTTATTTTTCAATTATAAAAATAGCCATGTTGGTTGTTTTGCCTTACTTATTGTTCATTTTTTACTTTGAAACTTGTGTGTTAAACAGGCATGTTGGTTTACCACCGCAATTATCTAATCCAGCATGTTCAGCCAAGCCCATGAATAGCTCACTTCAATCCCTGACACACGGGTGAGAACCAACATGACCACTGGTCTTCTAAATCGGACTGACTCACCCAAAATAGGACCTCCGGGGATCAAATGGGACCGTCGCACCAGAAAATAGGACTGACGCACCTAAAAACATGACCACCCCACCAGAGAACAGGATCGCCGGGGACTGAACATGACCTCCGGGGACTGAACATGACCGCCGGACAATAAGTAGTTATCAATGTCTTTGTATGATACTGCTTGCGATTACGTAACCGGTCAGCTAGCTGTGTAAAGACTCGTCAAAATAAAGCTTGGTAGCACTGCATTATTGAGCTCCATTACATCCCCGACATTTCCCACAGCACAGGCTGGGTATAGTTCTGCTCGTCACCTCGTTGTGAAACATATCAGCCCGGGTATAGTTCTGCTCGTCACCTCGTTGTGAAACATATCAGCCCGGGTATAGTTCTGCTCGTCACCTCGTTGTGAAACATATCAGCCCGGGTATAGTTCTGCTTGTCACCTCGTTGTGAAACATATCAGCCCGGGTATAGTTCTGCTTGTCACCTCGTTGTGAAACTTATATCAACATGTAGAGCTAGCGAGCGGAGCAGGCGCATGCAAAATCTAGGAATCAATCAACACTCACCTTGCAGGTTGCAGCCGCTTAAGTGAAAAACAATCTAATGAACGTCATTTGTTTGCCTAATGTAACAAATAAAGTCTGTCACGCTCATGACATGAGCCTGCGACATGTCCTAAAATTTAGCGACATCTTTCGGAAGATGATGACTCAACTTCGCAGCAGCACGATTTGTTCTGAAATTCGATTTGCTGGTATCAAAATACTAAAAACTTATGACGAAATGAAACTAGTTCCAATAATTTGTTGTACCATGTACGCAACCTCGTTGAAGAGAAGAATAGCTTACTGAACGGTGAAAAAATTAAGGAACTGGTCAATGTAAGCCGACCTAAAAGAACGCATCTCAATTTTAGCAGCAGAATAACTACAATTTTTCTCCGCGAGCACCAATAAATAATTTAGTTTGCTCAAGGAAGAGAGTCGTTAATAACACTAATTCGGTGAAGATTTTATATGCTCAGTGTTTTACCCACATCGGCGCCAAACTGTATATTTAGTATACTGCTTTGTCGCACAAAGGCTAGTTAAGGTGCTTCACCCGAGAACCAGAATGCCGTTTTTTTTTTCTTGACTAAAACATCAAATTGGAGAACACGATTTTCATTTTGTTCTAAAACTTACGCAGTGGATGAAGTTAAAAGCGTGCAACGTGGTTGGTTTGTGGTTAAAACTCAAAAGCGCCGCGTGTTACAAAGCGAAGTGTCCTATAGTGCACAAACGATCTTCTTGGAGTAAATCGGCACGAGACCTGCATATGCATACGTATATAGCTCCATTTTATGATCTGTGTAGGCCTACCGGTAATAAATCTTAACTTGTTTGTCACTGCAGTTTCAATCCCCGGCGGTCATGTTCAGTCCCCGGCGGTCCTGTTTTCTGGTGGGGCAGTCATGTTTTTAGGTGCGTCAGTCCCATTTTCTGGTGCGACGATCCCATTTGATCCCCGGAGGTCCTGTTTTGGGTGAGTCGGTCTGATTTAAGAGGACCGGCAGTCATGTTGTTTCTCACCCGTGTGACAGCACCATCAAGCTTTTGATGTGCCAAGGACTTCGCTGGATACTCTGGGTGTAAACTACATGCTTTCTCATCCACTTTCGTTCTAATACTGTTAGTGTAAGATTTGCCTACTGTTGGAGCTTGTGACGGCACTTGTGAATTAGCTAAGTGTCTTCCTTCAGAAAAACAAGTGTTAGTCTTTGGAGAACATTTGATGTGGAGGATATTTACCAGTTGTTTGACTTATGAACTGGCTAACCCCGTTCATGCTAATAACATTTCCATTTTGAAGATTTAAACGCAACTTTTGGCCAGCCTGGGAACCCTAAATCAGATGTCCACCAGTGATTACATTGAGTTGAGTTTAACAAGATGATGTTTTATAATAGTCTAGGGATTAAAACAAGATGTTTCAATATGTTCTCCTATACAGTAACCAGAACACGAAGTGGTTTCTCCCTTGTTAGAGTTGTTCAGATGAAATTTGATTCTTTCATTGACAGCTTAAGATTTAGTATTTAGTTGCAGGCCTTTAACCTAGGTCAGAGCATATCTGCCTACTTAAAGGCGAATGCATCCTATCTTCATGTCATTTTTAGCAAAAATAAGGTTCGTTGATTATCCCAGACATATTTTCCACTTAATTACAGCTTTTGGTAATTTGATTTATTATTCGTTTTCTACTCCGGAAGTGACGTTTTAGGAGGCAAGGATTTCGTGCCAATTTCTTTTCCCGTAGTCTGACTATATGAGCGTTGACGAATCGGTCATAGATCTACCTCGGTTGTCATAAGTTCAGACGTTAGCTTTTGTTTACGAGTCAGTCAACATGCCACACTGTTGCTGCCTACCGGGATGTACTCATTATGGCCCAAAGCCTGTAAGCAGCCCTGCTGCGATATTGAGTAGTGGGAGTGAATACAGGCCCCGTTCGACACCCAGTGAAGAGGACAGTTCGTCGTTCAATGAACAGATCGGTGAGCCAAACTTTGATAAGTTTATTGTGGACTTGTCTGAAGTATTGGAGCTATTTAGAAGGTGCCAGGTGTGTGGCGAGGGTGTGACACGGCGGGGTGTAAGCAGTTTGTGTGCTCAAGTCACTATCAGTGGGAGTGTGTCGCGGACACTCGGGCAGGGGGACAGTTGTTCCTCTGTCCGTGGGACGATAATGAGTACATCCCGGTACGCAGCAACAGTGTGGCATGTTGACTGACAAAAGCACACGATGATCGAACTTATCAAAACCGCGAGANTCGAAATTTTATTCTTGATCGACGAGTGGCACACGGCCGCTTATCCCGGATTCTTGTCTTAGGCCTAGTTCTTTGCCGAGCATGTTTGGCGCAACGGCAAGTGAGCAATGCCAGGCAGTCGAGGTAAAACAGCAAGCCACAGAACCATACGCTGAAAATGTCATTGAGTCACGGAGTGTTGACTATAAACATCCCAAACACAAAAAACATCTGAATTAAGGTTTTCAAACTTTTATTACAACCACTTTTAAAACTGCTCTCTGACTATGAACTTGGCAGCTAGTACAAGACTGTAACCATAAATCTGATGTCTGCTGTGACCTCTGCAACACGTGAAGCTTGCACGCGCGCACTTTAGTAAGATGAAATAGTTGCAATCCAAGTAGAGGCTGCGTGGTCACTGGTCGTCTGCGCTCTACACTAAATAACAAGACCGCAGGACGGCACGGGGCTATTACTCAGCAATTATGTAAATTTAATAGTGAATAACTAATCTGAGGGCATGATAACCTTTGTTAGGATCATCCACTGTTATGACATTTTTCCCGTCACGTGACGACGTGATGATAACGCTCTTTGAAAAGTGCTACGCCTTCCGAGTAGGCCTACGACTACGTGTGTGGTGTGGGTACTTAGATCACGAGGTAAGATTAACCGCCCAGGGCGCTTGCCTGTCGTAATAAGTTCCCATGTTCGGTTAACCACCCACCCTGGATTTTTTGGGTTTGCCAATTTAACCGCCCAGGGCGTTAACCCGAACGTTTACGGTAATAGACCAGGCAGTAACAACAAAGGAGTTTAAAATTCCTGAGGCTCTACACATCAGTTGGTGCAAGCCCAATCTCAATAGACAACTGCAAGGTACCTAAACTACATGCTTACGGATTCATAAGCACGGCCCAAGGATGCATGAACACGACTCACGGACCTGCAAACACCCTCAACTGACTCACAAACACGGGAACGGACTCATGAAACATGATCCACGCACCCAAATACACGGGACACAGACTCATATTCCGGAGGAAAGACGGTTAACGGACCGCCAAACACGGTTTACGGACCGCCAAACACGGTTTACGGACCGCCAAACACGGTTTACGGACAAAATGGAGATATCAGCTGACCCAGGAAGCCGATGAGTCCGTGACATGTGTTTGGCGGTCCGTTAACAGTGTTTCCTCGTGAATATGAGTCCGTGTCCCGTGTATTTGGGTGCGTGGATCGTGTTTTGTGAGTCCGTTCCCGTGTTTGTGAGTCAGTGGACTGTGTTTGCAGGTCCGTGAGTCGTGTTCATGCGTCCGTGCCCATGTTTATGAGTTCGTTGACCGTGTAGTTTAGGTACCTTGAATACGTAGGAATACCAGTCATAAAAATGAATAGCTGCATCTAGTGAGACAAGAATATACCAGTCATAAAAATGAGTAGGTGCGTCTAGTGAGACAAGAATATGTAGGAATACCAGTCATAAAAAATAAATTGAACGATGTGTTTGCATTCTCCTTACTATGCTAATGTGTACCAAGAACTAAACGACAATTGTCATCTAGGCTAAACAGAGTGCACTTGTATTCAACGGCAAATTGTAAGTGTGAAAACAAAAATTCTGCAAATAGGTGACCTTTGCACTAATAACGTACCTTGGGAGCTCATATAGCCTGCATCATGCAATGTTATTACCCAACACCACGCCGTGATACTTACTGGACACGGTTGAGTGATTTACGGCAGATTATTTTTGATACAAAACTCGTTCTTAAAAAACATTTGGCAATTTTCAACCTGCCTCGTAATCACATTGTGGCTATATGTTGCGTTTCCAACTTATTTGTCCAAGCAATGACAGAGATAAGGAATTAGCGTGCAAGTTTGACTTTGATATTGTTTTTATGCGCCCACATATTTATATGTGGGTGCATATTACCGTAATCTCTGTCTGAGCGTCCGGCGTCTACAGCTGTATCTCCTAAACCCCTCACAGGATATTGATGAGATTTGGCAGATGCGTTCCTATGAAGTTGATGACGGATGACGGTGAATTTCGAAGCTGTCTGACTACCGCTGTACCCCCTGGCTAATAGGTTTCTATTAAAGAGCCTTAAATTGAAATTTCCATTTTCAGACGGCTTTGACAATGCTGCACCATCTGGTGGCCATTTTTAAAATTCTAGAGTCTTGATGAGATTTGGCAGATGTGTTCCTATAAAGCTGACAACGGATGACGACAAATTTCGGACAGACCTGACTACTGGTGTGCCCCCTAGTGGTAATTTTAGTTTTTACGTTTGCCTCTGTATCTTCATAGGAACAATTTCCTGTGTGTTATTAAATATTTAAAAAAGTACAATGGAGCCACCTTAATGTCATAACCTTTCTTTTGGCATAAATTATGATAATTATGAGGATATTTTTTATCAGAGTATTCTATAAAGGGTCGACTTGGTCGTGACGATCCTAACCACTCTTATCAGGTAATCATACTAAATGGAGAGTCTCGGAGTAAAACAGGTAAACAGGAAACGACTGATTTTTATCCTGGGCACCAAGATCCGATAAAAGGCAAATGAATTTATGATGAAAAAGGAAGGCACACACGCTGATAAGCCGGTGAGAATTAATTTCACAGATCTTTAAGGACAATATCTGGGAATAACAATAAATCTTGACATGACGTGGGTTGTTTTACATGGGTTTGATGAGAAATCCACTTTTTAACATTTCATAACAATGACCGGGATATTCTATTAGCGGGTTGTATGACATTAAGTGGACTCAACTGTATCTCTTGTGTATCAAACAAATAACAAAAACTCTGGTCAAATGAAGCATGCCTTCCCTTTTAATGGTAGATTATTTATCTACTTTAATTGCCCATTACCACCAACACCTTGGTGTTTAATGTTACGCTTGACTGGTTTCCTGTCAGGTTCAACTGCTGCAGGCAGAGAAATGCAACAGAATTTAATACAGTCTGTTCTGGACAGCTGTCACGAATTCCCTGTTTGGCTGATGTACTGCCTTCTGCATATGACCTCTGAAGCTGGGTTTTTTCCATTCACTGTGTTCAAACTTTAAACACCAGGTTTTGCCACAATGGTGCTGACAGGGGCAAATGCTTTTCACATGCAAATTGTTGAAGCTCTTTCTAATGTCTGCCAGATAATAACTGAAACAACTAGCTTTTATCTCCAGCTAGAAGTCATTTTGAACATTCCAATAAATCTTCTTAGTACATCCTGGTTGTTTTACCAATATCTCAAATATGTCAGAAAGCAATCCAAACTTTAGTCTTGTTATCTTGTTCAAACTAACCTCTTAACATTTCTTATGCCATAGTAGTGTCCATCAGGGCAGATAGCTAGCCATTAGAACTACTGGTTTACAAATTAGATCCATAACTGACTCAAGTGTTGTGTGCTCTCTCATGACTCTTCTGCGACCCAATCACTTGTTAACAAGCAAACAAAATTTAGAAATACAAAGTAACAGGAGTGTGTATAGTCAGTAGACTCCTTGCTTTTTTACAGATGGGTAACCTGTCTTGCAGACCCTAAATATGAACACAAGGCAACCTTTGTGAGCAACCTAGTATTGTAAACCTTTGTCTAATGGTTATATTGGGTCAGTGGACATGCTTTGGTCTGTATCTAAAAATTTCTGCCTTGCCAGAGCATGTTAACCCTGATTGGCCAGAGTTGTGTTGCTTAAAATGTGCCATAGTTGGGGTCATGGTCATGGTAGTCCAGTTGCAGAAATCGGCACATCAAAGGCTTGATGGCACTATGATAGATTTAAGTGACCTAGTCACTGTTCATGGGCTTGGCCAAATGTGTGTTGGATGAGATAATTGCCATCGTAACAACGTACTTGTTAAGCATGAGTTTCATGGTCAAAAAATGAACAATAAGTAAGGCAAACGACCAAAAAGACTTGTTGAAAAGTAAACATCAGTTGTCTTCAAATTTTTAAAATTGGTGCATTATTGGAACAGTTAGCGAATAGATTTTCTTCAGCAGCGCGGCTGAGCCACATGTATTCAAGGCCAATTGTTAGTGTACAAGTTGCCTCCTGTGACATCCAGAAATCTATTAATTTTAACTGAGCAAAAGTATTATTTTCTGAAGGTAGAGACTGAGCCTTTTGAATTTGATTTTGTAATTTTTCCAATCTGTTATTGATTGAGTCATGTAACCATGTCTGTGTTGTGAAATTTAGCAAAAAAGGTTCATTGCAGCAAAACAAAGGTGTCCATATCACATTAATCATTTTTTTTTTGTTATAAATGTTTGGGGTGAGGTAGCCAAATCATTGTCAGTTCTAGTTTTCTTAAATGTCATTTTGTGTTTGTTTTATGCAAATTTAAAGCTTTGTCATGAAAATCATAAAAGTCCAATTTTTGATAGCCCATCATGCAAAGGTGAAACATTTTCAAAACAATTCCTGACATAACAACAATGTTGAGATGGGAGTATAAACTATATGCATCCAAATGGGTATTTAGCGAGTCGCTTTTGTACTCTCATTCTAGAGAGCGCCAATATGAAAAGTTCCCATAGTAGCATGTGATTAATGTACAAAGTGATAGCTGTCAGTCATGTGCCATCATCGTGTGTGGGCAGAGACTTACCACAAATCATGTTAACGGAATATGTTCTTATTATGTGCTCAATTATAGTGTACTGCAATGTAGCTGTTATGGTCTCAGACTGTGCTCAACTAGAGATAGCTTCTTACATAGCACTCTTACTATACTTGATGTTCAACTACCCGGTATATTAAGTGTATTGTTTTCATTTTTGTCAGGTCGTGAAGTGTTGAATGTCAGCCTGACACCAGGTCTACTTGATATTCAACTACAATAAGTGTGATAATTATATTCATTTTTGTCAGGCTGTTAAGTGTTGAATGTCGGCTTGACACCAGGTCTACTTGATATTCAACTACAATAAGTGTTATTATATTCATTCTTGTCAGGCCGTGAAGTGTTGAATGTCAACCTGACATCAGCTCTACTTGACCAATATGCTAAGACTAAGAAGACTTGGACAGATGATTATTATAAGTTGAACACATCAACAAAGGACAGGTAAGATTAATCTTGTCAAACTGTTGCTGAATCAAAGGATGAAGGGAGAGCTGGCCTTTTATTATTCAGTGATTGAAGTGACATGTCTACACTTGTCTATAACTCTCCTGTAGTTTTTATCAAAAGTTCACGTGATGACTGGAAGATTCCTCTGACCAACTGACATGGAAGTGTTAATGTAACAGTTGAATAAGGATTAAATCGATCAAGGAGTCTTGTATTTATGCATATGACAATGAAAACCTTACAGATAAATTATGTACAAAACGACTTTACCAAGCCAGTCATGGTGATTTTTCCAAATTATCATCATGTTAGTAAATAGACCACAGTTATTCATAGTACTCAGAAGTTTGTCCACCTTTACAAGACAGCTGTTTATTCTGTAGGCTGAAGGACAGTAGTCGGATATATCGTGCCCACATTGTGACAACTAATTTGATGCCTGTTATTCAGTGTAAAAAAACTGGTGCTGAAAATGGGGCAGGTTATATTCGACTATTTCTGGCTGAAGTAGATGCCAGACTTGTAAAGTGCACTCACATGTACTCGGTGTACATCTGTGTAGCAAGATTCACTTTGATTCATTTAGTTATCTGTGGAAGTAATTAGTATTCGGACAAAAATAATTGCCAAAATTGCTCTTGTTATAAAATCATTTTACTTTTATTTTGCAAGGGTTTGTAATGCAGTGAATGTCCACAATGTTTCAAAATGTTGTCTATGGTAACCATGGTAATAGATTTTGAACACAGAAAGGGTTACTTTGTTGTTACATTATCTTTTAACTAAAGGTAAAAATGAGAAAATATGATTTCACTTGTCCTCCATGTTGGCTCCGAAATTGGTGATATTTTACATTTAGGGCCATTCTTATTATCCATAGGTCTCCTGCCAGCGAAGGTGTGTCTGATGAAACCAATCTCTCTGATATTGTCTGCAGACGCAGGGATCCCTTCATCCCATACTCACTCAGGAATGAGACTGGATGTAAACTGTCCTTCACCACCATTGTCTCCAATGCAGAGTCACGGTAAAATAGAAGCATTGTTTTGTAGGATCTAAGTAAATTGTCCAAATTTGGCTACATTGTCAACATCATATCTCACACATTTGGCTACATTGTCAGCATCATATCTCACACATTTGGCTACTTTGTCAACATCATATCTCACACATTTGGCTACATTGTCAACATCATATCTCACACATTTGGCTACATTGTCAACATCATATCTCACACATTTGGCTACATTGTCAACATCATGTCTCACAAATACTTTGAGAAAACTTTTCTAATTTTGCATGAGGACCTATCAAAAATAGCACGTGTGATGAAAATGAAAATTATATAATTTAAAAAACTGTAAATTACAGCTTTTTGAGTTGTTATCTTGGACATTTTGTGCATATTTTAAATGAAATTTGGTAATAAATAGTATTGGTACTTACGTTTTGTTCTGGGCTAAATTTTAGTAAAAGAACATGGTCACAATACTCAGTGAATGGCAGATGAATGTTAAACAAAAATCAATTTCTACTGGCTTTGTAGATTCTGGTTTAAATCCATTTTTATGCGCCCACATATTTTGTGGACGCATTATGCCGTCCGTCCGAGCGGCATCCGTCCGGCGTCCGCTGCTTTATCTCCAAAACCCTTTGACATACGTTCATGAAATTTGGCACATTTGTTCCATTCATGAATGGGACGGCATGTGCGAACTTTCGGACGGATCCGTCTACCGTTGTGCCCCCTAGTGGTAATTTTAGTTTTTTACGCTTACCTTTGTATCTTCAAAAGTCCTGAACGCATTTTCAGGAAATTTGGTACGTCGGCACCTATTAGTGAGATGACGCTATCCTCCTGTTTTCAGATGGATTCGACGTTGTGACCATTTTTAGTGTTTTCGAGTCTGTTTTTGTGCGTCCACCCCTCTATCAACCAAACCGCTCAAAGGATGATTGTGAAAATTGGCATGTATATGCTTACTATGTAGAGGACGGTTGACAATGATTTTCCAACGATTTCGACTACTGTGGCGCATCCTGATGGCAGTTTTGTTTCTTTTGCGCCTATGGCTATATCTCCTAAACCGTTCACAGGATCTTTACGAAATTATGTAAGTATATTTATATGATGTTAACAACGGCAGATGACGACTTTTGGACGGATCCGACTACCGATGTGCCCCCTAGTGGCAATTTTAGTTATTTACGCTTACCTTTATATCTTCAAAAGTCCTGAACGGATTTTCATGAAATTTTGTATGTAGGCACCTATTAGTGCGATGACGCTATCCTCCCGTTTTCAGATGGATTCGACATAGTTTGCACCACCTAGTGGCCATTTTTACTGTTTTTGACTGCAGGCAAAGTGATCGTTTTTAATACAAAGTTGTTGCGTGAGATATTTGGTTGTATTGCATAATATTTTTTATTTGCCCTGACCATCACAGTGTTAGTATACTGTTTTCTAGTAATGTTCACTACCTGTTTTAGAGCTACGAATAAGACGCTGCCAACTCTGGTGTCAGTTCAGGAATCTGATTGGACAATTGTCCTGCCTGGTGATGAAATACCGTTTATGTTTGAGGAGAAGGACAAGATCAGGCATAAGGTAGGAAGCATTTGATAAAGTTTGGGACTACTTGTAGGGAGATTTTGTGGATGTTACTTAAACCCGTGAAGCAATTGCACTTAGAGGTGGTTGGTAAAGTTTGGGACTACCTGGAGAGACACTTGTACCAGGGAAGCATAATACACTCATGTCTGTAGTAAGTAGGAGGTGTTTGGTAGTTTGGGAGTGCTTGGAAAAACCTTGTGGATGTTACTTGAACTCGTGAAGCAATTGCACTTGAAGATGACAATTGTTACCTAAACCTAAAAGCAATATTACACTGCCTATTTCAAACTCAGGTTACTAAAGTCATGTTTGGATGGGAGTGTAATGTAACAGTTTTTTACTGCCAAAGGTTGCAAAATGGGTCCCTGGCTGGAGTGTAATGGTTTAAATGTAATCTTCTAATTTCCCACCAGACCACCCATGAGCTGAAGACTCACCAACTGGTAGTCAAGGTGTCTGGGTTTGAGAAGGTCAGTCCCATCTCCGTGGACAAAGTAGGCACCTACTTTAGGAACACTCTGCCACAAAAGAAAACATCGACACAGATTGTGAGTGACTTTTAAGTAGTGATCTTACATTAACGTCATTTCTGTCATGTGAACTCTTTCAATGTGTGAGAAATTTTCTCCAATACCAAGTTACTACTAAATTTTTGTTTGAGAAATCATAACGTTACAAATTACTTTTTCTTAAAGAACTTTGGGCAGTAATTGTGTTCTGTGTTCTCAATAGAAAGTTCTAAAGGCAATTAAAGACAGAATTCAACATCATTCATCAAATTAAAGGCATTTATGCATGAAGTGTACTTATCAGTTGCTTTTACTGTGTTTGAATGGATAGTTACATGAGAGTCAGCATGGTCACATCATGTAAAGTTTTCATATTAAGTATGATTATTTATAAGTATACTTATTATTGCAAACTCCACTAACTAATACCTCTCTTCACAATTCACACCAACACATTACCATTATACGGCTACTTTTGTCATCTCATACACTGATAGTACACTAATTTTCTTCCCAGTTTTCCCTGCTGCCATCTGCACGCATTGTATTCTCCGTCAAGTTGAAGGACAATGCTCGTAAAGTTATTACCGTACGGTCTGCACTGATGGTGTACAATGGACTGAATGAACAGATTGAGATTAAACTGGAAGACATGCACCAGACTGGTAAGAACTAAGGACAGGTGTGCTGACCGTCAAATTTTGATTATAGTCGGGCACGTTGTATACAACTATTAGCCAACTTTTAATTCATAATCTATTATGTGTTTGTCACCAGGTATTACAACAAAACATAAACAAACCAAACTAATGTGGATTTTGTCTCCAACTTGAAAACATGCTGTTATGCATGAAGGTTTCTTATGGTTAAGAATGGAAAGTAATTCTTGGTTAAAAGAATGTGTATGTGTGGGCCTCTAAAGTGTGAAACACAGTTATGTGCCATTACCTGATTCAGATATGACTTGTGTGAAACACAGTTATGTGCCATTACCTGATTCAGATATGACTTGTGTGAAACACAGTTATGTGCCATTACCTGATTCAGATATGACTTGTGTGAAACACAGTTATGTGCCATTACCTGATTCAGATATGACTTGTGTGAAACACAGTTATGTGCCATTACCTGATTCAGATATGACTTGTGTGAAACACAGTTATGTGCCATTACCTGATTCAGATATGAGTTGTGTGAAACACAGTTATGTGCCATTACCTGATTCAGATATGACTTGCTTTTCACAACAAATTAGATCATGGAAGACGTATGTTATTCAGTAGAACATGAACCATTTCAATTATTAAGTTCAAAATTAAAAATGACCGTCGTATTAAGTTATGCAGTACGGATATATAGTTATGCAGTACGGGTTTGTAGTTATGCGGTACTGATGTATAGTTATGCAGTACAGGTATGTAGTTATGCAGTACGGATTCATAGTTATGGAGTACGGGTATACAGTTATGCAGTACAGGTATGTAGTTATGCAGTACTGATATATAGTTATGCAGTACGGGTATACAGTTATGCGGTACTGGTATGCAGTTGCGTAGTTATACAGTTATGCAGTGACTGATGTATAGTTTCTCAGTAGTGCTATTTAATTTCAATGTCACATTAAAGAAATTCTCAACCTTCAGACAAAGCCACGTGTATGGCCCTAGAGGCACACTCTTCCATGCCAGTACCTCTGCAGTATGTCGGCTGTCGCATCTGGGTTCGACCCACCAATTGGTCAGTGGGCTTCTGTGACCAACCAATAGAGTGGCGAGATGTTGTGAAAGCTAGGGAGGTCCGAGACAGTCTGCGACACTGCGACACGTCGGGTGGTGAAAAATCCACTTACAGGTAATGACTTCTGGATGGCGATAGTTTACGTGATGCATGTGCTTAGCATGAAATTTTTTTCTAACCTAGTTGATTGGTTAAAATGTGTGATGTAGACTGTTTTATTTAAAATGTGTGATGTAGACTGTTTTATTTAAAATGTGTGATGTAGACTGTTTTATTTAAAATAAGTCTGTGGGGTTTTCATTGCATTCATTATACTGTGCTGTTCGACCCATTTTAAAAAACCTTTCTTTATTCAGTACGTGTTCATAAAAGTGTCAAGTCTGATCCCTGTTACTGAACATTTGAATAGATCAAAATCTTTGATTCTCAGATTTAAAATCCTAAAGCATTCCTTGTCGCGAGTCCCCGTATTCTTGTTTGCTCTCCTTCACCATGTCTTCAGCAACCTTAGACTGATATGTCTTCCAACTTTATCTCTGTCTGGATTCTAATTAAATGTACAGTCATGTAATAATTTACAATACATTCACGTATGACCTGTAACTGCAGTTTTCTCACCCCCACTAGGTTCTGTGTCTCTGTTACTAAAGAGAACTACCCATATCACACTACCAGCAAGCGGTCTGTAGCGAGTGCCCAAGTTGACCAATCGGACTTACTTGCGGGACACAGTATTACGCTAACTCCCCCTGTTGTCATTGTCAACCTACTTCCGATTGAGTTGCACTTCTATCTCAAGGACACAGACATCAGTGGTCGGATAAAACCAAGTAAAAAGGCGGCATTACCTTCAGTAAGTGGTTCTTGAGGTTCACAGTGTTGTTTAGACGTTTCGCTTTACTATGCCACTGTGGTTGTACTCTACCAACTTCTTAAGATCAACTGTGTTATGATCTGCCATACTGCAAGAACTGGTTATCTCGTCTGGGACCACTGATTGTTTCATGATCTCTCTTGTCTATTCTAGGCTGACCTCCGCCAAGCTTTAGAGCTGGGCATCTTCATTGAGAATTTACCACACTGTAAAGAGCTGATTATCCCCCCTGGTACCACTGATTACCTGGCCTTCATTAACTTGCAAGACCGTAAAGACCGTCTGCTGCAGCTGAATGTACGAATAGAAGGCAGGAAGGGAGGAGCTCTGAAGGTGCAGTTAGCCAAGAGGAAAATGGACATTTCAGCATTGATATTAAATTATTTCATGCTTTATTGTATTGGGTCCTGTGAATCATTCGAATTGTCAAAAACCTTGATTTTACCAATATCTGTCAATGGATGTTTGTAGAGGTGTTGGTTTATATAGTAAGTACTACAAAGTATTGAATTTTAGCAAGCAGCTTACTTGGTAGATATCTTGGGTATTTGTGAGTGTAACTAAAAAATAATCCTGACCAGTATTTTCTTATAATTTACTAATTAATCATTTTGTAGCCTTGTTGAGACAAATTGTTGTTTCAACACACTCTACACTTCTGAATTTTCAGTTGTTTGTTAGTGCCCCCTTCTGGCTAGTGAACAAGTCGGGGCTCCCCCTATTGTTCAGACAGGATGGTGGCCGAAGTGAGGCAGCAGGTCAGTGTGAGGAACACGAAGTGGCAAGGAGTGTAGTACCACTGCTGTTCAGCTACTCAGACAAGGATGCACCTTTCCTGTGAGTTCACTACCAGCTCATAGGATCTTCTATTCTACATGTTAGGAATGATCTAACGTCCTTTAGTGTTTTATTGAGTCATGTTATACACGGTAGTCTATGACAAGGGAAAATCCATTGAACACACTTTTCATTACTGATGGCCTTCATTTCATTTCTGTCATACATCGGAATTGTATAAGAGACATATTAAGTAAAATCCCACGTAATATTTCAAAACACTGGTGCTGATACATTAATACTACCACAGAAACAGCTGGCAACATTCCCTGTGGGACATAACATGGGTGTGAAATACTGTAGATGACATCTAATGAAGGGGGTAACAGGGATGTCAGGCAAACAAGTGTAGCGTGCAGAATTTGCCTTTCAAATGCAATTAAAAAAGAATACAAGCTTCTAACTGGAAAAATCTATGTCAACTGTTGTACCATTGCCCTTTGGGACATCTATTACTGTTTCCAATTTATGAGAGAAACGAAATAAAAATCATCAGTTATAATAAAGAAGCTCCTTGTGTTCAACGGATTTTGTTTTTCCAAAACATACTACCCAAGCACAGTAAGGTAGTCTAATAGGCTATCAGTTGCGTTTTCTGAAGAGCTATTGATGTTCTGAAAATCTGTTACTTGCATTAATTTGTTGACTTTAAGTGCTATAATCCAACTTCTTTTTTTTCTTGCTAAACTAACTTAGCGCTATGTCATAGTAACTGTGATAAAATGTCACCAACTGTGAATAAAGATAACTGTGACAATTGCACTTTTCTCATTTTCAAGGGCATCTTGCATTGTTGAGAATGGCTAAATGTGTTCACAACATTTAATGGTAGTTATGGTACAGACCTTAAAAGTGAATCTGGTGTTGCATATAAAAAGCAAGAAAACTGAATTAATAAGATTTTACCGTTATTATGTTGTGTAACCAATCATGTTAAAAACTGCTATTGGTACTTCATGGTTACCTGAGTCTACTTGTTTCTTTTTCTTCAGGTGTTCCATGAGACTTGGGCGTTCAGTCCACGGCTCCAGCACTCTGCCTAAGTGGTGTAACAGATTCAGTATGGAGAGTGGTATAGGTATGAGGAGACTGAGGGTAGAGTCTGACTCTAACAGACCTGAATGGTTAGTATGATATGATGTGATGGATTCAGTATGGAGAGTGGTATAGGTATGAGGAGACTGACGGTAGAGTCTGACTCTAACAGACCTGAATGGTTAGTATAACATGGTGTGATGGATTCAATATGGAGAGTGGTATAGGTATGAGGTGACTGAGGGTAGAGTCTGACTCTAACAGACCTGAATGGTTAGTATAACATGGTGTGATGGATTCAGTGTGGAGAGTGGTATAGGTATGAGGAGACTGAGGGTAGAGTCTGACTCTAACAGACCTGAATGGTTAGTATGATATGGTGTGATGGATTCAGTATGGAGAGTGGGAGTGGAGCTTGGCCTAAATAGTTAGTGTAATGTCTCAGGAGGTGACTGTTTTAGATTTGTGTAGAAACTCTGGGATTTTGTAGTTCCTTATTTACTCTTTTTAACAAATTTAGTTGGTTGAATATCTAAAGAATAGATATATGTGTGTTGAAGTTTGTCTTACAGCCAAGGAGCAGTGAAAATAATGATTCAATTTGTTTCATACACATGTCAGAGTTTGCCATTTGAATCTACCACAAGGCAGCTCAACAAGGTTATTCCTAGTTCAGTTGTTTACTGTTTGTTATATGGGGCGTGTCTTTAACTTAATTGTGTTTTTATAGACACTTAATGTCAGTTTTGATAGTCGAATGAGTTATGTAAGTGGCTTGTTGCAGGGTATACACAATTGGTATTGACGTGCGTCAGGGTAGAGGGCATTACCAAGACACCAAGATCGTGACATTTTCACCGCGGTTTCAACTAGAGAACAGAACCTGTCATAAACTGGCCTTTGCCCAGCGACACCTGGTGATGGAGAGGGTGAGTTGTCTCTTTGATGAAGATTCACCTTTCATGAAAAGCATAACTTTGAAAATGAATGTCTGCTAGGTGTTTCAATCAAATTACATCGAAAATGATTGTCTGCTTGATGTTGCAATCAAAGTACCTGGAAATTCAAAAATGATTATATGCTCACATTTTGTAATGCAAAGTCATTCAGAGTTCTTGTTTCACTCACTTTCTCTTAAAACATGTCAATCTCGTTACGTATAGTCCAGTATTAAAAGTTAAAACAATAGCCATGAAGAATCCAAGTTCATCCTGTGCACTGGCAACAGTCCCCGACTCACTGAGGTCTGCTTAGNATAGATATATGTGTGTTGAAGTTTGTCTTACAGCCAAGGAGCAGTGAAAATAATGATTCAATTTGTTTCATACACATGTCAGAGTTTGCCATTTGAATCTACCACAAGGCAGCTCAACAAGGTTATTCCTAGTTCAGTTGTTTACTGTTTGTTATATGGGGCGTGTCTTTAACTTAATTGTGTTTTTATAGACACTTAATGTCAGTTTTGATAGTCGAATGAGTTATGTAAGTGGCTTGTTGCAGGGTATACACAATTGGTATTGACGTGCGTCAGGGTAGAGGGCATTACCAAGACACCAAGATCGTGACATTTTCACCGCGGTTTCAACTAGAGAACAGAACCTGTCATAAACTGGCCTTTGCCCAGCGACACCTGGTGATGGAGAGGGTGAGTTGTCTCTTTGATGAAGGTTCACCTTTCATGAAAAGCATAACTTTGAAAATGAATGTCTGCTAGGTGTTACAATCAAATTACATCGAAAATGATTGTCTGCTTGATGTTGCAATCAAAGTACCTGGAAATTCAAAAATGATTATATGCTCACATTTTGTAATGCAAAGTCATCCAGAGTTCTTGTTTCACTCACTTTCTCTTAAAACATGTCAATCTCGTTACGTATAGTCCAGTATTAAAAGTTAAAACGATAGCCATGAAGAATCCAAGTTCATCCTGTGCACTGGCAACAGTCCCCGACTCACTGAGGTCTGCTTAGTGTGATAGCAACAGTCCCTGACTCATTCAGGTCTTCTTAGTGTGCTGGCAGCAGTCCTGGACTCACTGAGATCAGCTTAGTGGACTAAGCACATGAATGATTTAAATTTTGTTTGACTGATATACCTTGTGTTTCTATGTAGGTCACTTTCAAGCCTGAAGGTCACTTCACCGCCTTGCCAGATAGTAGCCAGGCATTCCACTGGCCACGACACGACCTTGATCAACTGTTGTGTGTGCGCATGGCAGACTCACCACATTGTAGATGGTCTGGAGGGTTCCAGATTGAGAGGATAGACTCATTTCATGTCAACATGAGGTGTGGCCAGATTTCACTATGACAAGTTTAAAGTGTATAACTTTATAATAAAAAGTTAACTACAAGATAAATTTACACCCTAGAGTTTAGCTCATTGATTCCACTGATTGTGATGTTGGCTTATCTGCTTCATGTCACTACTCTTCATTCACTAATGTGCAGCTGCTGAACCACATTGGATTTATTCTCAAATCAAAGCAGAAGAGCGCCACCTAGTGGTTTTATTTGGCTTTCGTGGCTTCATTTATTGTAATGATGGGTTTCAGTCACTTTCCTGACTACCTTTAATGAAGTTACTAGCATTATATTTCTCAAATTTGTGAGCATTTCTTACGCTGTAACAACTAAAATTGACAAGTTTTTGTTGAAAACAAAAGAATGATTGATATGGCTGTACTTTTATGACTTACTTTGTTTGAATTATTTACTAGTGACTTTGTTGCAGAGGTGACCAGATGTACCCACTGTTCCTTCGAGTTGAGACTGTCCTACAGGGGGCAACCTTCTTTGTTGTGTTCACCGACGCTGATCAGATGCCCCCTCCCTTCAGAATTGATAACTACTCTGAGGTAATCGTTCGTATCTTACATTTTAAACACAGTATCGCATCCAACTGTTTCTAAAATGGGGGCTGCATTCACATCTATTTGAGACATGTCCCTTGGAAGCCTGAATTTTGACTAGTGTACTGGTCATTATGGATCTCTCTATTGTTAAATTTTGAGGGAGTCTTGTGTCATATTTCTATCAAACATCGATTACTTTCTGCCTTTCTAAAGGTAGCACGGAAAAATGAGTTTTGTCAACCATGAGTGGGAGTGGATGTCCGAAGGTGAAGTTAGAGAGATCAGTATTCACACACTGTTTAGTGGGCTGAGGTGAAGTGTGAAATGCTGAAAACGTATAATATCTATTAAACTTTAGGTCCAGATTCGTTATTACCAAAGCAACATTGCTGATGAGAAGCTGAAGACTTTCATCAAACCGCAATCGTCTGTGCCTTATGCATGGGATGAGCCTACTCTCAAACCACACCTGACGTGTTCTGTGCAAGGGGGCACCACTAGTACATACAACATGAATAAGATTGGTGACGGGGCCCAACTCTGCTATGAGAACTTCATTTACATATCATTCACCAAAACTATGAAGAGGTAGGTAAATTCTTGTTTTGTGTTTATTACATGATGGTGGATCACGTTCCAGACTCTGGTAGTAGTTCCTGCACTGTGTGCACATCCCTCTCAGGGGAGATAATAGTGCTACAGTCACATTATTTTGTGACTTCGACATGAAAAGTCAAATTTTGAGAGTGTCTAGTGTAAAGTATTGTGTGATGACTTTGTAAGTTGAGTGTCAACGTGTTGATGGTGTGTAAAGTATTGTATGATGACTTTGTAAGTTGAGTGTCAACTTGTTGATGGTGTGTACTTGTATTGTATGATGACTTTGTAAGTTGAGTGTCAACATGTTGATTGTGTGTTCTTGTATTGCATGATGACTTTGTAAGTTGAGTGTCAACATGTTGATGGTGTGTACTTGTATTGCATGATGACTTTGTAAGTTGAGTGTCAACATGTTGATGGTGTGTACTTGTATTGCATGATGACTTTGTAAGTTGAGTGTCAACATGTTGATGGTGTGTACTTTCAGCGATGGTGTGATGACAGCCAGCTCCTGGTCACCACAACACAATGGTCAAGAGTTCAAGGAACTGGTGCTGGATGTGGTCACTCCGGACAACTACGTGATGTTGAAGAGGAAGGTAGGTCAGACATTTAAAGGCATGACTGGGTGAGTGAAATATGAGTGGGTGGGACAAGGAAGGTGCACGGTTGGGTGAGAGATATTTGAATGAGTGGGTGCAGGGAGGGAGAAGCACAACTGGGCTTTTGAAATGTTAGCGGGTGGAGGGACGGATGGGCACGGCTGGGTGAGTGAAATATTAGTGGGTGGAGGGACGGATGGGCACGGCTGGGTGAGTGAAATATTAGTGGGTAGGGCGGGGACGGGTATGACTGCGGATTTGACCATAGTGGCATCCCCTGTTGGTCATTTTAATTTTCAACAAAAAAATCCTTATCTGCCAAGTATTGACTTCTTTGCTTGAAAAGTTTGGATGAAACTTGACTTGTAGTATGTGGAGGGAATATGCTTGATACAGTTGATTTTTAGATGGATTTGACTGCAGTGGTGGATTTAGAGGGGGACCAAGAGGGCCATAGCCCCCCCTAAAATTATCCCGGATTCCATTTGGCAGTTCGGGGGTCTGCAAATGTCTGACAGACAAAATCCTGGCTAATACTCTACCCTGGCCCCTCCTAACTCAAAATCCTGGATCCGCCCCTGGTCTACCCTAGCAACTCATCTCCTGCTATTCATTTTAATTTCTGACTATATTTTCCATTAACTGTGTAAATGGATATTTGATGAAACTTGGCTTAAAGATATATGGTGGTAATGCACTGCCATATATTGATTATTTGAAAGATTTGACTATACCGTAGCACCCCGTTTGTTATTCATCTGTTTTTGATATTTCGTTTTTGGATTTACAAAATTCATGTAATTTCATTCCATTAAACATTGTCAAATAGTCTTGAGGCAGATGTATATGATGGGCATGCAGAGGTATATTGTGAGCGATCATTATTGCCATTTGAACCTTAGATAACCGTAATTAGTTTTTGATAGCTTTTTGACAAATTCGTTTATTAATCTGACGGAGTGTTGCATGGCTGGGATGTGTATAAGTCAATTTCCAGCTTTGCAATTGTAATGACTGCTTTCTAAGAAGGCTCTCAAGAACAAAATATAAAACATTATTATAATACTAGTAGTAAAACATTTATTAAATACATGTAACAAAGAAACAATTAAACTGGTTGAGAATTTAGATAATAAACAAATGATGAAGGATGGTGAAAAGTTAACTAGAAGAGACGAAATAAATAAAGAGATGATACTAAATACATAGGCGGATTTAGGGGGGACAGGGGCCTGGCCTTCCCCCTCCCCCCTTGGCTGCCGCCAAAAAAAATAATGAAACAGAAAGAGCGTGAGGAAATATTGAGTTCATTAACCCTGGTTATGGACATACGGCTGAGATAAGCGTTCTCACGTTTTTTTAGTCCTCGTCTCGTATATTTTAGTAAAGGGTCCACATTCCCAGAAATTTGAGCACCCCTACATTTTAGGCTGGGTGCGCGCATGCAATCGTGCTTTGCGCGATTGCCCGAGATAAAATATTGAGCCCCCCTCATGGTATCCTAAATCCGCCAATGAAATAGTGAGAGTATTTACAGTAAGGTAACGAAAAATGATATAATTAGGACACGTATGGTGTAAGAATAGAATGGTTAATAAGTAAATTACAGCCACTTTTTAATATTAAATTTGAATGAATTAATTGAATCGGACCATTTAATTTCTTGGCTAAGAGAGTTGCATACTAGTTTAGTGAATAGTCATCAGGCCGTTGATGCAATGTTTACCAAATAGAGCAACGTTTACTAATATAGAACAACGTTTACCAAATATAGAGCAATGTTTACCAAATGAACACAGAGCAACATTAACCAATATAGAGCAACGTTTACCAATATAGTGCAATGTTTTATGTCATGAAAATTGTACAGTGACAACAGAAACGTTTTATACTTTTTGTGGAGAAATTTACTATTTATAAAATTTGTACGTCTATTGTTTCCGAAGTGCAATACTGCCAAACTTACAAGTTACAATCAGTAGACAAATTTATTATCGTCATTCATTACAGGAGCCAGGTAAACGTTCCCAGCTGTGGAGGATGACCAGCGGGGGTATGCTACAACACGAGGGGTCGTCTGTACCCCGTGANTTTTCCAAGTGAAGAAAATATTTGGAAGGCTTTTCACCTTCTTCAATCCATCTTGCTCTCGACCTAGTCATAAGACCTCTTAACTTATTTTGCCTTAGCTCGGCAAGTAAATTATTTTTTTGTTCCAGTAGTTCCCTGTCAAGGTTTAGACTTCTTTCCAACAAGCTTATTTCTTTGATAAGTTTTTTTAGTCCTCGGCTCGTATAATTTAGTAAAGGGTCCACATTCCCAGAAATTTGAGCACCCCTACATTTTAGGCTGGGTGCGCGTATGCAATCGTGCTTTGCGCGATTGCCCCGAGATAAAATATTGAGCCCCCTCATGGTATCCTAAATCCGCCACTGAAATAGTGAGAGTATTTACAGTAACGTAATGAAAAATGATATAATTAAGACACGTATGGTGTAAGAATAGAATGGTTAATAAATTACAGCCACTTTTTAATATTAAATTTGAATGAATTAATTGAATCGGACCATTTAATTTCTTGGCTAAGAGAGTTGCATACTAGTTTAGTGAATAGTCATCAGGCTGTTGATGCAATGTTTACCAAATAGAGCAACGTTTACTGATATAGAACAACGTTTACCAAATATAGAGCAATGTTTACCAAATGAACACAGAGCAACATTAACCAATATAGAGCAACGTTTACCAATATAGTGCAATGTTTTATGTCATGAAAATTGTACAGTGACTACAGAAACGTTTTATACTTTTTGTGGAGAAATTTACAATTTATCAAATTTGTACGTCTATTGTTTCCGAAGTGCAATACTGCCAAACTTACAAGTTATAATCAGTAGACAAATTTATTATCGTCATTCATTACAGGAGCCAGGTAAACGTTCCCAGCTGTGGAGGATGACCAGCGGGGGTATGCTACAACACGAGGGGTCGTCTGTACCCCGTGACCTGCGTAAGCCTGCACAGATGGATGCGTCCACTCTTGTGCTGGACATCGCTGACCTTGCTCTACAGCCCAGTAAGCCATCCAGGCTAATCCTCAGGAAACCAGATGAAAGGCGGAAATCGATACAGACATGGCATTTCACTGAGGTTTGTGTCTCTTGTCATCAATGTCTGGTGCCTGTTGTTAGTGTGTTGTTCACCAGAGTGTTAGTGATAGTGTTCTAGAGTCATTAGTTTTAAGAGTTCAACTATTAATAAGATGGACAATCAAACCAGTTTAGGCTTTTGGAATACTGTATTTGCCCTAATAAGCGGCCAGGACGCTTAGAAAAATGTGATTGAAACTTGGTCTCAGAAACAGGTGAAATGGTAAGCTAGAATTCATGAAATTTACGCTCTGTGACTCATCTGTAACCTATGGCAGAGTTTCTACAAAACTGCAGTGCATTGCTATTAAACTTTGTTGTTAAATTACAAGCATCCCAGTGCCAAAACTTGCAGACTGATGTGTCACTGCCTCGCGATTGCCAATAGGTCAACTTGAATTCTTGAGTAAAAAATATAGTTTCAGCTCAACAAATTACCTGAAGTCCTCCTTAAGTTTTCAAAATAGCACTCCTAAGATTTTTAAGTTCCTGTGGAGTCAGGATTAACTGCTCATTCAGTCGAAATCTTCGCTAGGTCTTACCCTACAACACGACGAACACACGGACATGTTGTCATCAGAGTTCATTTGCCAGACTAAACGCGATGTAACAATCTAGGTGTACAACCAAAGAAATTAAAACAAGCAGTAAAACAGAACGTGGTTTATTTAGCACTTGTTGATCTCATCTGCTAAAAGACGTTCGAGAATTGTCTCTGTAAGGCCGATATTGAGTCGCAGGGTGACTTTATGCATGACAGTTTTTGACTAACAGTTATTTTTCGGGAGATTCGGGGGGGTTTTAGGGTGCAGAAGTGTTCACCATCGGTGGGTCATTTTGAATTTAAAAACACCAATTACGATTAATTCATCCTATTAAAAAATAACGCAAATGGTTTTACGATATTAAAAACTTTCGGAAATAGTGCCCCGACAGTATTTATTTCTTGCCGATGCTATGGTACCCATTTCATGAATAGATAGTTCCTGAAGACTAATCTTTGATAACAGATACTTTTGTATGTAGCACGGGCTTCCAGGCCACGTGCTTTTAACAAAGGTCAATTAGTTTTTATTACGCTCCGATGTGCTAAGAAATTTGGATTCCTGTTGAGGGAGAAGATCTGTATGGGACAGACACAATACAAGTAGGCTGCGTCTGTTCTGTAAGGCCAGACACAATACAAGTACGCTGCGTCTGTTCTGTAAGGCCAGACACAATACAAGTACGCTGCGTCTGTTCTGTAAGGCCAGACACAATACAAGTATGCTGCGTCTGTTCTGTAAGGCCAGACACAATACAAGTACGCTGCGTCTGTTCTGTAAGGCCAGACCATAATAGGAAAGGTACCTCGCAAGATCAGCAAAACTTTTGTGTTCTTTTTGAAGCAGGGCGGAAGTTTGAAGTGTGTAGTCATGGTTAAATACCGACATAGCGGCGAGGCTCGTGGTCTACAAATTCCGTGCACAATGATTTTTTCAGGACTGTCGGATCTTATTGATCAATTGAAGACGTTGCTGTAGAATTTTAGAACTGTGTTCATGGACTGGGCGCTTATTTTAGCAAAGTCTGAAAACGCTTTTAGGGGCATGGGCACTTATTAGGGTGAATACGGTATGCGGTATTTCCTCTTTTATTTTATGTCACATGTTTTTATGAATTGCAAAAACTGACAAAACACGTTATAATATTCAACTTAATGGTAATAGCAACTTTGCCAGAACCATTCTACTTTAGCTTTTATTGTTTCTCTATATACCATTTTATCCAACTCTTATTTAGCAAACTATGACAACATCACCCACTCCACTACAAACAACGACTGCATGACTGCTCTTTTATTTCATTATGGTGTTGATTTTGATTCTATTTCAAATATTTTATGATCATAAACTTTGCCCTCTTGTCTTCCACCCAGGATGGACGGTTAAGCTGTAGTCTTCAGGGATTCTACGTTCAAGCCTTAGGGGGTCTACAAGATGGCAGCCATGCAGTGCTGGCTTATCAGCAGGCTAAAGACATGACCATGGAAATACCCCCTGAGATGTGTGTTGGTCGCTCTCGATACAGGCCCGGATCAGGACTGCTGTCAGTCAAGGTTGTTCCTGATGGTCCGACCCGCGTGTTGCAAATAGCGGACATTAAACAGAGGGTATGGTTTAATTGCATCCTTTTAACTCATGGGAATACATAGCTTATGCCAGGGCTGTGTTATGTACTAAATACAAGACTTGCAAATAACGCTAGTGTGATCACTAGTTGTGTATATAGTGCATGGTGATATCTCGCTGTCTGTCATGATCATGCGTTTCCACAAGACTATTGTACCTATGAAACATCCCAGTTTTTTTGCATGACTGTGATTTATTGTCAGATGTATCAATATGTATCGATATGTATCAATATGTATCAATATGGATACTTGTACTCATTTTGCTGTTAGTCACATGTAATTATTGTAAAATTTACTTTCTTTGCAAATTTGATTGTTTATAACTTTACTTTAGAATATTACAATTAATAATAATGATAATAATATTAAAATAATGACTGTATTAACTTTGTAGCAATTTGTCCAACGTCTTTCAAAGCCCCCGCTTGCTAAAGGTTGTTATACAGCTGAAGAGAGTAAAAAGACGAGAGATGAATCTAAACATGGTCAGATCTATAAGTCGCATGTAAACACTAATTTCAAGGTTAGTGTTTTCTTTTAGTCAGTTGTCTGCGCTTTGTAAGTAACGGAAGATGTAAAACTTTAATTATGTCCAGAACTCTAACACCTGACTCAACTTTCATCCCGGCAGCTTTGGTCCAACATTTAATGGCCCAGAAATTACTAGCAGAAAAGTTGAGTATCCTGTTTTAGAAACTAAAGCATTATAATTAGCTGGCTAGTCAATTGATTATTGTGTGGGACAAAAGAAAGGTAAATTATTTATTATGCTGGACACACATTTGATTATGCGATAGTAAAATTGACTGTTACCTCATATGACTGTGTTATTGATTGCTAGTTGCTGCATGACTGTCATTTGGTCATGTTTGCCTACTGCAGGTAATAATGCGACTGGCTGGAGGTGTTGGTTTGTCACTTGTGAACAGAGTCCCAGAGGAGCTGGCGTATGTACTGTTGAGTAATATCAACTTGGAGTATCAATCTAGTGAGGACAATCAGATGTTAGAGGGGTACATCAGCAATTTACAGGTGAGTTCACGCTATATTGGTGTGTAATGACTACCTGAGACAGTGCTGCCATCTGTTACACATTTATCCATTTTATGCACTTTTAGGGCCTAAAAATCAGTTTATACGGATTTTCAAATGTTATGGATTTTGAGCATTTTTATTTCTCTTCAAAAAAGTTATTATCTTTAAAATCATCTGTGTTTCAAAGTGCCATGGTGAAGATTGAGGCAGGAAGTATCAGAAAGTTACGGAAATTGTTGGGAATGCAAGATTCGACCAGTAAGGCGTACCAATGAGTGTAGAATGCATACGAAACTTCCATTTTGTGATTGGTCAATTTCAGCTTTTTGTGAAGAACTGGGCAGTGAAATATGAGCTTACTGGGTTTTGCATTGATGGATTTCGTGTGTTGTGGAATAGTGTTAAGATGTCGAGAATAAAATTTTGGGAGACGAGTTTGCCAATGAATTTGATAACATTTAGAAAACAGAAATGGAATTGACTGTGTTTAATCAGGCTGTCTTCAACACTGAGAACCTTGACGCCTTCAACATTGTTATGGATGAGGAATTTTGAGATACTGGCATTTGTGCAGCCGTGGTAGTGTGGGAAGAAATTAATCATGCAGACAACAAAAGCAGAAAAATATTGATGTGACAAGCTGAGTTATTATTAGTAATGCTGCTATATTAATAGTTAAACACGATTTCAAATTGAAAATTGTTTTGGTGTATATCAATCTATCTTGCGATTAAAATTTAAACTTTCTGAAAATGTTGGAAATCGTACAAGTTTTCACTTGCCAAATATGTATTTTCAACATGAAGGTCACAGTTATGTCCTTAATGGGTTAGCAGCCCTGTTAATGTATCGGTCTACAGACGAGCATCCAATGTTGATTTGGTAATTTACTGGTGAGTTGTACTTATTAATTGGACGAGTAGTGTTTCTATTGTATAATTTTTTGCTGTGTGTTGAATTCAATCCTCTTTCATTTTCAACCAAGCAAAGTGCGTCAACCTTAACTTACAAAATAAGCCACTCATGTGTGAAGCATCTAATTGGATCATTTTCCCAAAGTCCACGCATTAATGGTCATTGACAGGTGTACAACTTAATTTAACTTGATCATTGCCATTCTTAGGTTGACAACCAGTTGCTAGGCACCAGTCGTTGTGATGTGTTATATGTTACTCCCTCCAAAACTCACACCACTGAGCCAGCCTTGAGCTTCATGGGACACAAAGTGCCCAGTAAGGCAGTCAACGCTAGTATTTTCAAGGTGAGACTTGATTAGCAACAGTAGTCTGAATAGGGGTTTAGATTATTTATGTAACGTTGCCTATCACATTAACTTTCTTGGTCACTGTTTGTTTATTATGAATGAATGATAGCCTCTACTTGTTTTAATGTTAAATTACCTTCAATTTGTTCATATCAACACTGTAAGTTGACCTTAACTGATCCTTGTCTAAACAAAAAAGTTATTGTGTTGTGTGATCTGTACCGTACATATTATATTGAATAAAAAGTTTGAGAAAAAAATTAGTTGTTACTAACAGATCTTAATGACAAAATCTTGCAGCTTTTTAACGACCATGGATGAGCCCAGAAATGTATTCCAGATTGTCACTTATAATAACCCATTAAGTTTTATGATGTGTTATCATGTAGTAAGTTTCCCTCCAAATTGCATCAAAGTTGAAGGCATTTTCCCACTAAGTTAAATCCTGTAGTAGAGGTACTCTAGTGTAAACTGGGAAACCAACATGAACTTTCTTGTAACCTTAGTTATTTGTCGACATACTTTAGCTGTGTTACCAGGTGCTGTGGTGTTACTAGGTGATGCGGTCTTACTAGGTGACACGGTCTTACGGGGTTTCACAGTTTTACTTGGTGGCGCGGTTTTACTGGGTGACGCGGTCTTACTGGGTGGCACGGTCTTACTGGGTGACGCGGTCTTACTGGGTGATGCAGTGTTGCTAGGTGACACAGTGTTATTAAGTGACGCGGTCTTACTAGGTGACACAGTGTTACTAGGTGACGTGGTCTTACTAGGTGACGCAGTCCTACTAGGTGACGCGGTCTTACTAGGTGACACAGTGTTACTAGGTGACACAGTGTTACTAGGTGACGCCATCTTACTAGGGTGACACAGTCTTGCAAGGTGACGCGG
Organism: Phoronis australis; assembly: GCA_002633005.1. NCBI lineage: Eukaryota > Metazoa > Phoronida > Phoronidae > Phoronis > Phoronis australis. The sequence goes on along the minus strand of NMRA01000094.1, from coordinate 332,508 downwards.
TCTTACTAGGTGTCACAGTGTTACTGGGAATGTCGTAGTCTGCCAACTTTTCATTGTGGTTATGGTACATAAATGTTGAGACGCCAATTCATTTTTTAAAAATATACAAAAGAGATGTGGCCTTGAACATCGAGTAACCTTGAGTAACCTTGATGTTGCATTTACTTGTAACTAAAAATAGCAAACCTGCTTACCACTCCTTGCACTGATGTAATTACAGTTTATAATCAGTGAGCTCTGTGTCTCACCTGTCAGCTGGTTATGGTCTAGTAGTAACAGGTCCACACTTAATTACACTTTTAGGTTCTCCAAATTAATGTGAGGAAGTTGACACTGGTGATTGAGGAGAAGCTATTATGGAAGTTGGTACAATTTGTTGGTGTGAACGAGGATGAAGCAGAGATTGAGAACTTGTATGGAATAGAGTACGAGTCGCAGAGGTAATGAACTATAGGCGGAATGTGGTAAAAAGTTAAAGTAGTTTTATCCCAGCTCCTGTTGAAAATGTAAGTGTTGAGTTAAGGGACATAATTGCTGTAAGTTACTTCTTACAATGTTGAAAAGTAATATCTGAGGTTGACAATGGGTAACAAGGAACAGTTGGTCATTTTTGAGACCTTACTCAGTGCACAAAATAACCAGCAAAAAACAAGTGCTCACATCAAAACATTAGGCTTATTTGGCTGATTATTAATTCTAAAGCTCATCTAAGTGGAGAACTTGCCCAGTTTCAGGACCTTAATTCATCACAGGTGACTCCCAGCTATAGTGACTAGCACTCTTTTTGAGCTGACGAGTTGAAACAATGCTCACAAACACTATTACATGACTGATGCAGGCAGGGGTTGAAGCCCTGGATAGGAACTCCGATACTGAGACACATAGCTACTACTGAGCCAAACCTCAAAGGCCCTATGGAGCAAAGCAATATAGCCAATACTGAGCATAACCATTTGGCCACTACCGACCAGAGCCATATAGCCATTAGTGAACGGAGCCACATACGTTCCACTGAGCAGAACTTCACTATCAAGCACAGTCACATAGCCACTGCCAAACAGAGCCACTTAGCCACAATGGAGCAGAGCCACACAGCCGCTATAGAGCAAAGCCACATAGCCACTATGGAGTAGAGCCACATAGCCACTATGGAGTAGACCCACATTGCCACTACAGATTAGAGCCCCATAGCTATTACTGAGCAGTTACTTAGCCATTGCTGAGTAATTTGTTGAATACCACTAGTTTCAAACATCTGGCTTGTACACACTGTATTAACCTGAGCATGTTTCTCATTCATAGGGCTGTGACAGCAGCTACATCTGTCCAAGCAACACGTTACTACTTCGGTGCCATTAAAATCAATACAAGTCGGATTACTTTGAGTGTACTGAAGTCCCCTCATCTTCCAGCTGACCTTGAGGAGATTAAACGACAACTTGGTGTGCGACTCATCTCATTTGAAGACACCAAAGTAGAACTAGGTGCGTTGTTTACAATCTGAAATTATCGTCAACTAATCAAGGTTATTAAGCGAAAAAGTGAGAGTTTTATAGTGCAGTTAAATCCTGTTGTTCAAATGTTAGCCGTGACCCAAATCTATATGTCTATGTGGTAAGTAGTACTTCACAAGTGGCAAAAATATGACTGACATATACTGTTAGTAGTAATTTATAGAACTAGAACGTCTTACAAGAATATCCCATTTACTAGGAAACTCCAGTTAAAGTACTAATTGGGATGAAAAGAAGTCATAGAATTCATGCCAGGTACTGATTGGATAATTTATGATCTATTTCTCACAGACCCATTCGTTCAACTGCACCCATTTGAAACCAGTGCTTTTCTGCTGGACCAGATTCTATTGCACTACAAAGAAGAACTCAAGAGCCAGGCGGCCAAAATTCTTGGCTCTGTTGACTTTCTGGGCAGCCCTCTGGGTCTGTTTAATGATGTCACCGAAGGAATCTCTGAGTTGATCAAAGATGGAAATGTTGGAGGATTGCTGAAAAATGTTACTCATGGAGTTTCTAACTCTGCTGCAAAGGTATTACTATTACTATTACAGCTATTACTATTACTGTTACTACTATTACTATTACTGTTTCTACTATTGATATTATTACTGTTATTGCTGCGGCTGCTGCTGCTGCTGTTAATTGTTATTACTTTATTGGGCATTTTGCATTATTCCCAGTCAATTCAGTGGTGTAGTAAATGTATTCAATGGTCTGTGATCTTACTTAGAATCACAATGTTTGTTTGTCTTGTCTTGTTGTTCAAAGACTTGTTCTGTCAATTGAAAATTAATGAGTGAGTGTTACTTCAGTCAGTTTATCATTGATTTAAATGCCATCTATTAGTAGCAGCTCTGACTTAAGTAACTATAATTTTGAATTCCACTTCACTTGTTGACTATTAAGCGGTCATTATGTTCTTATTGTATATCGTCACTGTATTATTAGATGACAGGTGGCATTGCTGATGGTGTTGCTGGTGTGATCCTTGATGAGAGGCATGCCCGAGAACGTGACCTGATTCGCACTCACGGCCAGTCAAGTGCTGACTACATGGTGGCTGGGTTCAAGGGTTTGAAACATGGCTTTGTAGGTGGTATGACGAGCATCGTTCAGCAGACGTACGAAGGGGTCACTAGAAGGGGTGCTGAGGTAGGGCAATGTCACATGTGGAACAGTTAGATAGTAAAGGATACCATCAGTACTATTGAAAAGAAGTATCTTAGTTTGTACATGTTTTCAAATTTCTTGTCTTAAGGGGCGTTGACAGTTAATAATAAGTCTTAGAAGATTGCCAAAAATTGTTTTTGTTTTTCTTGTTTAAAATTTGTGGTTACATTCACTTCCTCATTTTATCATAAATTGTTTAGGAAGAGTATGTTGAGGACAATTGACATTGTACGCCCATCCTGCTCTGAGCAACTTCATATTATACACCCATCCTGCTCTGTGCAACTTCATATTATACACCCATCCTGCTCTGAGCAACTTCATATTATACACCCATCCTGCTCTGTGCAACTTCATATTATACACCCATCCTGCTCTGTGCAACTTCATATTATACACCCATCCTGCTCTGTGCAACTTCATATTATACACCCATCCTGCTCTGTGCAACTTCATATTATACACCCATCCTGCTCTGTGCAACTTCATATTATACACCCATCCTGCTCTGTGCAACTTCATATTATACACCCATCCTGCTCTGTGCAACTTCATATTATACACCCATCCTGCTCTGTGCAACTTCATATTATACACCCATCCTGCTCTGTGCAACTTCATATTATACACCCATCCTGCTCTGTGCAACTTCATATTATACACCCATCCTGCTCTGTGCAACTTCATATTATACACCCATCCTGCTCTGTGCAACTTCATATTATACACCCATCCTGCTCTGTGCAACTTCATACTTTGCCAATAGACAACTACAAGGACCACAAGTGCCAACAACCCGTGGTATCAAGTGTGCTGGTCTAAGTTTCTCTCATGTGGAGCTCAATTCTTGTGTTGGCAATGTAGCATGGTACACAATTGGGCCTGTGTATAAAAGTATGTGTCGTTGGACATTTACAATTGGGCCTGTGTATAAAAGTATGTGTCGTTGGACATTTACAATTGGGCCTGTGTATAAAAGTATGTGTCGTTGGACATTTACAATTGGGCCTGTGTATAAAAGTATGTGTCGTTGGACATTTACAATTGGGCCTGTGTATAAAAGTATGTGTCGTTGGACATTTATAATAGGCCAGATTAATGTAACCACTGAAAACTGCTGAAATTTACTTTAATATGGAGTAACATTGAGCGCCTTGTTACAGGGATTCTTCTCTGGCCTCGGTAAAGGAGTGGTTGACACATTCACTAAGCCCATAGCTGGTGTGCTCGACTTTGCCTCGGGAACCGCTGGCTTCCTACGTGACACCAGTAAACGCAGCACGCGTTACGTGCCAGAACGGACACGGCGGCCTCGCTGCTGCTTTGGGCCAAGTGGCGTCCTTCCAGAGTATTCTGAGCATCATGCTCAGGCTCAGGACTTCTTATATGAGCTGAATGAGAATGATTACAGAGAAAAGTGAGTATTCTGAGAATCATTATCAGGCTCGAGACTTCTTATATGAGGTGAATAAGAATGATTACAGAGAAAAGTGAGTCCATATAATTTCATATCCAGATCATTTTATTTTCTTGGTTGTCGTAATGTTTTGAAATTTGTATTAAAGTACTCCCCAATATCCCAACTGTTTTCGTGTACGACCAGAAAAAAAGCAATATGGAATATTGGGCTAATCCTGGAGGATCCACAAAAGAGTATAATTCAACGCAAATTCAGCAAATTCAAAAGAGATTATTAATTCCATTGTTTCTCAGTAAATACAATGATTTGTAGTTAAAACGGACAAGGAGGAAGATTTTAAAGTTAGAAATTAAAAAAACATATATATTGTAAAATCATTATTTTAGCCAAAAAGTTGAGCTACAAACATGGAGAACTTGCTTCGTTTCATTCTCAAAATAACCTAATAATTGGCGAATCGCGTGGCCTCTTCTATCGGTATGGGTGTAACCTATATAGCAATGACTTCTGTGATTTGTGGATTGCTTACTTCGTCTAATTCCGGCTATTTACAGCTAAATACGTACTGTTGACAAAATGGCAAAGCATGAGTGGTTGCATATTCTGAGTAATGAAGAAAGTAGCTTCTGAAATAAGGGAACGTTATTCCAAAGAATGACAATGTCTTATTAAAGGGACCGTGGAATTTATGCTGCAAGTTGTGTAGCGTGTTTTTTTTTGCGACATGGTGACTGCACTGACTTCGTAGCATGTTGAATGAGCTGACGATAATACTCGAGCCAGTCGAGCCTCGAGCCTCGAGGTCTTTTCGTATGCAGTACGGTGGTATGTGTTCACAGATACTTGCAATGAATAATTATTTATAACCTTTGTGAATGGTTAAGAAAATATCGTCTGGTGCAAAACATTGTCCAGTGCAGATTCATCAACACATTTTGCAGATATGTTTGTGTGTTAAGAAATGAGGTGTTCTTTAGACAATGTATTATCATAACTAAGTTCAGAAGGACATTTTCTATTGATTAACAGGACCTTTTACTGAGCGCGTTGTCCCTCAACTAAACAACTTAGATTATTCTGAAAATTGGTGGTGAATTCACTATGTGTATTTTAGAAACTGTTTCAGAGGCAAGTAAGTAGGAAAAGTACCCATGCACGTACCCAGGGGGGGGCTTGAATGAGTCCCCTATTTGGCAAAGTGGGCAAAAATCCTGAGAGAAACCAAAAGTTCGAGAAAACGAGAAAGAAGTCCAGTTCTAATGAGGCAAGAATTCAGCAAAAGCTGTGAACTCTGAGCCCGTTTTTTTAGTGAAAGGTCCACTGCGCAAAATTTAACCCCTCCCTATATTTTAGGGTAAATTTGGTCTGCAAATTTCCTGAAAAATCTGCGAATCTGGTGTTCAGTGTACTCCAATGCAGTTTTGGTGGTACACAGGTCTGGTAACAGGGGCACACAGTAAAGGAATACAGGTGTTCTCAATTCAACACCACTCAATTTTTTGTGTGTAATTTGTCTTGTTTTCTGAATTGCTAAAATAAAGAAAAACTTTAAGTGCATAAGAACTGCAAAGTGTACTTATTTTATCAAATTGGTTTTAATTTCTACTTTCTTTGCAATAGAAATTGCTTGTTTGAAATTCAGATAAATTCAAAAACGATACTAAGCAAATTTCAGTATTTGACTTTAGTTACTTTTTATGCAGGCACTTGCTATGTAGATGCATATTGCCGTCATCTCTGTCTGGTTATCCGGCATCCACAACTGTAGCTCCTATACCCTTTGAAGGATCTTATTGAAATTTGGCGGGTGTTTTCTTATGACGCTGACGACAGAGGACAATGATTTTTGGACCGACCCGAATACCACTGTGCCCTCTAGTGGCAATTTTATTTTTTTACGTTAGCCTCTGTATCGTCGGAGTGTCTTGGTGGATCTTCATGAAATTCGGCAAATAAGTTTTTACTACAAAGGTGATGATGCTATTTTTTTCGGATGGATTCGAGGGTTTTTTCTCCATCTTGTCATTTTTGCGTCAGTTTTCTGGCGTCTGCCTCTCTATCTGCCATTTTGCTCGAAGTATCATTATGAAAATTTACTGATGTGTTGCTGATGAGAAGGCCAGGACTGTCGTTGATTTCTCAGATGGGTCCAGCCTCTGTGTCACCCCCTAGTGGCAATTTTTTTGCATATAGCCGAATCTCCTTAGCCTTTTGAAGGATAATGAGATTTTACAGATATATTTCTATAAAGCTGACATCAAACAACCAGAGTTTCGGACCGATTCAACTACTGCTCTGTCCCCTAGTGGCAATTTTAGTTTTACTTTTACCTCTGTATCTTCGTAGTTCCTTGATGGATTTGTATGAAATTTGGCAAAAAGGTTTCTCTTTTTAGACATATTTGGTGGATTCTGCGCCACCTGGTGGCAATTTAAAAAAAATTTGAGAACGTTTTTTACATTCGCCTTTGTATCTGCCAAATTTCTCAAAGGATCATTATGAGAATTGGCATATGCATTTCTGAGGAGAACACTGTGGCTGGCACTGATTTTTGGACAGTTTCAACTACTGTGGCGAACGCTAGTGGCATTTTTTGTGTCTGCGGTATATCTTCTTAACTCCAAGGATGATTTTGTTAAGTTGGCATTTGTTTCTACTGTGAAGCGGATGGCTGATGATGATTTTCGGATGACTTGGACTACCTTGGCGCCTCCTAGTGGCGGTTTGTTTTGCATCTGGCTGTATCTCCCTAACCCTTTATTAAATATGGCAAGTGTATTTATATGAAGTTGACAACGGACAACGACATCATGGGACGATACGAATACTGTTGTGCCCCCTAGTGGCAATTTTATTTTTTCCGTCTATGGCTGTATCTCCTTTACCCTTTGCAAGGTCTTTGTGAAATCGAGCAGATGTATTCCTATGGAGATGGCAACAGATTATGGCGACAGCTGTGCTCCCTTGTGGCAATTCTTATTTTTTCCTGTTCGCCATCTGTAACTTTAGAGATCCTTGATGGTTTTCCATGAAGTTCGGCAAACATGTTTCTATTATGAAGGTGGCAGCATCTTTCCTACATATTCGACTAGTGGCCATTTTAGTTATATTTAGTCTGTTTTTTTGTCATCTGCTTCTGTATAGACCAAACTGCGCACATGATCATTATGAAAATTGGCAGACGTGATCCTACTAACAAGAGCAGGACTGCTATTGATTTTCAAAGGAGTCCAACTACTGTGACATTTTTTTCGCATCTACGGCTGTATTTTCTAAACCCCTTACAAGATGTTTTTGAAGTTTTGCAATAATTGTATTCCTGTCAACTTGACATCAAATGTACACATTCAACCATCGCTGTGATTCCTAGTGGCAGTCTTTTGTTTGCCCTTGTATCTATGGAGTTCTTTCATTGATGGATTTTCATGAACTTTAGCAAATAGTTTGGATATAATACACATTCTCATTTTTGGATGTTTTCAATATATTCTGCGCCATCTAGTGGCCATTTTTATAATACAAATAAACACCCCTGGAAGCAATACTATTTGAGGTGCATTCGTTGCCGCATTTCAACGCTCTGCATTGTTCTTGTTCTGTATGTTGCTACATGAACTGGATGTCTCAAAACTGTCATGGTTTTAATAGATTCAGATGTACAAATACTCATAAAAGGTTCAGATTGATTTCGTAATTCTATCACGATGGTTGTTGCTTAAATGGTGTTGGCTTCAAAAATTACTGTAGTTGGCTAATCACAGTGAAACTGTAGCCAGAATACTCTGTCTTTACAGGTTCATCTCTATAGAACAACTGCGTTACGGTCGTGAGAGTGCACTGCGAGCACTCATCACCAGCCAACAGGTGTACTTCCTGAGAGAGGGGAATCCAACAAATGAGAACATCATGCTTAGTGTCTCTTACTCAGACCTGTATCACTGCAGATACATTGATGGAGGTATGTATTCACTTACTCAGACCTGTATCACTGCAGATACATTGATGGAGGTATGTATTCACTTACTCAGACCTGTATCACTGCAGATACATTGATGGAGGTATGTATTCACTTACTCAGATCTGTATCACTGCAGATACATTGATGGAGGTATGTATTCACTTACTCAGATCTGTATCAGTGCCGATACATTGACAGAGGTATGTATTCACTTACTCAGATATGTATCACTGCCAGTACGTTGACAGCGTTATGTATTCTTCATCACTTAGCAAGATGAAATTTCTACCAAGATTTGTTGCTTTGCGAATTTTTTTTGTTTGGACCCACATTTTAGTTAACGCACATATTCTGTGCCACTTAAGAGGCAATTTTCATTATTTACGAGTTTTTGGTGTCGTTCTCTCTACTACACCAATACTTTTTTGTTCATTTATGTTAACTTTCAAGTGCATTCTTTAGATTTAAAGGCACTTTAATCAGACATGTTTGTTTCAGATGTACGGTACTACATTGAGTTATTGATCAAGCAGGACGTGCAATCAGAAGAAAAGCGCCGAAAACCACAGATTAGGTGCGATTCACTACAGATGGCACAACAGGTATGAATACTGGTGATTATTAGTAGTTTGGTGGCCTTTTAAAACAAGAACACACCATGAAAGTCAGTCTGTCCCATGTTAAAGATGTATTTGCATGCTCTTAACTGTGCTAATGTATAGCAGGAACTAATTAAATGGCAATGTTATTTTAACAATCTACACTGAAGTACAGTAATGACATCTTGTACATGTGAAAACAAAAAATATGCAAATTGATGACCTTTGCATTAATGACGTACCTCGCAGGCTCACGTAGCCCGCATCATGCAGTGTTATTCCCCGGCACCATGTCACGATACTTACTGGACACAGTTCAGTGATTTGTGGCGAATTATTTTCACCACAAAACTTCTTCTTAGAATCATATGGCAATTTTCAAGCTTCTTCATATTCGCATCGTCGCTATTTGTTGCGTTTCTAATAGTTTGACCAAGTAATCGTAGAGATAAGGAATTAGCATGCAAGTTCCAGTTTAAGACTATATTTTGTTGTCATTGTTGATTCTGTTCTTACATTTTGTTTTAGTGTTTTACAGTTTAGTTGACTAACAGAGTTTGTAAATTGTGTGTTGCAGGTCGTTCAACAGATTCTGTATGCCAAAAGCCTGTATGATGAAAGTAAGCAGACATTAGAGGAAGACAGTGATGGTTGCTAGGCAGGCTTCTTGGAAGTAAACAACCCTGAACATTCAGATGTTTTAGTTGTGTGCAGTGGATTGAAACATTTTGTTAAATAATTACTTTACATGAAATGGCTCATTACGATGTGTGTTGAGGTGACTAAAGTTTTGACTTGTGGATCAATCTTTCTGCTAATGATGGAAACATATTGGCTCTGGTGAGACGTTTAAATTTTAATTCTTTGCAACGTAACCTCAATTCGCTCTAGGTGATTTCTAATGGTCATATAAATCCACGTTTCTGTGATTTAAATTGCCAGTGACACACTGTTGGGAAGTAAGCATGTCATCAGCTGACTAGTTTCATTGGTTGGGCTAGTACTTAGTCGATGTTCCCCCATAGAATAGAGTGGTGTCTCGTACCGAGGCTTACATGGTAGTAGGTTGATGTCCCCCTCCCAGAGTGCTGTCTCATACCAAGGCTCACATGGTAGTAGTTTGGTGTGTACTAGTGTCTTGTTATATAATTACGTTTCTGTTTCAGTTTCCTGTAATGTATAAACTAGATACTTAATATATTAATTGTAAAAAGTTGTCTTTGTTCGGTACACATCTCTTGGTTTTGTGAGTTAATATGTTTTGCAGTAAAATCCAAACATGGCGTGTTTGGAACAATAAAGTGATCTGAAATGTCCGTTATTATTTTGCACAGCTGGCAACACGTGCACCTCGACGCTTTTTGTGATAACGTTTTGTTAAAATTCAACCGTCATTTCAAACTCCTTTGTAATAAACAGTTGTGCATTGGGTTGTTAATTTATCCAAGTGTTGAAGTGGTAGATTTTTGTTAAACGTTGATTGTTAAAAAATAAAATAGTTAAAGCCAAGATGTTCATATATTTGGTCCGTTTTACACGCTTCAAGTGCAACCTGTATAAATGCATGGAGCCTGTGTTTTCTCAGACCACATTGAACTATGACTATTTGATTTGGCATAACAACACAATATGATCAGTTGAACTGGCATAATAACACAACATACATACTGGACTAGAAAGAAATTTTACATTGATATGACAAACACAAACTGAATTGACAGACGTGTGGACATTGATACTTACTTGGATACACTTCTCATAGTGTCGCATTAGAAAAGCAAGATCTCGCGAGATATCGCTGTTTTTCAGTGAAAGTGCGTGTCTTTGGCTACATTATTCTTGCCACAAGTTAAGTTACTGAACTCATCTTTATATATGATGTAACAAAATGGTGACTTGTGAGACAATGTCTATGAACAGCTTTTCGCTGGGAGCAGCAGTCATCAAAATGACCAATAGGAGAGCAGTACATGGTTCAATCACTGCGATCGTGTTTACTTAGATAACACATCATGAAAATGATGTTAAATCATATGAAATGTTTAAACATTCACTTCAAATTTTTGTCGATTTCGATGAGAATTTTCTCAACTTCAGTAAAATGTTGTAATTAAATTATTTTGCCCAGTGTCTAATACAAAAATAGCCATGATCAAAGAGCAATCTGTTAAACATAAAAATGAGAGCCCACCATCGACATAGGTATCGCCTACAATGAACGCCATTACCACAAGCTTGTCCTGATGCCATTACCACAAGCTTGTCCTGATCTCCATCGATACAACAACACATTCAACAATGACATTATTTTCCTGCTTTTATGTGATCACCTGAAAAAGTGCTTGAAATTTCTGAGTCAGGTTTGTAGTGACATTTAAAAACATTTTTTCAAGCAATTTTCAGCATTTTGTTTCTTTTAAAATTACATCATGGATGAACAAACACACGCGGCTCACAAACATCATTCAAAATCTGACAGAACTGGACACCTGATAGCAAATCAATTGGCTATTTTTACCAAAATACAGAAGATCAGCATCATAGCCCTCATGTAAGCATCATAGCCCTCATGTAAATTAATATATGGGCATAAATAAAGTCAGAGTCAAGTAGCCATTTTGGATCCTACTGGTGTTTTCCTCGCACGCTACTGAGCGCCAACTACTTGTGCATCTAAAATTATAATGCAATATCAGAATGACATTTCAGGACAGCCTGAACTCAATTGAGCACAGGTCACCAGCAAGATAATCAGTGAATATTGTCGTACAGTGTCACATGTAGACCTAAATAGTGAAGTTGACAGATGGGCTTTTTGGTGGTTTTTAGATTCTGCTTAAGAATTAAAAAATAAATCACACCTCGAGTTGAACTCAAAAGTCTGATTTTTGATTTTCAGGACTTCGTTTTGTCGATTGCTCTTATAAACACATTTGAGATTGTGTGGTGTCTGCCCAAAAGTGTTCTCTGAATGCCTTTTTGATGAGCTATAATCAAGTGTCACTGCTGACATGGACATAATATGGATTGGTGAAGAGTTGTTAGTCAATGTATGAATTTTTATGAACTGATCCCGATTGTTTGGACAACTGAGCCAAGTCACTGGTAAAGAAGAGGTCACAACGGACAACTGAGCCAAGTCACTGGTCAAGAAGAGGTAACAACAGACAACTGAGCCAAGTCACTGTCAAGAAGAGGTCACAACGGACAACTGAGCCAAGTCACTCGCCAAGACGAGGTCACAAAGGACAACTGAGCCAAGTCACTGGTCAAGACGAGGTCACAACGGACAACTGAGCCAAGTCCCTGGTCAAGACGAGCTCACAACAGACAACGGAGCCAAGTCACTGGCCAAGACGAGGTCACAACGGACGACTCAGTCAAGTGCCAGTCCAAGACGAGGTCACAACTGACAATTGAGCCAAGTCCTTGGCCAAGACAAGGTCACAACTGAGCCAAGTCCCTTGCCAAGACAAGGTCACAACCGAAACCACTATTTTTGGAGCGAGAGAAGCAGGACCAACTTGTGCATAGTCTTTCAATACATCACATATCTTGTAGGCCTGGTTGGATCTTGGTCACATTTCTGTCAATGGTTGTTTTGTCTTGTTTTTACCATGTGTGTAGATTCATTCAATGGTCACCCACAATGCATCAGGCACTCGCGGAGACACAACTTTGCTCTTAAACAGTATACCGTGTGTAGATTCATTCACTGGTTTCCCACAATGCATCAGGCACTCATGGAGACACCACTTTGCTCGTAAACAGTAACTATGTGTAGATTCATTCACTGGTTACCCACAATATATCAGGCTCTCATGCTCGCTGGTTCCCTGCGTGCCGATAGGTGGGGCGGTAGCCAAGCCAGCACGCAGGTATCACTTAATTTTCCTCGGGAATTTTTTTTACACCGGCGTTTCTGATCAGCTAGTCGAATTCTCAACAGGCAGCTCTTTACGCTAACAAACTGGCATCATAGTCTATGCTGGCATGACTGACGGACTGAAGTGTAAATGGGTATGTTGTACAGATAAATTGGTGCTTAAAATTTATGTTAAGGAAATGTGAATCCTAGAAATTGTTGTTGCGCCTTTTCGGAATGCATTTTTCTACTGTCAATGACTTTTGTTTACGATACTGTCCTGTATTCATACAGTATGAATAACACACCGGTTAAATCGGCCAGATATGTGTTTATTGTACATGTATGTGCTTCAAGCACGCGGCTATTAAACATCACTGCAGAAATGAAGTAGTTGCTGCGACGCCACTTGCATGACAAGACTAACAAGAGCAACGTGGAGCGTTGAAATGCGCCCACGAATGCATCGCAAATGGTGTGCTTCTAGGGTTATTTATTTGCATCATAAAAATGGCCACTAGATGGCGCAAAAACGTACAATTCATCCAAATACAGCTATGGATGCAAAACAAAACAGAGCTACCACTAGGAGGCACCACAGTAGTCAGTCGCCATCATCAAATGTCCTCTTCACACTGAGAACATTTCAATTTTCAAAACCATCCCTAGGATTTGGTTGACCAGGATTTTAAAACAGTAAAAATGGCCACTAGGTGGCGCAAAATACCTAGATTCCATCCAATAACAGGAGCAAAGCGGCATCCCTTCAATAGATGCCTATATTCAAAATTTTATGAAAATCTGTTTTGGACCTTTGAAGATACAAAAGTAAACGTAAAAATCTAAAATTGCCACTAGGGGGCACACGAGTGGTCAGATCCATCCAAAAGTTGTTGTTGTTTGTTGTCAACATCATATAAATACACTTGCTAAATCAAGTAAAGATCCTGCAAACGGTTTAGGAAATACAACCATGAGTACAAAAAAACTGCCAAGAGGAGGTGCCACAGTAATCAAAGTTGGAAAATCATCGTCAACCGTCCACTTCAAAGTTAAAATGTACATGCCAATTTTCACAATTATCCTGAAAGCGGTTTGGTTGATAGACGAGTAGACGCCAAAAAACAGACTCGAAAACAGTAAAAATGGCCACTAGGTGGCGCAAACTAGGTCGAATCCATCTGAAAATAGAGATGGCGTCACCTCATTAATAGATGCCTGTATGCCAAATTTTATGAAAATACATTGAAGACCTTTGAAGATAGAGAGGTAAACGTAAAAAAATAAAATTGCCACTAGATGGCACACCAGTAGTCAGATCTGTCTGATAGTCGTCATCCTGCGTTATTAACATCATATAAATACACTTACTAAATTTAGTAAAGATCCTGCAAATGGTTTAGGAGATACAGCCATAGGCGCAAAAAAAAATTGCCACTAGGAGGCGCCACAGTAGTTGAAGTCGTCGGAAAACCATCGTCAGCCGTCCACTTCATAGTAAGAACATACATGACAATTTTCGCAATCATCCTTTGAGCGGTTTGGTTGATGGAAGAATAGACGCCATTAAAAATGGCCACTAGGTGGCGCAAAATACCTCAAATCCATCCGAAAATGAAAGGATAGCGTCACCTCATTAATAGATGCCTCTGTGCCAAATTTCATGAAAATCGGCAAACGTTAAAAACTAAAATTGCCACCAGGGGGCACAGCGGTATTCGGGTCTGTTCGAAACTCGTCGCCCTCTGTCGTCAACCCCATAGCAACATACTTGCCAAATTTCAATAAGATCCTGCTAGGCGTTTAGGAGATGCGGATGCCGGACGCCCAGACAGAGATGACGGCAATATGCACCCACATATAAATATGTGGGCGCATAAAAATCGTTCACAATCCGCTACTTTTTCACGGTGTTGTAAAACTAACCAATGAGTGCTGAGGTTATATCAATTAATGATAAAGCGCGTGCCACTGCATGATACCTGCGTGCTGGCTAGGCACGTAGGGGACCAGCGAGGCGCTCATGGAGACACAACTTTGCTCTTTATAAACAGTATACTATTTGTAGATTCATTCACAGGTTACCCACAATGCATCAGAGGCTCATGGAGAAACAACTTTGCTCTTAAGCTGTATAGTATGTGTAGGTTCATTCACTGACTGGTTACCCACAATGCATCAGGCATTAGGCACTCATGGAGACACAACTTTGCTCTTATACAGTATACTACATGTAGATTCATTCCTCAAACCTCTCAATATCTATGACATGTAATCAACTCTTAAGCAACAAATAATCTAAAAAGACCACAACAACAACAAGCTTGAAGCTTCAAACTAATCAGAGGATTTACAAGATCAGAAACAGTTTCATTAGTGACTTGAAAACAGTATGGCACAAACACTTTCTAACATCTAGTCCATTTATAAAATGAAAAGATAAGAGATACATTCCTTTGCTAAATGAACCAGTCGTATTGAATATCAAACGATCTGGTTCGTCATTCATCAAGTTTTCTCTTGGGTTTCTTTGGATTTCTTGACCTACTCTTGGCCTTGCACAGAGGGCATATAGGTGCATTTCTATGAATCTGCTGGTGGCAGGACAGGCAAGCCTGAAACAAATCAGTTTGGAGTCACGCTGATCATAGTTTCATGTACACAGTTTTTGCTCAGCAACAGTATTGAAGGTTTATTTATTCATTATTGTAATATTTACAATGAGGTTAGCCCCATCAATTCTCACTGCTTTCCATGGTTGTGGGAGAGTTCACTTAGAAAGTCAAAATGAGAATTCCCTTTTCATGAAAAAGGCATTGTACGTGTGATTTAATAAACAAACAGCTTCAATGTTGAACAAGCATTTGTCGCAGGATGATCAAATTATCTCCTGTTGCTTCAGGATGCAAGAAATCATAGGGTTATAACATTATGTGGTAATGAATCCTGTGTACAGATAAGATGCATGCTACACTCAATTAAAATTAACAAAAAAAATTCAAAGAGAAAATTTTACTATAAAAATGAACTTTTCTGCACAGCAAAAAGATTTGATCTTGAAAATGAGGTCAAGGACACCAAAATCGACTGGCATCTGGAGATGCAACACTGACCTTTCAGTGCAAAATTTGAACAAAATGTAAAGCTTCCTTCTTGAGATGTCACGCCAACATTTTCCAAGGAGAACTAAATGGCCTTGATGAACAGGTATAGGTGGACAAATTCCATAGTTACCTGGAGATGCCCTACCTACACCTTGGTTTAAAATATGAGCTAAATGTATACCTCCCTTATTGAGATATTGCATTAACAACATTTTCGAAGCTGTACAATTAAATTTCACACCTTGACCACCAAACAAGGTCAAGGTCACCAAAACAGATTGGTGCCTGAAGAAGGCCCACTTACAACTTGGTAAAAATGAAGAAAAAACCTTTTTTAATGCCAAAATTTTCTCCAAGTCTCATAGTGACCTTAAAAATAATGACATCACCAAATAACTGACATACGGAGTTGCTTAAGTATCATTAACAAAATATGTACATAACTACCGCTCAAATGTTGATTTTCTTTCAGTAACCTTGAAACCTAACACACCTTCATGGGGGGAGGCTGCTGTCTGAATGTCTGTCTCTCAGATTTAGGTCTTGGTCCTTGTACAGATGGGTTGGCATCACTGACATCACTGGCCAGTGGCTGGGTAACAGTGGATTCACATTGATCCCCACTCTGCCAGTCTGTCTTCTGCTTGTCAAAAAATCTGTAGGAAAAGGTTTTGTGAATAACATTAACAGGTACAAGATGAAGACCTATTGAGGCACACATGAATAAAACAAAACTGCTTCCACAGGATATAGTAGTAAATTTGTTCCAAAATCAATATCTGCCATGCTGAAACATGCCAGTTAAATTTCACTATGATCCTTTGCAGGAATTGAGGCAAGGTCCAGAAAAATTATATTGCTATTGTGTGACACAGGAGTGTTCGAATCCTTCCAAAAATCAATATCAGTAATGCTCAAGCAAAATGTTGGTCAAATTTCATGATGGTCCTTTAGTATGTTCAGCAGATGCTTGAAACGGACCAAAATTTTAACAAGAGCGCTCGGAGGAGCGAAACTTGGCGGAATTAATCGAAAAGACGACGATGGGGAGGATGACGACAATTATGACGATCAAAGCGGCAATTATGAATAACACGATAACATTCATGTGACTAGCGAAGGAATCAAATAGAGAGCATACAATCAACTACAATGAAGAAAAAGACGACGATGGGGAGGACGACGACGATCATGACGATGATTTCAACAATTATGAATAACACGATAACGTTCATGTGACTAGCGAAGAAATCAAATAGAGAGCATATAATGAACTACAATAAAGAATCATGTGACTAGCGAAGAAATCAAATAGAGAGCATACAATCAACTACAATAAAGAACAATAGATGGCGCAACATGACGGTCCAGTCTACAGTAGAACAGTGCTGGCTGGGTCAGTCTGGGTCAACTAGGCATAATCAAAACAAAGTGAACTGAAAGCCAGCCAGCTGCGTGCTTGCCTAGATGACCGAAGGAACAATGGTATCCGAAAATCTCGAATAATTCAAAAAGTAGACGTCGTAGCGCAAAATGGAAACTATCATCTAAAGTGGTAGTTTGGCAAAAATCCAAAAAATTTTCGAGAAAGTCAAATAACTCGAAAACGGTAAGTCTGAGAAAGGCCATACTTCAAGGAATCCACATGCAAAAATTCACATCATTTACTCTTCCCGTGAAAAATGCGACACCAGAGCGATTGAAACCGTGTGAACATGCGCCACAGCCGCCATCTTGAATGTGACTTCCGGTTCAATAATTTTTTATAAAAGCTTATTAAACTCAACAAACACGTGACCAGTTTGAAAGTGATTGGTTTGCAAATGCGCCCCCTACAGGAGAAAACGTTTTTAGCCATATTTCGGGGTGCGCATGCGCCACGTCCAATATTTCCACCATCTTTAACCGGAAGTCAATGATTTTCTGCACAGTTGTAGCATATGCGTTCTAGTAAATTCGTACTGATTTTCAGCCATGTACGTCGAAAAATGCGGCCTCTACGAGCATTTGACTGTGAAATCGGATACAAAATGGCCACCACGTACGCCATTTTGTATCCGATCACGACCAAAAACAATAGGCTTCTAGGACTTTCCGATCTACACGTTGTGTGCAAATTTCGTGAAAATCGGACCAAAATTGCAACCTGTAGAGTGCGAACAAAAAAAAAAAAACTTGCTGTCAGACCAACATACTTGACGGAATTCGAAGAATTCCGCCAAGTAAAAATGCCACTCAAGGGTGCACAACACATCAGATTCATTCGTAAATTGTCAGTGACAAACTCCAACTTGTTAAAAATGTATCTGTCAAGTTTCTCAAATGATCCATTAGGAAACTTGGCAAATATGAAAGAAAATTCAAGAAATAAAAAAGCTACTAGCACTTAACATAATCTTGTCACTGAACATAAAGAATACAATGTGAAACAATTATATTGCAGCTATAGTGTCTTATTGAATTGGTCAGACAGTTGTATGAATGAAGCTTGTCATGACAATGGGTTAGCATGTGAATTGACTCAAAGGCTGCAATCTATGAATGGGCTTAATAGTTTCATGCAGTGAATATGTTGAATGCGACAATTTGTTTGCTTCCTCAAGACCAATTGTGTCAATGCAACTCTATATGGTAACACTTTTGGTGGAATGTGATCAAAAACACATTGCAGAGAATCTGCCACAGGAGTGCACCTGCAAAGAGCTTCACAATGTTGACTATAGTAGGCGTGGCCTAACTGTATTTGTCAGATCTATCCACAGAAAATGTAAACATTCAAGTCAAACAGTCCATCTCAACACCAGCCTAGCACAAATTTCCATGGATGAGATTCAGCTTATGCTATCGCTCAGAACAAGGACACTGTGTTCTACATGTTAGCATAAGTTCTACCAATGGTTTAAAGAATGCTTTCACTGGTAAAACTACCATTACAAATAAACAGGAATAGTCTTTAAAGTCCGACACAAACAATTAGAAACACATTGGAATAAATCAAGTTTAACAGGTGGATATTTCTGTTGAATCAATCAGTAACCTCTATTGCTGGTTTTGTTATTAAAGATGTCAACTCGTCCTATTACAAACTAAAACAAAGGAGTTCCACCACAAAATATGAACTAAAATCATGGGTATCCACAGACTTTCCAAGAAAAACATGAACTATAACAATGGATTCCATTATCCACAGACTTTCCAAGTAAAACATGCCAAAAGATAACCGACAAAATACCATTTTGGTGTCGTAACGACCAGTTCTGCTAAATTACGGCTGAAAATGATATGTTGTGACGACTAATCTCCTATCACACTGTCGCCATGATAGTTCAAAGCTCTTAGCACACTTAAAACCTGTATAAGGCCGATGTCTGTGTATAACTTGGCCGTCACGCAACCATAATCATGAAACAAGAGCAACGCAGAGCGTTGAAATGCGCCCACAATTGCACCGCATACGGTATCCTTCTAGGGTTGTTTATTGGTACCACAAAGTGGCCAGTAGAGGGCATATATGTAGTATGTTGTACTTAGCAAAATGGAAAGGCATGGTCATTGTCTCCTCAATAGGCTAGGGGCAAAATGTGAGTAATCTTCATAATACAAGCACATCCTATACACCAGTTGCTTAAAGCACCACAGAAACATAGAATAAAAACAAATTTACCAACATACGAGATTAGCACAGCATTAGAATGCCAGAAACAAATTTCTACTTGGAACTTTTCCTTCATAGTCACGAAGTAACACAAAGTATACACCTGAAGACCTATGAAAATACAGAGGTCAATGTAAAATACTATAAATTGCCACTAGAGGCAAATACTAAAATTGCCACTAGAGGCATACCGGTAGTCAGAATCATCCTAAAGTCGTCATCGTCCGTTGTCAACATCACATAAATACACTTGCTAAATTTAGTAAAGATCCTGCAAACGGTTTGGGAGATACAACCATGGGCGCAAAAAAAACAAAACTGCCACTAGGAGGTGCCACAGTAGTCCAAATCGTCTGAAAATCATTGTCAGCTGTCTTCCTTATAGTAAGCACATACACGGCAATTTTCACAATCATCCTTTGAGCGGTTTGATTGATAGAGGGGTGGACGCAAAAATACAGACTCGAAAACAGTAAAAATGGCCACTAGGTGGCGCAAACTATGTCGAATCTATCTGAAAACGGGAGGATAGCGTCATCTCACTATTAGGTGCCTACATACCAAATTTCATGAAAATCCGTTCAGGACTTTTGAAGATACAAAGGTAAGCGTAAAAAACTAAAATTGCCACTAGGGGGCACACCGGTAGTCGGATCCGTCCGAAAGTTCGCACATGCCGTCCCATTCATGAATGGAACATATGTGCCAAATTTCATGAACGTATGTCAAAGGGTTTTGGAGATAGAGCAGCGGACGCCGGACGCCGCCCGGACGGACGGACGGACGGACGGAGATGACGGCATAATGCGTCCACATATAAATATGTGGGCGCATAAAAAACGGTAACCAGTTTGCAACATACATACATAGGATCAGTGTTTGTCGTCGTGGACATTTTTATGCAATCATGCATTTTGCTTAAACAATAATTAATGCTTCCTAAATAAGCTTTACGAGGGATATCGATCGGAACATGACCATTGATAGTGTGATATGACTAGGCACCATCACACAAATTCAAGAAACAAAACATTGAACACCAATAAAATTCTTCATCTACTAAAAATTGCCCATAAGAAAGTTCACATGATGATGGGCAGTAAGTGACCCAACCAATTATAAATAACTCCAAAGAGCCAACTAATCAAACCTTGTCTTATCCTAGCATGGGCGGCGCACCATAAGGGGCTGGGGGGTCCTAGCATGGGCGGCGCACCATAGGGGGCTGGGGGGTCTATAGTCCCTCACTTTTCTCAGTGCTGCGACGCCCACGCCTAGAGAACATCAAAATTTTCACGTATGCTAGGATTCTTACATTGTTCGTTGTAAAATTTCTGATATCTTGCCTTTGGGAAAAGATGTCAAAATTCATATATATAAAACTAGCAATCCTGCTACATGTTTATGCAAAATTACTACCCATAACCGAGGAAAGTGGAAAGTTGAGATTTCTGTAAATCACAATTTTTGTGACTGCTTATAACATCAAACTGTAGGCCAAGGTCAAGGTCATCACACTGGTATAGTGAACAATGGAGCAGGCATCAACATCATAAATTCAGCCAATATCATCTTTTAAAAAACAGAATTTGGACATCAGTTTTGCTCTGATGCAACATCCAATAGAAAGTGTGACACTCACGTGTAAGGTGGTGCGACAACAGGCGACCTAATTCCAGTGTATCGGTCGCATGCACTTGTCGAGCAGTGTATTTTTTAAAATATATCACGACGTTTGTTTACAATTGATCTGACTCAAACTTACAAGAATGCTAGTCGTGAATAGCTTTAATTTCCACTAGATTTAAATTACCAGTCCTGAGCAACAGCTACAAAAGTCAATTCCGCTTACACTCAAATATCATAGTGTGGAATACTGTTATCTGTCAGCTACCATAACGTGAAATAAAGAGATATTTTGTCTGATTTCTTTTCCCTTGCACTGTACGTTAGCAGTGGTAACAAATGGGCAAAAAGGAAACCATCAATTGCAATAATCAATAATCAATGGGTAATTGGATTCCTATTCAAAGACCTACTGGGGGGTGAAATTCCCATCTTGGCCGCTGATATCAGCGAGTCCCTGCAGACCTATTTCCTGCCTTAGCTTGTCAATGTCCTCCTTCAGAGGCTTATAGTCTTCAAACAATCTCTTGGCCAGCTCCAGAGATCGGTTCCTCTCTTCCTCAGCTTGTCTGATTGTCGTCTCCATCTTAAAATATACCAAGCAAATTACTAGTTATTCAAAATATACCATGCCATTATTAATCATTTAAAATCAAATTCAGGTCAAGTTGTCACACAACAGTACATTAATCATAGAAAGAAATCCTATAAATACCTGAGTATCTCAAACACAAAGCAATACTTGATTGAAATGTGATGTTGGTCTGTCTTGCATGTATATACTGGTAACTGATCCTTCAATGTTACACTGTTGAAAATCTAAGACAGTGAGTCTGACCATGATAAGGCTTAACTGAATGAGCCTAAACTCAAAGATCTCCATTACCATGGTGATGTTTGTGTGAATGTGCCTGAACTCCTGAACCTCACTATGTTGAAGTCTAAGTTGAGATCCGACTGAATGAGTGAGTTCATAAGATAAGCTTTTCATTACCATATAATGAAATCTGAGAAATTGAGTCTGACTTCATAACTATCCATTACCATGTTGAGATCCGAGTGAATGAGTCTGAGTTCCTCCACATGGGCCATCTTCTCTTGCAGAAGCAACTCCATCTCACTGCGATACTCCTCCAGGTGGCGCTCCTCTGTCTCAGTTACACCACACTCATGTTTGAGACGAGACTTGAGCTTTTCTAGCTGGATAGTTTTTAACCTTATTTGTGACAAAAGTTGATAAGATGACAGACTGAATTCAAGGCAAATATAGGGAAAACAGTTTTTGTAAGAAGTGTTCATACTTTGCACACACTGGTAAATATTAGTTCTTAGCTGCAAGTATTCTACACTTTACACAGTGAGTTGATAACTATGTCCCAAAGTGAAAGTGATACTCCTCGACATCAGGATCAGGGCAACAATCCTAAATGAAAGCTACCAAATCCTCACAGAGACAAAAAGGATAGAGAAATTTAACAACTCAATTTAAAGGCAAAAAGGCAGAAAAAATAAGGGCTGTTCCAGTAAAATCTGTATGGGAAGGGGAAGGCACCTTTTTTTGCGCCCACCACCCATATTTTTCATTTATTTCTTCAGCCTACCACCCGTAATTTTTTTGTTCTTGTGGTTGACTGCACAGGCGCTTGAGTTTATCTGTTCCTCCATCACCACTAACGTCATTCATTACTAAGAAAACATATGTTTCTTATATATGGTAATTAGCCATCGAGAAATTCGAGCACCTGTGGTTAACTGGTGTTATGGGCATGCCGATGAGGAGATCGGAGGGAGTGAAAAAGTCGGAGCTTTTTGCAAGTTGCATTTTTGTTTCAGTTTTTGATTCTGTGCGGATTGTTTATAAAATTTACTAAAATTACCCACCATCAAACATTTATGGCCCAATGAAACAACAACGACTTGTATATTTTTATTTTTTTGAAGTACGACCACCAGCCATTTTGAATTTAAATCAAACGCAACCACCCATAAATTTTTATTTCAGTTGCCTTCCCCCCTCCCACACAGATTTTGCTGGAACAGCCCTAATACAGTATTTTCATAGTTGTCCACCTTTGAAATGTCAACCTTTGCAATGTCAACCTTTGCAATGTCAACCTTTGCAATGTCAACCTTTGCAATGTCAACCTTTGCAATGTCAACCTTTGCAATGTCAACCTTTGCAATGTCAACCTTTGCAATGTCAACCTGGGAGAATCAAATGTATAAGCGTTTTCTTTTACTTTATACGCAACTCATTTTACTCAAAGCAATTTGACAGCTGCAGTACCCCACTGACCAGGGAAAGGGGCCCTCACTTGTCAAGTCAGAGCATTTAAACCTTGTTTGCATGAGTTAGTAGGGCTTTCCAAAATGTTCAAGAGCTTGGCTCTGAAAGTGAGTGCTTTCGTCTTCTTAAGTAGTCAGGCTCAGGTTTCTAAAATGAGTGAGCTACAGACCAGAACCTGAAAATGTTGTGCAATAATATAATCTAGCAAGCGCAGTGTAAAAATGGCCCCTTGCACAATTGACCTATCGCCAGGATTATGATGGACAGCTTAATTGACCAATCAGAACGCAGCATTCTTGGCACACCTTCGTCTGCGTTTCCAAGCCGCCATTTTACCCGACAAACCACACGCAGTCGAGTAAAACTTACTTTAGTCTATAGCTCAAGAAATTGTCCGCTAAGAACGGGGAAACGGTGTTGATATGACGTGTGTAGCACCGACAGCCATTAAGCTGCTCCAGAATAATATCCCGTCATTTTTTCGCCCCTGCAACTTTCGGGCCGCCTGTGCACATACAATCGCACTTTCACCAATTCCACGAGGCAACATATGTTGGGCCCTCCTATGGTATCCTAGATCCGCTACTGAATTCCAGACATTAATTTTACTTAGACACAGCCCTAGACCTACCGGAGCTAACTGTGTGGCTAGGACGAGATGAGTGTGTACCTGAGCTATGAACCTGAATTTTTTTATCAAAATATTTCGTTACAAGATTAGAAAAGCGTAAACAGTGCTATCGAGTCGACCTAGTCAGAGACTATAGTGCATGTGCTGTCTGTAATCTATGACCTACTTTACTCCAGAAGTCCCACCAGTTGTGACCTACTTTTCATTTGGCGAAATTTGGCAGACAGAATAAAAATATCGGTGAATCTTCACTAATTTTATTCGAAAGATCATGAAATCTATGAAATCGTACAGATAATTCGACTTTAAGGCACATACCCAGCTTAACATGAACAGATCGTATCAGTGGCCTTGTCATTTGTCAGGTGAAGGTGGCCCCGAGGCCGAGGGGTTCTTCGGATTTTTGCTGGCTCCTCGAGCACTTATTTTTTCATCGACACCTTTACAAATTCCCATATCATGAACGTACGATTCTCTGTTGAAAAGCATCGCCTCTTGTCTCTGTCGACGCGTTTTCAAATAGTGCAAAAAGACTCATCGATTCCACCAGGAACGTCGTTTAGCGACAGTGTATTTGCCTCTGACATCCCGCTCGAATGTCGGGTATCACGTGATTTTTCGCATAGGGGCGGAGCTTGCGATAGGTCAATTGGGCAACGAAACGAAGGACTGCTCAAAAAAAGTTTGATTATGGGAGTATTTGTTCGAGTTGGAAGGAATCAAAGACGTCGACGGCCTCCTAAGGTGTCCCTTTGTGTGCAAAAGGTACTTATATTGATGGTCAGAGATATTCCTGACCAGGTTTGAACTAGTGCCCTTTGAGCACACCTGACGATAAAAAGTGTGCCTTTTTTCAAAAAGTTGTGCCCAGCAGACCTAGTATAATTAAAGTGGTAATAAAGTCGGAAACCCCACGGGCAATCGAAATAAGAACAGAGTCATGTGCATGTAAAAGTTTCATTTCAATGGTAATTTACAATCAAAAATTGGAAAACCTAAACGGCCTGTTAACTTGGTCTCATTTTAGTGAAATTTGCAACTTATATATTACCTGACTGGATATAAGTTGAGTAGAATCTTGAAACTTTTTGGAAGAGTGTTGCGTTTTAAAAGATGTGCCTAGGGGGCACACTGAGGGGCACAAAGCTACTTGCGCCTTTTCATTATTATGCGATAATGGTGTGTTCCAGGAATATCCCTGGATAGTTTAATCAGTGTGCGGTATAATTCACCGAAAAGCTTCTGGCGTACTGTGAAGGCCCTATGGGAGCATCACCGCCTCTACTGCTAAGTCGAGGCGTTGGGCACTGTCTTAGAACTAGGACTAGGATTTATTGTGTATAAGTAAGTTTGTAGTAATATGTGTGTTGAATAAACCGTGGTAATTGTTTACAATATGACGACATTGACCAACACACAATTGTTTCTCTCTTTGTAAGATGTCACCACGGTTCAAAAATGAATTAGTAGTAGATCGGTGCTGGACGCTCCCGATTTCCCGTTAGTCGTACACTAGCTCAACACGGCACAGCGGACCGCTTATAAAACAAATATAAAGTAGTCTCACCTAATGTTCTTGACATGCTCTAGTTTATTCAGTGTTGCTACTTCAAAATCCTCAGCCATTCTGAATACTCATAGGTCAATGAGGTAGCAAAGAACTTCGACAATGTGCAATGTGGTGAACATGACAGACTCGGAAAACAACAAAGCAAATGCACTTCCGTTCTGTTTTGACCTCGTTTTACAAATTTCCGCTCATCGGTCTAATGTGCTAGAACTTGAAATAATGCTTGATCTCAAGATCGTGTATACGTGAACATGGAATTCTCAGTTTACTCGCATGATCTTGAGCTCCATGAAAATGTACATTTTTGCATAGCTCCAGGACTCGCTTTTGCTTTATATTGGTGACATGCGCCTTCGTTTTGCATATAAGCACATAACAGGACATTTTCAGATTAAGAAAGATGCAAAAATAAAGTTATACGTTTTGTAATAGTATTGTGATTTGTACTGGAACTACACTTGCCTTATATGGCACGATTAGTTAGAATGGTTTATTATATAAGTCTTGCCAAACAGTTCTATGAAATGTGACTCATATGCATGTGGTCTTGTGTATTGCAAAAACATGTTGTTGAACAGTAGTTAGTCAGTCCGCAATAAAGTAGTGTTCAAGTAAAGACGTCTTCTTCACTCCTCTCTCCACAAGCCATTACACGTTTTACTTAATTTATTTCATCATCAACATCAGACACAACTTAAAATAACAGCGGCTCCATTTCAAGATTATACCTTTATACTTGAGGAGTCACATCGTCTTTGTGATGTCAGGTACGTTAATTAAAATTGTCCAAATTTCCATCTCATAACTAATTAAGCAACTAACTCCCTCCCTGACTTCAATTGCCCCTTGTGACGTCGCACGCCACATTGCAATAGCTCCTGAGGTCTGGCGTTTGGCAACCCCACCTAGGCCATCGCAGGGCCCCTTACCATGGCCAGCTTCAAAGTAATTCCACCTGGCTTTTACGTTGAAGACGTCTGTGTGATTATGATTTGTTTCTGTCTTGGGACGATGGAGTGTCTGTCCAGTAGTGAATTACTTTCAATTCGGGCAGAGGGTTTTCAGTTCTAGCACAAGCTTCTTGAGGATTGTGTGTACAGCGATGGAGTTATGGTTTGTTCCAGTTCTTCCTTTCTATAGAATACGACAGGGTGGACGGTGACTGCTGTACTGTTCCACTGAGTAAACACTTTGTATTTCATCCGCGTTGCTACATGTGACATTTTCTGCGAAATCCATGTGTACAAGCATTTCATTTTGTGGTAGATCTCGGATAGCCTTGTGTTGAGTTTTAACACTGGAAACATGTTGCAAGAATTCTTTGTACTGCATTTGGGTTTTAAATTCGTTTTGTGCCATGCTTGTTTTCACTACCTTCATTTTCTTTTTCCCGTCTACTTCTACTCATACCCATTCTTCAAATTCTACGTATTGTCCTGCAAAGCTCCGTACTCTACCATTTCCCTCATTTGGTCTTCAGTTACCTTGCTCACTGCTTCACGATTTGGCGAAATTTCTATTCCAAGAGACCGCAGACATTTCAGCTTCATAGCGAAATTTTGATGTTTGCTACAGAGACAGCTATTTCTATTTCTAGTTCTCAGTTTAGTGGGAAGGCTAAAATGTATTTGGGACGAAGGTGGCAAAAGACAGCTTTGGAAATTTTAATGTATGGATTTTCTGGTGTAAACTTTTCATGTAAGTTGGTCAAGCAATCATTTAATACACGTGTTTGGTGTTTTTCACTTTTGGTCTCGATTTCTGTTTTGTTGCAGTCATTCCTCCCAGGTATATTCACGCTGTTGTCATCTCTTTCCAAGTTGACTAAACGTTTCTTGGTCCGATACTCGACTTTCAGCAAATTTTCTCTTTCTGGACACAGCAATGGTTCTTTTTGTTCTAGCACTTTTCAATACACTGTGGACCATGCCCGATTCCTTGCTCATCATTTCAATACACTGCGGACCATGCCTGATTCCTTGCTCAACATTTCAATACACAGCGGACCATGTCCGATTCCTTGCTCATCATTTCAATGCATCTGTATTTTCTTATAAAGCTCCCGCTGACGACATTTGCGATCACTCGCCTTTTCTTTTGCGTTGTGTTTTTCTGTTTTGACAATTTGATCTCAGCATTCATAGCGTTTGCCATAACCAGCTTTTTTAATGCGTTTAGGAACCTTTTTAGGTGTAAGCCCGAGTTCGCGTATATCTGCATTTGACTTTGATTTTGGTGTGCCATTTGCCCTGTTCATTTGATAATGTACTTTGTTTGGTTGACTGCTGGTTTGCTTTTGTAATTCTTTCATTTCGCTTTCGAAGTTTTTTGTTCTCTTTCGTGAGTTTGATTAATTTTTCTTCCAGTGTACTTATTTTTCTGACAGCTGTTCACAGACCTTTTCTGTGATCTTTTTCTTTGTTCGAACTATAATTGATTAGCACCCAGGCCCTGTTCTTGTTGTTGAACTTTCAAAGGGCGTTCCCTCGCCACTGCTGTTTATATTTTCTTGTTCATTTTGTTTCGATTGTTGTGTACGATTCTTAATGTTTTCCCTCCTTTTTCTTTTCCAATTTTTTTTTCTCTTTCTTAATTCACACTGTTTTGCTTTGCTTAGAGCAGTAATAGGAAGTTTGTATTGTTTGGTTCGTTGCCTTATCTTTTTGAAAAGATCTTTGTCGTTCATTGTCTCTCTACTCTTCTTGGTACTGGGCCCTTGTTTTGCCCATCTGTAAATATGTCAGGTACGTTAACAAACGAATATTGTTAATTAAATCAGTTTTTGGCCACAATAAGATTAAAAACCGGACGATCGCCGCACAAATAATAAAGTTCATACAGCTGTATGTTGGCACTTGTTGTCCTAAATTGTTGTATATATGATCCTGATGATGTCTAATGACAAGACGAAACGTTGAATTGAACACGATGTTAACAAACGAGTCATGTAAGTTAAATGGTGCTTACATAATTGTCACATATTTATTTTTATCAATTGTTTAAAATATTTGTGTTATATATAATAACTAACAATTGTAATAGTTTTGTAGAGCCAAATGCTATTCTTACCTCGATTATGTTTGACTGATTCTTAGCGTGAGACGTTTAAGCAGACGACGCTTCCCGCGCAGTGATCAATAAGAGTGGCAGAGTGATGTGCTTCCTACACGTATAAACAACAGTGTGTATGCGCGTGCGCCTATTTTCAGCAAAGCGACAAGAGCGTAAGCGATTATAACAAAGACGCTCTTCGGTCTCTGATTGTAATGTATGTGGCGCCTTGAATTGAATTGTTGTTCACGTCCCTGACTTTAACGTACTTGACGGTCACTTTTTTTAAAGTTCTCAATCAACTGTTGTATGGTAAACATTTACTTTACTGGCTATAGCTTAACCCAAAGTGATATTAGTACCAATGAATAAAAAAAACTAAACCGTGACACCAACAGTACGAGTGAACCATGCGTTTCAGTGAATAGTTCACGTACTTGACAACTTTCATCGAAACAGATTGAATTTGGGAATTTCTTCTGATCGTGCATTTTTTTAACTTTCTCAAGGTAACATTTCACGTTTACTGTTGTTGAGTTACATAAGTCTGGAGATACTTTCTATAATTTTGTAACTAGTATCAAGCAAGTTATTGGTTTGTGTCGATTGCATGAAAGTTTGTTAACGTACCTGACTTCATTTTTGCGACAGTAGAAAATCTGCTGAGAAATCTGCTGTGATGAAATACATAGTAAAGGCAGGTTCTAATATAATGAAAACAACTTCATGTTCAATGCTAGTGTGAGTAAGCATTCACTAAAGAAGTGTCGACGTGATATTGTGTGCGCTTGTTTAACAACTCATGTGTTTGCGACAGCCTGGTCCCATCATTTTTTTGCTATTTTCTTCCTTAAATGGACGGAATCAAAGTAAGTGGATGGGATAAAAAGCTTTATGGATTGCTTCGATATACTATATTCTTTATTTACGTCAACTAAAAAGTCCCATAATCATCAGCACGTAAAAGAAATTCAGCTGCGACATAAAATTTACAAAAGCGACCAGTTATCTGAGACTCACTACCTGGAGGTAATGTCCACTGCATAGGGCTCGACATTAATCGTACATCAGCGCATTCGACAATGCTTTGCTTCTTATTTATTTTTGCCTCCTTAAGTCTGCCGGTGTATTTTCAAGAAATTTGGTATATAGTTTTGCATTACTGCCAACGGTGTTTGGTCGAGCTTAGGCCATTGGCCTATGTCCGAATTATGTCTTTAGTTCGCTGCCTTTCAAGTTTTTACACAAGTGGTTCGCATAGTTGCGCATGCGTCTATGTTTCGCATAGGCCTAAAAGCACAATTCTGTATAGACCGCCCACTAATGGTGCTGCAACACGGTAGCAGCAGCAGCAGCAGCAGCAGCAGCAGCAGCAGCAGCAGCAGCAGCAGCAGCAGCAGCAGCAGCAG
>NMRA01000094.1:268756-302365 GCA_002633005.1 Phoronis australis | reverse complement strand
CAACTAACACATTCCACTGTTTCAGGCACATCTTCAGGACAAAGATCATTTTGACCAGGATTGTTAGATACTCCTATTTCAGTGTTTGACCAGGCAACAAAATCTGACCGCGTACAGAAGTGATTATGTTCACCTTTTCAGAATCCCCTAGCCAGAACAACAACTGAAAAATATTCAATCACGAAACAAAAATGAGTGACGTGTTCACCGGTATAATTTGTGGATCACAAAAAACGTAACAACTTTTTGAAGATAACCTTAAAATCAACTACTCACAGTCGAAACTGCATAAATCTGTATCAGTAAATTCCAACTTTTTTCCAACTTGGAATGTATTTCTAAACTTATACCGGATGAGAAAATAAACGTAACATGAGTCGTTCCGGTTCACCATCTTATAGATTAGTCATCCGGATACCTGGAATTTACGAAAGTAACTCGTCGACCAAAAAGTACGCCCATGGACGTTTTTTCTGAAAAATTAATTTGCAAAATTATGCCCTTGGGTGAGTTTTCGGTAAATGTTGGCATGTTTTAAAAATCTGGTGTGATGGTCTAAAATACATATTTAAGATATTCTAATGGTAAAATTTTGTTTGCGCAATTCCAAACGTGTCATTTACAATCTGACATAAAAATTTTAGTTAAGCTATAAAACGAAAACATGTTCGGACAGCCTAAAACATTGCCAAGAGCCTGATATGTGCACTACAACGACTAACAATGTCATGAACCGGTCACCCTCCTTCGGAAATAGGAAACCATGTTGTATGTATTAACTGAAATAAATGTCATGACAGTTTGCCAATGGGAGCGTTATATTTTGTGCTAGATATTAAAATTAAACAACAGATACTTTCAAATAGGTGCCATTTTCATCGCTCTTTATTCATAGCAAAATGTTGGCATAAACAAACAGACAAACAAGGGTGGCGCACCATAGAGGGCTGAGGGGGGCTATAGCTCTCTCATTTTTCAGTGGTACGCCGCACATGGTCTGTAGGCGGTGTACCACACGGGGAGCTGAAGAGGCTTTTGCCCTCCCAGTTTTTTCAGTGCTGCGCCGCTCATGACAAACGTTTATCCGAAAAATGAAATGTCACAAGTCTTTGTAAATGTATAAATAACAACAGCCGCTTACGACGAATTGTGCTCACCATAGACATCATAATACTATAGTGTGATGTCTATGGTGCTCACACTGAGCTCATGCGCCCATTATGGATTTTGTCAAAAAATATAATTTTGCTCAACTGTCCACTTATAGAGGCGTTAGCACATTTCAATTAGCCATAAAACATGCTATACAAGCCTGTGGGCCTTATAAACGCAATAATAATTTAATTATTTTCGTAATATGTATATAATACTCTGTGTTTTTCAATACTCTTGAGTAATTTAAGTGGACATTCCTACTTTGTATATAAACTTGATGTTAGTATGTCTGACTGAGACCACTTGAGGTTAGTATGTCTGACTGAGACCACTTGATGTTAGTATGTCTGACTGAGACCACTTGATGTTAGTATGTCTGACTGAGACCACTTGATGTTAGTATGTCTGACTGAGACCACTTGATGTTAGTATGTCTGACTGAGACCACTTGATGTTAGTATGTCTGACTGAGACCACTTGGAAATCAGTGGATTTACTAAGGTGGTTACCTACTGAAGTCTTTTAAGGACCCTAGAAAACTTCGATATTTCAAAAACGGTTTTATTGGATTCTCAGGAAACGTCTGATACCGTGCTTCATCCTGAAAACGCTGTAAAATACTATACTTCATAGACAGTTCTCCAAAACGCTGTTAAGTACTATACTTCATAGACAGTTCTCCAAAATGCTGTTAGAAATGGTTTTTGAAATGCTTCACCTTAAGGATATCAAAAAAAAGAGGTTTATGATTTTGAAAAAAAACAACGAAACTTACATAAAAATGACGAAATGAGGAAATTATATTTCATAAAACCGTGACGGTGTTTTTTTTTTTTGAAATTTCACCTTCAACGTTTATATCAAATAAAAATTGGTCGTAGTCACTGCATGATAACAGGGTTTTGTTGTGGATGAAGATTTCTTTTTGCTACATTTAAAGAGTCATGTCGAACGGCTGATAAAGGTAGGCCTACTTTTGCTTTGTATAGGCCTATTCTAAAAATTGCTTAGTGTTAATTGGGACGTCTATGATAACTTACGGAACACACTGTAAAAATAATCAAAACAAAAGCCACTTACCGGCGGCAAACCAACTCACACTGAAGTCCCTACCGTTGTGCGGTGCACCCTGCGGCGTCCGCGTCACACTAGGACTAACCCTGGGACCTCGTTAAAAAAGTAAGACCTCGCGAGATTTTGCGTGATATTGCCGCGTATTTCTAATAAGAGCACGTGATTTTGGTTAGATTTTTCTCAGCCGCGAGACATCTACTGAACTTTATCTAGATGTCGCGAAAGCTTGCAAGACCTCAAGTTCACACGCCTGAACTGGGACTCATTCCAAGCTCACAATTCACAAGTTCACGCACGACATGAACCAGATGGTACAATAGACACTCGTACAGTCTATGATGGGACAACGTGTCGAGTGAAATTCCTGTTATTTAACGAAGTTCTCGTTTGTTATTATTCACAACTTGAACCTTAACATGGTTTCTGATGACGAATTTCTAGTAATCTTTAGCCAACCAGATATCGCATGGAAAGAACGCAAACGCAGAGGCCTTGAGTTATGCCAACATTTGACTGGCGAACACTGTGACTTTAAAGTATTTCTCTTGGTTCTGGGACGAGATGACATCCTGAAGAAAAAGATTACTTTGAATTTTCAGCAACTGAGTTACATTTGTAGCAATTTTTATGCAGTAGCATCTGTAAGTTAATGTACAGTTAAGCAGGTTCTAGTAGTTTGAGTGAGAGTTTCACCCGATGTCTTGGGAGGGCCGATGTGGGAAACTTGCTGAGGCCCCAGCCCCCAATCAAGAAAAAATTCCTCTTGGTCGAGAGAATGTGTCTTGACTGGGGTAATGAATTTTGCGAAGTGCCGATTAGAAAAAATATCCATTCAGGCTAATTTTTAGATTGGCACCATGAAAGAAAAGAAGAAAATGGAATTGATGATCTATACTCATCTGCTCTTGTGTCTCGAGTCACTTGTAGCAGTATACACTGTGTAGTTGAAATGTGAGCAAACCTAAAACTTTCCTTCAATGTTTGTTGATAACCAGCAACAGTTATACACATGCTGTTTGTTACCAAATTTTTGCTACAGGTAAAGAAACTTTAGAAAATTCCCAGCAAGCATCGATGTTTGAACAAAGCTGGGAAGATTATAACTTTGCTTTCCATCCCAAATAGTAATAGTAGTAGTAATAATCTTTATTTAAAAGTCGGTGAACCTTAACAATGAAACATTAGCACAAGTGCTATTATCCGGCAGATTTAAAATCTACAAAATGAACAGAACTAAAATACTAGCTAATTTTACAGTACGGAGAATATACAGAACTTAAACATAAATGTAAATACAAAAGTACACATACATGTTACGGAGCGTGTAGGCATCCATAGCAGTTTTCACAAGAGCAGATCTCGGAGAAAAATCATGAGCAAGAGTGGCAAATTCATTTAAGGTAGTACATTGTCTCATTACTGATGGCAATGAGTTCCACAGCAAAGTACCTTTATGGGAGATTGAGTAACATTCGTAAGTCATCGTATTAAAGCGTTTCACATAGAGACAGTTTTCACCTCTGAGACCGTATCCAGACTCTAAATTCAAGCTTTCCTGACAAAGGACAGGGTCCAATAATATGAACATTTTTGAATACTTCAATAGATAAGCATTTCATCCGCCAACTAGTTAGAGAGCAGCTCCTAGCCTTAACTAAGAGTTGTGAGTAGCTGGACTCGCTGTCATTGAACACAAATTTTAAAGCACGGTGTTGTATCTTTTCCATTTTTCTACTTTTCTGTATTCCACATAGGTGCCAAATGAGGGGGCAGTGATTTAAATGGGATCTTATAAATGCTTAATATAACTTAAGCTTACTGTTAATGCCTAAAACATTTCGAAGTCGGAACAAGGCATTCATCTGTCTAGAAGCTTTTTTGCAAATAACATCAAATAGTTCCCTGTACTCTGCTAAAATCTCTTTGTCCCACTTTGATGTTTTTTTTTTACTGGCCCGCTGCCAAATTGCCAAATAACAAATGTTGCAGGGCCAATAAAAATGTGTTCAATCGAAGAAACTAACTTTTGATTTATACCACTTACTGCTGTACAATTGATGTCGACTTGTTCTTCACGGAGAAGAGATTTTTAGTCTTTCAGAGAGCTCACAGTTCATTATTGCTGAAGACTTTGCTTGGCTGTGTGCACTCATTACAGTGATCATGTGCAGCCATTCTTATGCTTTATTAATATAGAGTTAAAACTGAGCTGAGGAGCTAGAGATCTGACTCAAGGGTCGAGCAGCGTGTCCCAGAGACTTGAACCCATGACCTTTAGTGAAGGAAATGTACATTTCTCCCACTAAGCCACACTGCCCCCTCTTGTGATAAACTTTCTTATCTCACTAAGCCACACTGCCCCTTCTAGTGATAAACTTACCCACGGTCTTCTGTTTGATGATCCACTGTCACGTCTTTTTCTACAGAAAAACATTGCAATGAAGAAGAGTGAGTTTATCCAGGAGTTGTATGATCCCGCTCTCTGCAGTGGATTGTTACGAGTATTACGGCTTCCCATGGACTGGCACATCGACAATATCAAGACTAAGGCTGATCCCATTGTGGAACTTCCATGGAAAAGCACGTTCTACCACGTCATGAATGTGATTCGCCACTTTGTACTTATTATTTCAGCTTCTAAAATGGACTTGAAGACTATTGATAAAATTGTCAAGTCAGATATCATAGAAACTTGCATGCCATTTGCAGATGGTAAGTGTGCTGGAGGGTAGTTACATTAATCATAAATAGATCAGTCTCTGGCCTAATTCGTTGTCAGAGTTTCTGTGTATTGAGTTCTCGTGTGCTTCAAGTTTACCAATACATACACCCTGGTTATGAGTCAGTCCTTGCAGAGTGTGATTTTACAAATTGTTCCCTTCTAAATATGGTAAAGATGTTATGCTGTTCATGTATTTTGTCACTGATGTTTTACGTTCACTCTATTTTGTGGGATTTTTTCTGTCAGATGTCATATTTTTTAGGTGAAAAAGATGCCCTAGTCACTTATGAAGCAGTGAATATCATTTCAATTCTTGTTGAAAAACATCAGGAAGCCTGTGAACGTTTCGTCTTCAGTGGTGGTATTGCCAAATTCGGCAAGTTCCTTCGTAAAGACTTCTGCGCCAAATACTTCATGTGGAAATGGTTCGGAAAAGGATTGGCTGATTATCAGCGCATGGATCTGATTCCATATTTGGACGTGAACATGTATGGTCATTCAGACATTATTCAGTTGCCCATTACACCTAGTTTACCTGATGATACAATATGTGGACATATTGTGGACAATCTTCATTTCTTTATGTTCCGCCGAGCATCAGCTTGCATACAGAAGGTTTGTTCTCTGCAATTTGCTGGTCATTCTAAGGTTTCAAACTTCTAAAAAATTTCTTGAATGTAAAACACTGTCACTTAAAAGTGTTTATTCAGGAGATTTCGTTGTAAGCGACGACTATAACTATAACTATAACTATCTCAAATAAATGTTTACTTTTGTTCAGTTATCCACACCAAAGTTAGTTTTAAATTTGCAAAAGAAACTACTCTCAGTACGAGGTAGGGTTGATTAGGGTAGGGTGGTATGGGCCATGGAACACGACCATGTGCGATTAGGGTAGGGTGCAGGGCTTGGAATTTTCCGCGGAAACGCGGATTTCCGCTTTTTTCAAATGTGCTTTCCGCTTTTTTTATAATATTTCCGCGTAAAAAAATTGGATTTGATATAAAATTTCCGCGGCAAATTCCTTTCTTACCGCGGTGTTGCAGACGACGTTCACTTCGAAAAGCAGAAGTTGCTCTTTATGTTTCGGAGGAACGTAAATTGTCAACATTGCCGGGGCATCTGGGACAGCGTGGTTGGATTTTCAATGGCGTCTCGTGTTATTGTTAAGCGCGGTGACAAATACTACCGCTCTGCAGCCAAAAATGTGTGGGTTGGGAGTGGACGGGCGAGCTAAAAGGACGCAGACGCATGCTACTGATGGTGGTAACGTTTTTTTTTTTTTTAGTCCTCCCGATTTTTGTCGGGGAAAGGTTCACATTGACCATTTCAAGGCTGGTTATCGGGCATGATTTGGGCCGTAAAAGTTTCAAAGTTTCCGCGTTTTTTGTCATTCGTCATTCCAAGCCCCGAGGGTGGTATGGGCCATGGAACACGACCATGAGCGATTAAGGTAGGGTGGTCTGGGCCATGGAACACGACCATGTGTGATTAGGGTAGGATGGTATGGGCCACAGAACACAACAGAATTAAGGTGACAATAAACCTGAGTGTTCCATAGAGGAAACTTAGATTACTTACAACTATAAAAGGTCTTGACATGTTCCTTAGTCAGCTGAGAAGTAATTTTTATGTGCCCACACATATGCTTGTGGGTGCATATCGCCATCTTTGTCTCGTCTGTCCGCTGTATCTCCTAAACACTTTACAGGATCAGATTGAAACTTGGTGGGTGTGCTCCTATGAAGCTGATGACAGATTACCAGGAGTCTTTATTTGAAGAAGTAAACTTTAGATTTTGGTGTCCAGACACCAATCAGATTTGATTACGTTTACCTTGTTAACAGTGTCTCAACCAGAAAATCAATTTTGACTTAATAGATATTTGCACATGACAAGGCGGCAGAGGACAATCTGTACCTTTTTATCTATTAGAAATGAAATTTTAGTCATCGTAGTCTGACAAATCATCATTTTTTCTTTCAGGTGTGTGCAGTGAATGATAGGATGCGTAAACTTGTCGCTCATGATGTCTCACTGATGGACGTACGTATACACGTGTGTACACCGTCATTACATTTACCCTCTATAGTTACTGTGGAACCATTGTACAGTTGTGAATTTCAATTTTTAATCTCATTTCATCATGCTCAATTCTAGACCTTCAGTGGGTGTTATGATTCATAGAATACAAATCAAACACCAACTCTATGAACTTTTTGATTAATATATTTTGTATTCTGATTCAGGCTCCCATTGCAGTGGCTCTATGTTCTTCTAACAGTCCTTTCATAGGTTGTTGGTGTGCATTCCCTGAGAGGGGTCGTTCAAATAGTTCATTTTACCAGAATCGGGTGTGGATTTGAATCATCTTTCGATCTTCCGTTGAATATCCCATTCATTCTCCGAGGCCCTTTCCTTAAAATAAGTGAAAAATTCAGTCACATATTTGCATTTATATTGAAACCTGCACGCAACAGACTTCGATAGCATTGAAAATTCTTATTTCTAATAATAGCCATATCTTTGCTGAAGGGCATTTGTACAATAAACGTCTAGTTATTACCGTATTCTAAATTAGGATTTAAAAATGAAATATTCCCTATCTTAATTTTTGTTGCCTTTCAATATTTGGAATTTCTCGGAAGAAAAGCGAGAGCATTTAAATTTGAAATCTGGTACTGGCTCAAAAATGATTCAGTCATGACTGAATCAACCCACAATCAAATGTAGGTATACCTTGTAAGAAGTAAATAACAAAAATAACATTAGAGTGCTGCTGGAACACTGTTTTTAATATTAGTCAAATGTCATCGTCGGGTACTATATTCAGACAACAGAATACTTTTAGAATCACAGACATTACATAGACCGGGCACGCGCCACTCAGATACATGCAGCTCGTGTTGTCATTATGACACCATATTGGAGATTGCTACACAGGACAAAAAAGGCGGGCTCGCAGTGTTATGCTTGCAGCCAAACAGTTAAGTTTTTTGGTCCTGCCTTTGAGTCATGGGTTTTTTGGTTTGGCCATGGAGCTTAGTGGTGCTGCCACTAGGTTTTTATGCTCTACACCCAACCGAGCCGGTGTAGCATTAAATAATGACCCCGTGAAAAATGACCCCGGCTATTTTTTTCACAGGGTCTGAATTTAATGTGAAGATTTTTTTGCCCATGAAAAATGACCTCATGTCTGTGAAAACCGTCGCGCCATTATTCAATGGTTCCAGGGGCGGATCCAGAATTTTTATTTAGGGGGGGGCCAAGGCAGAGGATCACATGTGCGCACCCAGCCTAAAATATAGAGGGGAGACTCGAATTTCGTGGTCATGTGGACCTTTTACTGGAACAATAAGACGAGTACTTAAAAACGGGGTACTAGGTTTAACCCCGTGCATTGTTCCTTTCGCGACGAATTCCTGTGGACTTTTGTCTTGTTTTCTCAGACTTTTTGTTTCTCTAAGAAGGACCTTTTTGCCGACATGGTAAAATGGGGGGGGGGGGCTTATTTAAGCCCCCTGATCCCCTTCCCCCTGTGTGTGCACATGTATTACCCAGGATTTTGCCCGTCGGACTTTCACACCCCCGAACTGCCAAATGGAATCTGGGAGAATTTTAGGGGGTCTTGGCCCCACTCTAAATCCGCCACTGGGTTCCTCCACAACAGGGGGTTGGGATAAGCAGACACGATACCCGCAATTGGCGATATTTCAACAATGTTCGATACATGGATGTTTAGGTCTGGGGTCACCTGAGTAACGCTTGGCAAGGGAAATCTTGCTTTCTCAATTTATGCCGCAATTAGGGAGTGAAAGCTCTCATTTGTTCAATAGTTGCTCTAATCTCCAATAAGATCATATCTTATTGACTCACTGGGCTGTGGTGTTAAAAATAAGTTAAGTTATAAAATGTTTGAACATAAACCAATGATATTTCTGAATTTCCCATCAAATACTGGTCATGCTTAAAGTTTTTGAACCACCAAAACTGCCCAACTATACAATCGAAGTTAAGACTATCACACGCTCACAACGGTTGTACGTCTGTTAAAGTCACAGAACGGGAGAACGCCCCTATGAACTGTAAAAACCTGTCAATTATTTATATGACCCCAATGAGGTCACTTTTCACAGTAGTTCACATTAAATTTAGACTCCATGATAGCAAGTAACAGCATACATTCAAGAAAACAACAACGGTTTTAAAACTTGACATGTTTCGGTGTCATTTATTAAACGCCATCCTCAGAAGTCATAATACAGTGGCCACCTAGCTAGGCCCAGCAACAAGTAATGAAACACAGATAGAGTCAGTTACAGGGAGTGACAATGAACTAGACCAACAATGACAACCTGTGGTGTGTCAGTTGCCTATTGAGATTGGGCTTGCACCAACTGATATGTAAAGCCTCACGAATTTTAAGCTCCTTTGTTGTTACTGCCTGGTCTATCATTGCAAAGTCATTGAAAGAGCACTGCTGATAACAATGATTGGAGCTCTGTAGGTGAATATTTACATGTGAATTACTGTCAGAATTTAGATGTTCCTTGGTCCTGGTTTTCAAATGGCGAACAGTTTTGCCTGGAGCCACATCCAGCACAGATGAATTTGTATACTACCTTGGACCGTAGACCCATAGAAATTTTGTCCTTAGGGTTAAATAAACTCGACAGTTTTAGAGATTTGAATGTTAATACAACTCTTAAGTGCACACAGTAATCATTCACCAATTTGTTGAGTTTTCGTTGAGCAATTTTGGCGTAAAACCCAACATAGGGTATTTTAAAGTACTTGTAGTTAGTTTTGTCTACAGGATGAACATCATCAGGGTTACGTTGGAGTCTTGCTTTCAGTACCCTATTGACTAAAAAATTCTAAGGGATAGCCATTCTTTTGCAAATTCGTTGTAAGTTCTTTGATATTAGAATCAAATCTAGCCCAAGTGTTGTAAATACGATATACCCTGTCTATTAGAGTTTTAATGAGACCTACTTTATAAACAAAGGATGTGAAACTATGAAAATAAGTGTACAGTCCTGTGTAGGTCTTCTTATGAAATACTGATGTTATCACTGAGGTACCCTGTCCTTCTCTAGTTAGTGTAGGATCTGCTTTGACACGTCTAAACTTCGATACATCACTCAAAATTTCATTCAAAGAATTGACATAATCATTGCGATCTAAAATGACTACACCATTTCCCTTATCGGGTCTAATTATCACTAGGTTTTCGTTTCTTCGCAGTTCCTTGATCACCTTAAACTGTCTCAAATCACTCCAAGATGGTCTGTATGACGACACATATGTTGATGCCAATCTTGTTAAATCAGCCTTCAGTTCAGTCTCTTTAGTAGGGTCCAGAAGTTTTTCTTTCATAGCATCGTGTATAAGCTCAAAACATACAGCTACATCAGACTTCTTAATAGTCGGTGGACAAATTGACATAGATAAGCCATTTTTCAGAACATCCATTTGTTCATCAGTGAGTCTAACCGAAGACAAATTTTTGATGACCTCATCGGGAGTGAAAGGCAATACCGTGTTACGGATCAGCTTCTTGAGCTTATTTTAATGCACTTTGATGGTTCTGATTCTTGCCTTTTCAACATTACGGGAAATACGTCGGTTCAGGATGCAGATGTCGATGGGTGTCATTGATTTATTTAGTGTTTCTAATAGTTTGTTCTTATCTCGCCGTATAGTTCTTGCTTCTTTCTCCCTTTTTGTGATTGCGCTCCTCAGAAGTCTTTTCCTGATGGCATGAACATCATGAGGTGATGTATTGGGTAAACGAAAGCACAAGAATTTAGGGAACACTCCAAGAGCCCGACAGTTCTTAAGAAAATTGATGTCCTGATTAGCCTTCTGCTCTCTGACCGCAAGTTTTTCTAGTCTGCGCAACTCCTTGGTTTCAATATCTTCATATTTTCTTGCTAAATCTCTCTGGGCCTTGCTAAGTGGCCACTGTATTATGACTTCTGAGGATGGTGTTTAATAAATGACACCGAAACATGTCAAGTTTTAAAACCGTTGTTGTTTTCTTGAAATTTAGACTCCGTTAAAAGCGACCCGGGTCATATTTTAATTTTACAAAGTTACTTGCGGTCATTGTTCAACACTCAGTGAAAAGGCTTTTTGGGGCACCACGAAAGTACATCCTGAGTGAGTGGCACGTCTCCTTGATATAATATATTTGCATCGAGCGACATGGATTAAATGATAAATTTGGGTAGATCTTAGTGGTTTCTCTTGAAAAAAAATGAAATAAAACACTTGCAGTGGATTGACAGGCATCATTGTGCAGCCACTCAGGCCACTCTACAATCTACCACTCAATTGCCATCTCCTAATAGTTTGGTATTTTCCTTATCGACTGATTAACTCTTAATAAACGCATGTAAGTGCTTCATCACATGTTTTTGTATATTTCTGGAAAAAATAACACTCTTCGGCCTCTTTATTTGTTAGATATCGCGCTTTGAGAAGGACAAATTACCCCGTTCGTTTACACGGCAATTAGCCGTGTCATGTGACTAGTAGCACTCTCCAATATGACGTCAAGTTGTCATCCGCACTAGCGTGTGCGCCCGGTCTATAGTATGAAGATGTCTATGGTTAGAATGCTCTAGTCACATCATAGTGCATAACACAAAATCAGCCGAATAAAAACTATTCCACAACTCCAACATTCCTATTGAGTGTCCTCTCAGCATGGATGGCCTTTATGTGAATAGTCACACTGATTAAGAGTTTGACACAGTTATTGTCGTGATCAAGAACCTCGACCTCAGAAACCCTACAACTGTGGTCAGTTTTGAGAGAATGACTTCACAGGACACTGTTGATGTTGTTCTTG
This sequence comes from Phoronis australis, assembly GCA_002633005.1. Taxonomy (NCBI): domain Eukaryota; kingdom Metazoa; phylum Phoronida; family Phoronidae; genus Phoronis; species Phoronis australis. The sequence continues at coordinate 290,555 of NMRA01000094.1, read as the reverse complement.
TGTTCAGCCAGTATATGATGCAAAATTTGAGTGGTCATGCCAACGTAAAACTCGTGGCAATCGTCACAGTTCACCAGGTAAACCACATTTACTATGGGCATGGTGCTTAATTTACACTGAAGCTTGGACAAAAACTCTGAATGGCCTGAATACAGCAACAATAACTGTTAAAAGTATGTGGAGCTGTCATTGTAGAGTGATGTTTGACGATCCAATAAATGACAAGTCAGTCACTTTCTCTTGTTCAGGACCTTTATACAGCGCTATGAAAGTGATGTTTGACGATCCAATAAATGACAAGTCAGTCACTTTCTCTTGTTCAGGACCTTTATACAACGCTATGAATGTGACATTTGACGATCCAATAAATGACAAGTCAGTCACTTTCTCTTGTTCAGGACCTTTATACAGCGCTATGAAAGTGATGTTTGACGATCCAATAAATGACAAGTCAGTCACTTTCTCTTGTTCAGGACCTTTATACAGCGCTATGAAAGTGATGTTTGACGATCCAATAAATGACAAGTCAGTCACTTTCTCTTGTTCAGGACCTTTATTCAGCGCTATGAATGTGGCGTAACATAACTTGTGGTCAAGTTTTTAGCTGAGCTGTGGTCAACCACAGTTTTTAGTCATTGTGGTTTGTCATAAAATTCAATCTTTAATTCACCAGGGGCAGTCTCTTAGGTTTGTCACATTTCTATCATTTTCATGTGGAGCATATTTTTGTATGTGTTTGTATTAAAATTTATTGCTTGGAAAGTGGATTGTTAACATTAAAATTTCCCTAAATTGTGTTAAAGTAATATAGCCTTTGACAAAAGCATTTGTTTCTTTCAGAATCTAATGCACTGGTTTAAGTGGCCGTGTCTGGTTGAGCAAGACACTTCGAGGACACACTTTTGTATACTGGCCATAGGTCACCTGGCTCTGACCTCTGACCTGTCCCACAAGTTGGTTACTGACTATGGTCTGATTAAAGTACTGGAATGTGTCTGTATGTACTTGTTGGTTGAGTGACTTGTATACATGACTGTAGAATTGTTGGTAGTGTTGTATAGATGTAGAACTGTTGGTAGTGTTGTATAGATGTAGAACTATTGGTAGTGTTGTATAGATGTAGAACTGTGGGTAGTGTTATATAGATGTAGAACTGTGGGTAGTGTTGTATAGATGTAGAAATGTTGGTAGTGTTCTACTACCTAAAACTGGCTTGGCTTACTCAATGACAAATTCCATCACCAAGCAAAACTAATTTTCTTACTGACTGGTTATCAACTTATATCCAGACCTATTAACATGATTGCGACAAAGTAGGTCACGCTTTACACTTAAATGCTCTAATGTAAGGACATCTGTCACAATGTTAGTAAGGTTTAGTGTTCAATTTTGAATAAAGTAGCTTTAAAAAGCTCTTGTCAAAGCTTTAGAAGGTAGTACTGTAAGCAACTTCTGTTTTTTTAGCTCTAAATAATAGCAGGTCAAAAGAAACTAATACCTGATAAAATTCAAAGGAATTGGTCCTATAATGCACCCTCTACCCGAGAAAACGTTTTTACCCGGGAATCGAAGTGCGCATGCGTCATGGCCAATATTTCCGCCATCTTGAACTGGAAGTTCACAATTTTTGCACATAGGTAGTACTTGTCCGGTTCTATATTTTTGCTGATTTTCAGCCGTGTACTTTAATAATTCCGGTTTGTATGAGCATTTGAATCTGAAATTGGAAACAAAATGGCCGCACTGTCCGCCATTTTGGAACCGATCATGACCAAAAACAATAGGCTTCTAGTACTTTCGGAGATACAAGTTGTGTGCAAATTTCGTGGGAATCGGTCAAAAAAATGCGACCTGCAGAGTGCAAAGAAACAAAAAAAGGAAAAAACTCGACGTCAGAGCAACATACTTGTCGGAATTCAAAGAATTACGCCAAGTAATAAGCTCGTGTGGACATTGTGTGTACATTGTTAGTAAATATGTCTGGATGTAATAACTAAGCTTGTGTGGAAATAGTTACCAAATGTGTCTGTATGTTGTTACTAAACATGTCAAGACATGGCTTCTAGCGGTGTCTAGACTTACTTACTAAACATGTCTGTACATGGTTGCTAAACATGTCTGTACATGGTTGCTAAACATGTCTGTACATGGTTACCACATGTGTCTGGAATAGGTTACTAAAGGTATCTGGATGTAGTTACGAAATGAGTCTGGAAGTAGCTTCTAAACGCGTTTCATTTCGCAGGTCAAAGTTTCTTATTATTTGGATTTTAAAAGTTGTTTAATGTCTTGGGGTGTATGTGACTACTTACAAGTTATAATTTATGTTTTCATCTCTAAGTTTGCTTCAACTTGCCATTCAAGAGCCAAAAATGGAATTACGTAGAATTTTTCAAAAACTATTTGATGTACTAAATGTATTTTGTTATTGTTATTGTTCTTTTGCCTTAGTGTACTCGCCAGATCGTGAGCGTCTTGATCAGTATCTGCATGTCCTTCACGTTGTTACAATGCACAAAAATTTGCACGTAAAGAAGAAACTGTTAGATAGTGAGGTAAGTTCACAATAGTCACATTGTGACATGAATATTTATTGCTATTTGAATTTGACATTCTCCTTTGTTACACAGTTGTTCTGAAAAGTGTTATCATGTGATCAGAGTCTCCTCATAACCACTGGTGCCACCTGGCCGCATGTAGAGTTGTCGGGGAGTCACTCTGCAGTCACTAGCATCCAGGAGCATTTCCAACTGTGCACATTTTATGCCAGAAGAGAGCAAAAGAGTGTGATCAGACTCAAATGAAGTGTTTAGGATTAGTTTTGCCTTTTTGAAAAAAATTTGGCACTGAGTTCAAGTCAAAAGGTTGAATACGGTTATTCAGGTCAGTTACTTTGTTGAGGTATTGTGCCAAGCACATGAACATAGTCTACTTGACTCGAGGCTTGAGGTAATCTAATGTAGCTGTTGCTTAATCCAGCTTGTTGATAGGGACCTGGTCTCCAATCTCCGTACTCAGACTCGAATCATGCTCAAACTCACACTTCATACTCAACTCGAGTACAGACTCAGCTTTGGTGAATTCAATGTCATACTCGAAAAATGTGTACTCGAAATTTCGAGCACATACTCAGTTTTCGAGTATACTCGAACTGAAGTGTATCTCATTTATATTTCGAGTACGATTTTGAGTAAAAATTCAGAGTCTATGCTCAAATTTCAAGTTTGGTATGGCAGTGTGCTCGAAATCGTACTCGAAAATAAATACGAGCCAGAGAACAATATCGAAAGGGAACCAAGAAACACAGCAAATCTAAAAAAAATAAGTCCTCTTACCGTATCTCAGCACTTTAATTTCAGTTCAGAGATAATAGTTTTCATCTTAAATCTTCTTATTCTTCACCTTATTAACCCGCCGTATCACTGTATGTTATGGCCGCCATTCTACCTCTACAATTCCTGGCAACAGGCGCATTGTAATCCCTTGTCGGCGAGTCATAACAAGCGTCGAAAGCAGTTGTGGGAAAAGTCGTGTGAGAAGTTTGTGCTGCCCTTATTTCGGTATGTGTGCCTACGTTTTGTAGGGTTTCCAAAAGACGAGGAGGGGAGGGAAGTTAAAAAAAGTTCGCTTCCCTGTCAGGTACATTTCTCATCATAACTTAGTCATCTATAATTCCTCAATCCCCAAATGGAATTCCAGATTTTGTTTGCCGATTTCTAAGTAGACGTCTCGTCCCGTTCACTGCCACTGGTGAACTCTGAATGCCTGCACAAGTATTGTTTTTTAACTCACGTGCCAAATGTCAACTCACTTGATACATCCCGGTAAAATACAAAGATACAGTATCAAAGTTTGACATCAGCGTAGGCCTACACAGCAATGGGTTTTATGTCAAGACTAAATTAGCAACAGAGATGTGATGTGATAAGCTGTTACATATTTCTTAAGACATTTTCGGGACTGGGTGAGGAACTCAAGAAGTAAAGCTTAATAATTGCCAAATGTTTCAAAGAAATGGCATAAGAATATTTATTGAAACTAAAAAATGAATAATAGTTACAGAACACTCAGAATTCCACGTTATAGACATACTCTTGTAGTTGTAGCGACAGCAGACGATAATGTAGGCCTAGTTCTTGGGGTGGTCTATTCCAATAGGGAGCGATGAATCAAGGCGGCTTTGCGTGATTTTGCATTTCACATCATAAAGAGTTCCATAGCAACTAGAGTATGAGTGTCAGATTTGAGTACGTTTGGAGTCTACTCAAAATACAACATTAGATACGCTTTTTTGAGTACGACTCCAGTGAGCACGATTTTGAGTATGAAATCTCGAGTATGAATCTGAGTACGGAGATTGGAGACCGGGCCAGGGGGCGTTAGTTGTGTTGAAATCAGTGTAGCTGCATTGCTGCATTACTACGTGGCAATGTAGAGTCCAGTGAAGTATTGGTGATTTTCATGCTTAGGATACGTTTTTCTTTAAAACTGCAATGTTTCGAACTTCTGTCCATTGAAATAGTTTTGTGACAGTGTTCTTTTTGTTTCAGCCAATCATGAAGGCCCTTACACTCATTACTAATTCCTTTTATAAAAGCGTAAGTATTAATGTGCTTTTTGGTTTAACACCTAATGGTGCATTTCTCGTCTTTCAGGATTTATACTGTGTTTATTGTATTAAGTTTTATCAGTAATTGGTGAAATTAATTTTTATGTGCCCACATATTTAGATGTGAATGCATTTTGTCGTCATCTCTGTCTGTTTGTCCGTCTGTCCGGTGTCCGCTGCTCTAACTCCAAAACCCGTTGACGTACGTTCATGAAATTTTGTACATATGTTCCTTTCATGGATGGGACGGCATGAGCGAACGTTCGAACGGATCAGACTACCGGTGTGCCCCCTAGTGGCAATTTAATTTTTTTACATTTACCTTTGTATCTTCAAAGGTCCTCAACGCATTTACATAAAATTGGCATATAGGCATCTGTTAGTGAGATGACGCTATCATCCCCCTTTTCGGATGGATTTGACGTAGTTTGTGCCACCTAGTAGCCATTTTTGCTGTTTTCAGTCTTTTTTGGCGTCCCTCTACCAACCAAACCGCTCTCAGGATCAGTGTGAAAATTGGCATGTATGTTCTTACTATGAAGGGGACGGTTTATGATGATTTTCCAATGATTTCGACTACTCTGACACCTAGTGGCATTTTTTTGCGCCTATGGCTATATCTCCTATACTGTTGGCACAATCTTTTCTAAATTTAGCAAGTTTATTTATATTATGTTGGTAATGGATGACCACAACTCAGACGGATCTGACTATCGGTGTGCCCCCTAGTGGCAATTTTAGTTTTTTATGGTTAGCTCTACAAATGTCCTCAGCGTATTTTCATAAAATTTGACATAGAGGCATCTATTGGTGAGATGATGCTGTCCTCCCGTTTTCGAATGGAATCGAGGTACTTTGCGCTACCTAGTGGCCATTTTCCCTGTTTTCGAGGACGTTTTTTGGCGTCCACCCCTCAATCAACCAAACCATTCTAAGGAAGGTTTTGAAAATTGGCGTGTATGTTCTCAGTGTGTTAAGGGACGGTTGAGAATAACAAATTCGACTACTTTGGCACCTCCTGGTGGTAGTTTTGTTTTGTTTTGCACCCATAGCTGCATCTCCTAAACACACTGCAGGATTGTATTTATATGAAGCTAACAACTGACCACGATGTCTTTCAGGCAGATCCAATGAACACTGTGCCCCATAGTGACAATTTCATTTTTTCCGTTTTCCTTTGTTTCTCTGAAGTTCCTTGACAGATTTTTATGAATTGTGGTAAATAGCTTTCTTTTAAAGAAGCGATGGAATGTACCTGTTATCAGATGGATTGGACGGTTTTGCTCCATCGAGTAAAACGACCTTAGAAGCACACCGTTTGCGGTGCATCGGTGGGCACATTTCAGTGCTCCGCGTTGCTCTTGTTGCAATGTATGTTACTCTGCCATGAAGTAAATTTGTTGTCTTGTGTTATTTTGTTTAGAGTTGTGAATGAAGACTCGTAACTATATCAATGTTGTACTCAACATCTGTGTCTGTTGTTATATATCTGGACACGTTAGGCACAGCCTGAATCCCAACCTGAATTGTCTTATTGTACTCAACATCTGTGTCTGTTGTTATATATCTGGACACGTTAGGCACAGCCTGAATGCCAACCTGAATTGTCTTATTGTACTCAACATCTGTGTCTGTTATATATCTGGACACGTTAGGCACAGCCTGAATGCCAACCTGAATTGTCTTATTGTACTCAACATCTGTGTCTGTTGTTATATATCTGGACACGTTAGGCACAGCCTGAATGCTAACCTGAACTGTCTTATTGTACTCAACATCTGTGTCTGTTGTTATATATCTGGACACGTTAGGCACAGCCTGAATGCCAAGCTGAATTGTCTTATTGTACTCAACATCTGTGTCTGTTTTCATATTATCTGGACACGTTAGGCACAGCCTGAATGCTAACCTGAACTGTCTTATTGTACTCAACATCTGTGTCTGTTGTTATATATCTGGACACGTTAGGCACAGCCTGAATGCTAACCTGAACTGTCTTATTGTACTCAACATCTGTGTCTGTTGTTATATATCTGGACACGTTAGGCACAGCCTGAATGCCAAGCTGAATGTCAAGCTGAATGCCAAGCTGAACTGAGTGTGATGAGCTCAAGATAGAATTGAAGTGAAATTGCGTCATCTTTAATAAAAATTAACAAGATTGCTACATCTTCTTAGTCTTTTATATGGCTTTTGCATCTTTGAAAGTTTTTCCAACTCTATGTGCGTGGTCTATCTTGACAAGGTCGATAGTCGTTTGAAGCTTTTTCTGTTGAGAATACCTCTATTGTCATTCATTTACTGTTGAGAATACCTCTATTGTTGTTCATGTACCGTTGAGGATACTTCTATAGTTGTTCATCTACTGACTTTGTGCCCTTCTCTGCGCTCATTTTTAAAAACTAAATATAAGATGAGCGGCTATGACAAGCCAACTTGTAGAACTTGGTCTGTAACAATAACAAACTGATAGTTCATTTGAAGCCCTGAAATCACTTCTAATTTGATTAAGGAACAACCAAAAACCAATTTCATAATCTTTGGTAAGTGGTGTAAATTCGTAGTTGGTTTGTTGATGGAAGGTGGGTCTGCCACTTTATAGTCCAATCACGTGTTTTGTTTAATTAGTTGAAGGTTACTGCCATCAAGGTACTGTACCACCTCAGTGAGAGTCCATTGGCTGACAAGATACTTCAATATGGCTTCAATCTCCAACACATGATCAAGTTATATGACTACCACAACTGGGTAAGTTACTCTTAATCACTTGGTGTGTCCACTATGTAATAAGGTGTGTCCACTATGTAATAAGGTCATGTAGAACACTCCAAAATGGCACTTTGGAACATCATGGCTGATTGTATTCGCACGAAATCTTTGGAACATCATGGCTGATTGTATTCGCACGAAATCTTTGGAACATCATGGCTGATTGTATTCGCATGAAATCTTTGCAACATCATGGCTGATTGTATTCGCATGAAATCTTTGGAACATCATGGCTGATTGTATTCACATGAAATCTTTGGACCATCATGGCTGATTGTATTTGCATGAAATCTTTGCAACATCATGGCTGATTGTATTCGCATGAAATCTTTGGAACATCATGGCTGATTGTATTCGCATGAAATCTTTGGAACATCATGGCTGATTGTATTCGCATGAAATTTTTAGATACTATGCTTCAAACTCTGGTCTCTAAAACACTTACACAAATTGCTTTTTAAGAATTCCCAGTTTTGTACGAGGGACTATAAAAATATGACTTTTACAGTTTTTATGAAAAACTCAGAAGTTGCATAAAATGAATATGAAATGATAATTAAGAAAATTGAATAGCATTTTTGAGATTCCATCTCGATTATTCATATGTTCATGTTATTTATGCCACTGTTTTGCTATGGATGTGTCAGAGATTGACGGTGGGTTTGTTTAAAATGTAGCTATGCTTTGAGAGTGCGTAGTTGGAGAGAGAATCATTAAATCCAGTAATTAATTTATTATATGATAACCCCTAATTAGACAAGTGAAACCTGTTGTTAATTAAGTAATCAACTACAAAGAAGAGTAGCTACGCTAGCGCCCTCTTTAAAGATTACTTCAATCAATCTACCAAAATAATCAATTGTCATCTGCTATACAAGCTGTAGGACTCTCCACTTGGATGACAGTCCTGTTGGTAAATCTTCGAACTACACACACTGTATTGCGACAATGTACTTGCTGGTCACAGTCTCTGTTGACGCAACACTTCAGTATCTTACTACCCACGATGAAAGTGATAAGCTCTAATTAATTTAGTTTTTGTTAACCCTTGTCCTTGCCATGATCCTCTCTAGAATCTTCCACCAGTTGGCTCTGTTGTACAATTTCCTCTGTACATTGTAGCAAATCTTCATGCTTCAACTACTGTAGCTCAACTGAATATCTTCTTGATTTTAGCCCATATTATAATATTCTACTTATTTAGCGATTGGCTAATAAAAAACACATGATCGTATCTAATCATATCACAATTTGTTCACAGAAATTTCTAGAATCTCTAGTGCTTTGACACCAGAACCCAATGTTGAAAACACCATCTAAAAGTAGATTTGACATTAAAATACATATCAACACGTTTGACCCCATGATTAAAATGGATATAATCTTACTGATAAGTTTTAATCAATATTTATTCTGACAGGATGTACCTATCTTTTTTGCTAATTTTAATATAAAAAGACATGATCACCTGACCCAATTATTATTAGAGTGGTATACAATAAAAAATACAATTCTACAAGCTTTTCTGCTTTCAGAAAATACTTTTATTGAGTTAAAAAGATCATTTTTTAGTTTTGTAGGTATTTGGCTAAATACACAGACAAGTGAATAATGCACTACATAATATTATGTAAAGGTGTAAATACACAGACAAGTCAATAATGCACTACATAATATTATGTAAAAGTGTAAATACACAGACAAGTCAATAATGCACTACATAATATTATGTAAAGATGTAAATACATGGACAAGTGAATAATGCACTACATAATATTATGTAAAGGTGTAAATACACAGACAAGTCAATAATGCACTACATAATATTATGTAAAGGTGTAAGTACACAGACAAGTCAATAATGCACTACATAATATGTAAAGATGTAAATACATGGACAAGTGAATAATGCACTACATAATATTATGTAAAGGTGTAAATACACAGACAAGTCAATAATGCACTACATAATATTATGTAAAGGTGTAAATACACAGACAAGTCAATAATGCACTACATAACACTAGTTAAGGCATAAATACACGGACTAGTCAATAATGTACTACATAATATTAGTTAAAGGCGTAGGCAATCTTTTTTTCATGTCATTTTTAGTAAAAATGAGGTTCATTTATTATCTCAGGCATATTTTTCAGTTAATTACAGCTTCTCGTAATTTAATTAATAACTCGTCCCCTACTCCGGAAGTGACGTTTAGGGAGTTGAGAATTACGCGCTAATTTGGTTTTGCGTTAGAGTTTACTGTGAGGACCTGTACTACTATTGTTTTCTATTGTCATCACCACATCTCATCATCGGGTATTCTACGACAAGTTAGGCTGCCAAAGAACTCAATTACGTTGGATTTAGGGATTGTTTAGCTTGTATACAACCTGACCCATATCACAGTCAACGTGGAGGGCTATAGCCCCCCCCCCCAGCCCCTCTGTGGCGCACCGCCCATAGACCGTGGGTGTCGCAGCACTGAAAAAATTGGTGGCTATAGCCCCTCCCAGCCCTCTATGGTGCACCGCCCATGCGTGAGTGAAGGAGACATTGTTCACTCAGTGGTGACGAGGAATTTTTTCATGGACAGTCTGTGGATGGGTATATGTTTGAGCCCGAGTATAATGAGGCAGAGTACACACAGGCATAGCTTTTGAGAGGAATGAGGCATAGACTGAGGACAGATGTGGTGGGACGTCTTGGTGCTGCTTTGAACGTTGCGTGGACAGGTAATGCTGTGTTCGTTTCACGAACGAGCCAAGTACGGCAAAGTGTGTCATCTTTCAGAAGGCGGTGTAGTGTATACCCAGTCAGAGTGCGCTTGAGATGATAATGAGTACATCCCGGTACGCAGCAACTGTGTGGCATGTTGACTGACTCGTAAACAAAAGCAAACGACGACCGAACTTATCACAAACGAGGTAGAAGAATGACTGACTCGACAGCTCACGCAGTCAGACTATATGAAAACAAATGGCACGAAGTTCTTGACTCCCTAAACGTCACTTCCGGAGTAGGGGACAAGTGATTAATTAAATTACGAAAAGCTGTAATTAACTGAAAAGTATGTCAGGGATAATCAACGAACCTTATTTTTTTACTGAAAATGACATGAAAAAAGTTGTCTTCGCCTTTAAGGTATAAATACACGGACAAGTCAATAATGTACTACATAACATTAGTTAAGGTATAAATACACGGACAAGTCAATAATGCACTACGTTGCATTAGTTAAGGTGTAAACCTACTGGAAGTGGAGGCCGTGTTGTAATAACTTCCAAAAGTGAAACTCATGATAAAGGTATTTCTGTTCAACATTATGCTCGATTCTGTTGATGTCACTGTGTACTGTTGACAAATGAGCTGAATTAGTGGATATTGTCATATCCTGCTCGTCTATTTGAATGTTGTACACTGTAAATGTTGACAATGTTGAATAAACACGATGGGTGCTTTTAACTTTGAATTGTGCTCATCATCATTGTTCCATCTTTTTGCATGTTGTACAAGGGTAATAATTCTCTCCAGTCTAGGGGACGGATGCTTCTCTTCAGTCCAGGGGGTGGGGGCTTCTGTCCATTGCAGGGAACGGGGCTTCTTTAAGTTCTCTCCAGTGTAGGGGGTGATGGTTTTCGCCTGCTGAATTTTTGGTCTGTGAACATTATTTTTCTTCTCTTACAAGAATTTATTTTAGGGCAGTTCAAAAACCTGTTATAATCTCCACGAGCACGTTGTGCGTATGAACAAAACACACCAATCCTCTGTAGATAGGAAGTTTGAGTCACATTATCAACTTGAATCCGCCAAACACAACAAACTGTGTGGTGCTAGTGTGAACTTATGCTGGGTAACAGTAAAAGTGCTATCTGTTGACCATTACACATACCACATTTATCACTCTTTCCATTGTATGTTCTTGGTAGTTTCATTAATTGATAGATATCACGATAAAAATTCCCATATTTAGGACAGTCTCCCGAATTTCGGGCTCCTAAATCCAACCCCAGACTGAACTTTTTTGATTCTGAAATTTGGGACATGGTCAAATTTGGCATTCATCATATTTCTCAAATTTCAGACACGTTGGTTTTAGCGGCAGTGGCCGTAATTCTCACATTTCGGGGGCTGAATGAAAATCTGGAAGTTCATCAAATAACGGTGATTATTTACACATCGTTTAAAACTGCCTCCCGTGTAATGTATTGACTGATGTCGCAGTCCATAGTTATCAATGTGGATGGTTTGTGTGTATCTCGCATGTTTTCTTGGCAGTTGTAATCACAGCCTCAAAATATTTGCCACGCTTGATCGCGGTTTCACTATGCAAATGAAATGCATGTTCTCTGACTTTCGGATAATCGCCACATTGTTGTATGTGGATTAACAGCTAATTAATAAGCACCAGTGATGAGACCGTTGTGTTACCAAGTCGAATCCTGGGTTCACGGCTTTAATGTTTTTCTGCGAACCTGCAGCCCACTTCCTCTCGGCGCCTCGACCTTCGCTATGCCATGGGCCGGTATTGGCAAAACGATATTGCTCAGTGTCAAGTTATAACAGACTTTGTGAAAGCAAAACTCCACGTCCAAGTTTGTCATGCAGTATACATTAAAAGTGTTCATATTATAAATGTATCATTATGTCTCCCTACTGACATTCTGTTTACTTGGCTGTTTTGTATTCTTCACGAAATGTTAGGGCTCTCTCGCACCAAGGTTAAGAATTTTGAAGCCATCTAAAACAAGAGTGTGAACCTATTAATCTTTAGTCAAAGTTGCTCCATTTCCACTCATCCCCAGCAACTTCCCTTTTGTGGGTCGTTTGACCCGGTGTGTGATTTTGTAAAATGAAACCTGGGCCCATAGCAGAGATCGATCTGAATCTGCATACTGGCATAAAAAATAAATTAGCGGATGGCACTGCTATCGGGCCGGAGTGAACATAGGACAGATAACATTACAACAGCAGTATCAGGAATGCAAGGGCCGAGATTATTGGGACGCACTGCTTTTGTATTAAAGCATGTATTAGCATCGAAGAAGCTGACGCCCGCGTAGCTGGCTACTTGAACAGTCACTTGCGCGTGGTGATGTTTTGCGGTTAGAATTCCGTAGGCTCTACCTCAGCTAAATTGTGACCTAGCCTGACTGCTATATTTTAGAATAATAATTCCAAACTTTTATTGATTGAATATACCCCAGCCGCATAAAGCAGCAGTTTTGGAATTGTCAAACGCCCGAATACGTAATCGAGCTAAGACCGCGGGGACCTTATTTACATGTCTGTTTGAGTGACAGGTGATTCATAAATATGTTGCATGCGCTGACCCAGAAACAAACCATGGTTTCATTTACTGCAGTCGCATCGTCGGTGTTTGGTTTGCGAACATGAAGACGTTGAGCACCTATGGATATTGTGAATAATCAGTTGAGGTGTGTTACATGACAAATGTATATATTTCACTAAGTTTAGTAAGCCGATTGTGTTCAGAGCCAATAACATCGCTGTTTATGTTTTTGAAGACATCATTTGAATTTCTGGTCAGCAATAACGATCACAAATCTGCGTGACTATTCAAACGGTCTAAAACTGCAAATCGAAACATTGTTGGCAACTGACTGCGTAAATTATAAGATTTCGGACACCGTCGATTTTGACATCTTTCTCATATTTCTCGAATTTTGGACCATCAATATTGCCTATTTCGAAAATTTCGGACAGGTTGAAAATAAGTATTTTTTCGCTGTCCTAAATTCGGAAAGTTACTGAAATAGTTGTTAAATTTCAGCTCTGCAAGTATTTAATTTTTCTTTGGGTTGATTTTTATATCAAAGTTTAGTGAAAAATGAAGTTTGGGGCCATCCAACATTCAAGGGAGCTCTTACGTTAAGTTTATTGTAGTCGTGCTACAGTCTCTATATTTCTATATTTCAATTTGTTGTTTATTTAAAAGATGATGATCTTTGTGAAATGTACTTAGACTGCATGTGGTTGAAATATGTACCTTCTCTCAAAAGTGTCCATCATTTGAATCAATATGTTTTATTGGCATGTTCACCCTTATAACTATTCTACGTCTACAGGTTTAAACACTCTCTAATGACTCTCAAAATTCAATTTGGTGTCGTGTGCTTAACTCTGTGATGCCAGACTGGACATTTGTACAATGTTTGATGTCGTTGAGATGTTTTGTTTGAGGCTAACACTGGTGCACTATTGCCAGTGGGGTTCAGTTGATCGTACATGAAGATTGTCGTATAAAAACTTGTAGATCATGTTATTGTCAGAAAATTTAAAGATTGATAAAAGATATCCTGAATAATAGTTTTGTGGTGTTTATAACTGTTAGCTATTCTTGGTAGAGTTTAGTAGCTAGCTGTCTTGCGGTTAGAAAAATCTAGCCACAATCACGTATTCTCATTTAAAATACAATATTTCATGCAATGCTGCCAAGTCTTGCTTTTTAGTGATGTCCAGCATTACAGAACTTGTCTGTTGTTGATGCCGGGTTATATCTGTTCAAACCATTTAATAGAGGTGTAGTTGTTTGTCATACAGCTGCCATGTCTAGTTGCTATATGCTGTCTGTTTTTATCATTTGACCATGTGGTGTGCTTTGCTATTCATAACTAATTGTACCTAAAATATGTGCAATAGTCCGTGTTTCTTTGATGTCGTCAAGGAATAAGGATTTTACTGACAGAAATGGTGAATGATACGCAAGGTACCTAAACTACATGGTTAACGGACTCATAAACACGGTCACGGAAGCACGAACATGACTCACGTACCTGCAAACACCGTTCACTGACTCACAAACATGGGAACGGACTCACAAAACATGATCCATTCACCCAAATACATGGGACATGGACTCAATTCACGAAGAAACACGGTTAACGGACTGCCAAACACGGTTCACTCCCATAAAACATGCCATAAACACGGGTCACGGACTCATCGGCTTCCTGGGTCAGTTGACATCTACATTTTGTCCTAAACCATGGCGGTCTGTGACCGTGTTCATGAGTCTGTTAACTGTGTAGTTTAGGTACCTTGATACAGTACCATCATTGTGTCCTTTGAAAGTTTGGAATGGGTTTCATACAGTTTTGTTAAAGTAGTATTTAGCGTAGACCATAGTAAGGAGGGTATTAAGCACATAGGTACTGACAAGATGATATGGTTTTAGAAAGAGAAATGTTGCAACTGAGCTTATGTTGATAATTTTTTGTATGCAGACTTAACCACTGCTTTCATTCTCTGTTAAACTTGCAGAATATTTGTCACAAATTCATAGAACAAGCATGGACAAGTCTCCAAATGCAGTGGTTCGTTTATAATATAGCTTTGTTTTGTCTCTGTTCTGAATTAACAAAAAGATGATTAGAATTGCAATTTGTGCCTTGTTTATACTATCACATCATTACAGCCTTTTGAGTCTGTCGTTACCTTACCATTAAAATATTGCACTTGGTTGATTAAATTTCCTCTTATTTGGAAATGATTGTTTTTCAATGTTAGTGACCAGTAGTGTCTTTTACTTTAAAGTCTGCTTGTAATAGCATGTCCAATACACCATGCTCAGAAATACTGTCTCATTTTGCCATGAATGTTTCAAATTGCCACTTGCTGTGGCATTTCACTGAACTGTTGGACAATATTCGTAGTTATAACTTTTAGTGTGAATACTGCATGTGCTTATTGAAAAGTCTGCTGCTTCCGTATAATTATGTTCTTATTACTTCTTTCTCATTATTGCCTTACATCTATTGGTTGTACTCTAACTCTGTAGCGTACACATCTATTGGTTGTACTCTAACTCTGTAGCGTACACATCTATTGGTTGTACTGTAACTCTGTAGCGTACACATCTATTGGTTGTACTCTAACTCTGTAGCGTACACATCTATTGGTTGTACTGTAACTCTGTAGCATACACATCTATTGGTTGTACTGTAACTCTGTAGCGTACCGATCTGAGGAATAGGGAAAGTAGTCCACTCATTGTACACTTTTTCATCTGCTGCTAGTCGAGCTACGCTAAATATCTCTTTAACAATTCTGTCTCAAATATGTTCAAAGCTAAAAAGGTTGATTTATGCTATATACTTATATGAACAAAACTAGGCACAGAATACATGTTACACAATTTACACCATAAGCTGCTTTGCTAACTAAGAAACACTCTTTATGTGAAAGTTTCTCTATCCTCTATACTCGAGGCAGCCTGTGCTTGTTCATAGCCTGAGTATCTTCTATTGAGCCTTTGAGACAATGACTTAGAATTCACATGATTTCTCGGTAGTGCGTCATCGTCTTCTGACTCTCCACCATTGTCTGCTGCCACCAGTTTGGCTTTTTTCCTGTCAATCACAAATTTCCTATACCTCCAATAAAGACTGGCTGTGATTACTAGAAGGGCTACACTTGTAAGAGTGAAACACAGTGCGTACACGCTCTCCTGACGTATGACTGGTATAGTCGTCATCACCTTACATAGTTGACTTTCGTAATCCTGGTCACCCTCGCGGTATCGAATTGTCAAACAGACATTATAGCGCGTAGATGTCTGCAATCCATTGATGAAAAACTTGTTTTTATCCGGAGCTAGGTTGCCAGTCTGTAACAGCCTGTTACCTGGATCATAATGTAACTGATAATTCAACACATGACTGTTGTTGTGGTAAGGGACAGCATACCACTCCACATAGATAGAGTCCACATCTGTTTTGCCCTGGTCCAGGGACACATTTAATGGAAGATCGTTGCTGTCTTGAAATGTGAAGACATTAGTGTAGCCACCGGTGGATTCTGTGTCAGCCACTAACATCATCACCACTGTAGTCATAACTAATAATCTGGTCATCGTAAACATGATGTCTGACTGTTACGCCACCTTTAGGATGAGTCAGTTGAATTACATCGTTGCATTATGGCGCTGGCTGTAAAAGAGACAAAATGCATTTTAAATATGTCGGAGTGTTACGCCATCTTTAAGGTGAGTCAGATGAATCTTATCACTGCATGGTGGTGCTGGCTGTAAACAAACAAGTATCTGTTAATCCAAGGTGAACTGGAAACCTTATGTTCTTGAAATCTGCTTGAGTTTCTGAAGAATGTAAACATTTTATTGCATGTTTGTGCTCAGGTTTACCAAATTGCCTACTTGTTAAACTTACAGAAAGTATATTAAACTTGATATGGTGTTATTGTTCACATCAATATAAAATATGCATTTAGGATCTTCGCACAACAGTCTGTGGACAATAGGCAGTTTTGTGAAAGGGAATGAGGGAATTTATGACCATGACTTCGGTCTGTTGTGTTTGCATATGTTCATTCTGGTCATACGTGACTTGGACATCTGGAGGCTAGAAATACATATAGGTATACTCTAACTTGACGTGTCACTCATTGTTATGGAGCAGACAGTTGGAACAGCACCTGTTGGAAAAGAACTAACAATCACCAACATATGAAGCATGCATTCAATGATAATTAAAACACCTATACCAGCCCAGGAGGGTAAAATCCATTGCACAATCTGTCTGCATTTGCTTAAAAATCAAAGTTATTAATAAAATCAGGAAGAGGTACTGAAGAAAGTAAACGTTTTTAAACAATTGTTGTTTTTATGATTTTATACAAATATGGTAAAAAGTTCCCAATTCACAGATTATAAGTTAGTACCATTGCCATTTTAAATGCATAGCTTTTGCATGTAATCTGGTAGTGAGAGCCATCTCGTCTATGACACACTAGAGGGGTGATGTTTTGTCTACTGTCAGCCAATAGAATAAGCAGAGAAAGAATATGTGTTTGTGTTAATTAATATAATACCAGAGTATACTTGAGGATAAGTGAAGTTGTGTTCATGATTGAAGAACAAGCATCCATTATATGAATAATCAATGAGCTATACCCTCCTGGTATAGCTCATTTGAATAATGAAGTACTACTAAGTGTTGAAAAATGGAAGCAGAAATATATTTAGCTTTATACAGCATTACTATTTTCTTGTAATATGTCTTGATTATTAGTTACCGGGTATTTAAATGTTGCAATGTTATCCAGAGACCATCTTCTTGGATGACATTCAAAACAATGGTTTGGATGCTTTTTAGTACATTGAAATTGGCTGAATTGTACATGAGCAGCATTGGTTCTTACACAAGTAGTCTGTAGACTATAGATAGTAGTCTGTAGACTATAGATAGTAGTCTGTGGACTATCGGTAGTAGTCTGTAGACTATAGGTAGTAGTCAGTGGACTATAGGTAGTAGTCTGTGGACTATAGGTAGTAGTCTGTGGACTATAGGTAGTAGTCTGTGGACTATAGGTAGTAGTCTGTGGACTAGAGGTAGTAGTCTGTGGACTAGAGGTAGTAGTCTGTGGACTATAGGTAGTAGTCTGTGGACTATAGATAGTAGTCTAGATCCTTAGTCAATCTTGAACACTGCAATTCACAACAAGTTAATGAGTTTTGCTCAACAGTAGAGCACCATATGTATTCATATTTGTTGTTACTTGCCAACTGGTATCTCTGTTTCCTTAAGCCATTTCCTTACATTCTTTCATGACTAATTACTGTACCTGCAAGTCTGGCTAGTCACTCAACTGACCAACAGAACCGGGCCACTCATCCTTGACTTGTCCTTATTCTTCACAACTAAGTACTTGTTATTGATTCTCCACCAGCTATTGTAAGACCTTCAGTCAACACTTATCAGTTTCCTGAATGATTATTCCTGGCCTCAACCTCCAACTTAGATATATGATGACTTAGTGGAAGACAAGGCAGATATTGATCATAGCAGTCGTGTAATGCACACAAGTAGCATTAGTTGGTCAACACAGTGTTGTGATTGGTCCCAAGGGTAGTAGTTGGCGCTATCTGAAGTTTCCTATATAGATGGCTTTATGCTGTTTGAGATTCATGAGGTGATAACACTGTATATGGAGTGCTTCTTCTATCCCTGGCCTTCAAACAATTTGATTCCATTTTTCACCTAGTAAAGTGACTTGAGTTTTCATATATATTTAAGACATATTACGGGATAGTCGATTGGTAATACTGACAATGATTTTACACTTAGATAAAATAATATTGAAAAATAAGCATATTAAGTAAGACGATTTGTATTGAATTAAAACTCATATTTTTATAAAGGGAAGGGGTGCTAGAATTTCACAAAATATATTTTTTGAATTTAAAATTTCAAAAAATTGGGGTGGGTGCTTAGCCAAACATGTATACGTAACCTCATTGCCAAACAGACGGTAAGACCTCCAAAATTATAAGATCTCACAATTGAAATTCATGCATACACGCAATTCTATTCAGTGCTCTTTAGAAATGTTTGCCAGGACTGACATAGACTGTGTGCCATCAAAGTTGTTGAAGATTCAAAAGTAATCAATTTTAATAGCAGACTTCCTCCTTTGTTCACAGTTTAAAGTGTTACTAACAGAGTATACTCAAACAATTGAAAACATTCTCTCAATTGTTTTTGGGATCTACAGCTGGCTCACTGGCTTTTGAGTGTCTGCGATCGAATGCCCAGAATGATGCAACACGAATAAATACTTCAACTTTGTGCTGATTTTCATTGTAACACCAATCTACTTTCCTCTTTGAGGATCAGCCACAAAATATCACGTGACCCAGCTATGCTTGCCTGTCACTTTGCCCTCGCCAGAACGGTATAACCAAAGCCGAGGTTTAGTTCTTAGAACTGCGAGAAAAGACAGGTTCTTTTGAAAACTAAATTTGTTGTAGCAGGGAATGGGAGTCGGTGGCTGTATACCGATTCTCAGCATGTGAAAGTTCCAACAACTATGGTTTTAATGTACTGTTGAAGACACTGCTTTGAAAATGAAAGAAGAGTGAGTGACGGCTTGAGCATAACCATTAACTGGTATGTTTACAGTAGTGTCTCTACAGGTAAAGAACTAATACCCAGTTCACACGCTGACTAAAATGTTAGCATTTTTATGCGCCCACATATTTATATGTGGTCACATACTGCCGTCATCTCAGTGTCTGGGCGTTCGTTGTCCGCAGCTATATCTCCTAAAGTCCGCACAGGATCTTGATGAGATTTGACAGGTGTGTTGCTATCAAACCGATGACGGATGCCGATAGATTTTGGACCTCTCCAACTACCGGTGTGCCCCCTAGTGGCAATTTTAGTTTTTTACGCTTACCTCTGTATCTTCGGATGTCCGCAAAGTATTTTCACAAAATTTGGAATATAGGCATCTATTTGTGAGATGACATTATCCTCTTCGTTTTCGAATGAATTTGATGTAATTTGTGCCACCTAGTGGCCATTTTTACTGTTTTCGAGTTTGGTTTTTTGACGTCCACCCCTCTGTTAACCGAACTGCTCTAAGGATAATTGTGAAAATTGGCATATATGTTCTTACTATTTTAAAAGAGATGGCTGACGATGATTTTCCGATGACTTTGAGTACTGTGGCGCCTCGTAGTGGCAGTTTTATTTTTGCGCCTATGGCTGTATCTCCTAAACCTTTTGCAGGATCTTTATTAAATTTAGCAACTGTATTTATATGATGTTGACAACGAACAAGGACTTTCGCAGGGATCGGACTACTGGTGCGCCCCCTAGTGGCAATTTTATTTTTTATGTTTACCTCTGTATCTTCAAAGGTCCTCAACGTATTTCCGTAAAGGTTGGGATATAGGCACCTGTTAATGAGATGACGCTATCCTCCTGTTTTTGGTTGGATTCAATGCATTTTGCACCACCTAGTGGCCATTTTTACTGTTTTTGAGTATGCTTTTTGGAGTCCACCCCTTTATTAACCAAACCGCTTTAAGGATGATTGTGAACATGAAGAGGATGGCTGACGATGATTTTCCGATGCCTTCGACTACTGTGGCACTTCCTAGTGGCAGTTTCTTTTTGCACCCATGGCTGCATTTCCTAAATTGTTTGCAGGATCTTTACTAAATTTAGCAAGTGCATTTGTGTGATGTTGACAACAGACGACGACGATGACTTTTGCACAGATCTTTTTACCAATGTGCCCTCTAGTGGCAATTTTAGTTTTTTGCGTTTACCCCTTTATATTCAAAGGTCCTCAACAGAGTTTTATAAAATTTGGAATATAGGCATCTGTTGGAAAAGTGACACTATTCTACCATTGTTAGATCCGTTCCAGGTATTTTGCGCCACCTAATGGCCATTCTTACTGTTTTTGAGTCTGTTTTTGGCATCCGCTCGTCTATCAACCAAACCATTCTAAGGATGATTTTGAAAATTGGCATATATGTTCTCAGTATGAATGGGACAGTTGATGATGATGACGTCAACTACTGTGGCTCCTCCTAGTGGTGGTTTTGATTAGCTGTATCTCCCGAACCCACTGCTGGATCTTTTATTAAATTTAGTAATAATATTATTTTACTGATAGGAAGCTAACAGCAGATGACGACTTTCAGGCGGGCGCTGTGCCCCCTAATGGCAGTTTCATTTTTTCTGTTTTCTTTTGTTTCTCTGAAATTCTTGATGTAATAAAAAGCTTTCTATCGAAGAAGCGATGGCATGTTCCGTTTTCAGATGGATTGGAATTTTTGCACCATCTAGTGGCCATTTTTGTGATAAAAATCAACAACTCTAGAAGCATACCGTTTGCGTTGCATTTGTGGGTGCATTTCAACGCTTTGCGTTGCTCTTGTGTTTTGTTGTTAGTACTTTTGTTAGCAGCAAAAACACCAGTAATGTGAACAATCACAAGGGTCACTGTTTGCTGGTGCTTCGTTGGAGGTTCAAGTTATCTCAAAACTACTGTCATTTTCTCTTACACTTTGTGGCCAGACCATTACTTCAAAGAACACACATGCACAGGAGTAGGAGGCCTTTTTAATATCATCAATCAATTCATAGTAGGCAGTGATCAAGTTTGACATCATTTTTTGCTTAAAGGAGCTCGGGTGGTGTGGTGGGGAAACAAATTATAACTGGTTGCGAAAATTACTCCTTTATGGACAGCTCGTCTGTCTGGCTAAAATGCCAGCGTGTGTGCCACTCATATGAATCTTGTAGTATGAATAGAAAATATGAAAGCGCTCCGAGGAGCGAAACTTGGCGAAATTAACCAAAAAGATGACGATAAAGATGATGACGAATATGACGACGATAGTGGAGAGGATGAACAAAAGAAGTAATGATAACATACACATGACGAACATGGAAGTCCGAAATCAGTAAGAAAAAGGCTACAGTCTTGAGCGACACTTGGCGAAATTAACGGAAAAGACAACGACGGAGATGATGACGAAGATGACGAAGATGATGACGAATATGATGATGGTGGTGGCGATGATGAACAACATCACAACATTCATATGACGAACTTAGATGTCATAAATCAATAAGAAATAGG
>NMRA01000094.1:247169-268267 GCA_002633005.1 Phoronis australis | reverse complement strand
AAAAAAAAAAAAAAAAAAAAAAAAAAAAAAAAAAAAAAAAAAAAAAACTTAGTGGAAGAGCAACATACTTGGCGAAATTTATTTTGCCAAGTAAAAATGATGGATTTGTTTTAACTAATTTAAGAAACTTGTTAATCCTTGGCTGTTTTCTTTGGTCAGAAGTGAAGTAATTACTAAGAAATGTAGTAATTTTAAGATGTTCACGGCTGTTCTCATTATCTGGAGAATGTTAAAATGTTTGCATTTCCTGTAAAAGCAATTTCTAATTTACTAAGACCGGCAGCTGTGAGATTGTGCCTCATCAGAAGGGTTATCTAACAAAGACTGACAGCTTAAATAAAGACGGTTGCTCACCATTAGAAACACTGGGGTTGAATGTGGTGCATATTTTGAACTCAACTAACTGACTAAATGTAACCTTGAGTCTTAGAGACATAGTGTATAAGAGTGAAAGCAACACATGGCTTCAACAATCTAATTCTTCAAGGATGGGTGGAGGGAGCTTCTCTCGTTATAATCATCAGATTACTGAAATGAATAAAATTAAGTAAAGTAATGTACTTTTAAACACTTTAAACTGTTTCAAACCATGATGCTATGAAGTGAACAATCTCTTTGAACTTTTTCTCTTAGTTCTTGCTTCCAATAAGTATTTGCAATCAGGTTAATAATCGTGTGAGTTGGATTTTGTAGTGGCCTCTAATGAATTATTGATAGGTTTTGAAACTAATTTACTTAATGTTTAGAAGGTGCAGCACATTTTGTGAGCAAGTCTCCAGCAGATATGTTAGTCATGAATTATAGTAGTGTGCTGGGAACATGGATTGACAGATCTAATGTAGTGGATGTATCAAAGTCAATAGTCCCGTTTAGACATCAACTTTTGTCTGGGCGCAACTGTAATAGGATTTCATCATTCATTAATGCCACCAGTATGTGTGTATCATTCATTAACACCACCAGTATGTGTGTAACATTCATTAACACCACCATTATGTGTGTAACATTCGTTAACACCACCATTATGTGTGTATCATTCATTAATGCCACTAGTAGTTGTGTATCATTCATTAACACCACCATTATGTGTGTAACATTCATTAACACCACCAGTATGTGTGTACCATTCATTGCCACATTTTTCCCTGTGTGTGGGTGGGCGCAGGTTGTTACAGACCAGTGCTTATAGCTTTCGGTGTGACGATAGACTGGAGACTCGTTCGAGGTAATCCTTTTGTTAATCTCGACTGTTCACAAGCCTACTTAAACAAAACGTCCAACGTAATGTTTGTTTAATGCTCCAGCCAGTGCTGCGAAGCCTTGACTTGTGATGAACTTCAGAGACACATTCAGCAACTGCTACACTTGCTGATTCAATAACCTTCTGTCTTTATAGCTGGCTCTCTATGGACTCTTGCTGTAACTGCTGATTCTCTTCTCTGCAATTCTTTAACTGCTTAACTGACTAATGCAAACCGGTGCTTGTGCATTTAAAGCCTAATGCAATGTTCTAGAACTTTTCACCAATTCAAGCACATGCCAGAACTTTCCCAGTGTTTCCACTGGGTTTTGAAAGGAGCGTGGTGGTAAATGGCCAAAACGGGGTGCAAAGCCCGTTGCCGCTCACGAATATGAGAAGTGAGATCCCCCTATTGTTTGGGTTTTGAAAGGAGTGTGGTGGTGAATGCTTGACACGGATGTGGAACCCGGCGCCACATGCGAGCATGGGATGAAGTGACATCCTCCCATCAGCGGGGGGGGGGGCTGAGAGACCTTCCCAAGCAAAATTTGAAAATTAGATGTAATTGGTTGCATTTTGCTCATTATAGACAAGACCTTAACCCAAGCATCATGTAGTGGAAGTATCTGGGTAAAGGACACTTCACAATACAAATTGGCAATGAAGTGTCTGGCATAGTGTGATCTCTGTCACACTGAGTACAAAAAACATGTCAAAATTCAATTATCCATGAAGGGACAACCATAGAACAAAAGTATATGAACTTTGTAGACTTAATAAACTAATTCGTGTAACGAAACTTCCGTTGATATCGTCTTGCTAAACATAAATCAGTGATAGTGGATTGGTGTTGGCTGGCGACGGTGTAGCAGACAATGTATAATCCAGTCCATGCAGACGAATCTGAGACTGGTTAACATTCAATATTGTCATTTTGGCACAGGGCTATGGTTGATTAAACAGTTGGATGTCATGCCCTGCAGTATAATTCACAATGTCTTTTGTAAACTCAGACATGATAAAATGAATGAAGCAGAAATCTTACTGTTTCTTACTTCATTAGCAAGCCCTTGCGCTTTCCCATTTTAGAAAATTCGTATCGAGGTCATTGCCTGGTCCCTGGCTGTATAAAGTTATTATGCATTGTCGGATAACCAGGCAGAAACGAAGTACGAAAGAGGATTGGGGATTGGATGATTGTGTTTAGCGGGGGCACAATTCAAGATCCCATTGTAAAATTATTATTTTTCCCCTTTCGATCGAAAGGTGCCGTGTGACTTGTACTTATTCATTATTACTACTGATCATTTTTACTAGCGATTATTTTTTCTTGCGATTCATTTTACTAGCAATCATTTTACTAGCGATCATTTTTACTAGCGATCATATTTACAAGCGATCATTTTTACTAGCGATCATTTTTACTAGCGATCATTTTTACTAGCGATCATTTTTACTCTAGCTATCATTTTTACTAGCGATCATTTTTACTCTAGCAATCATTTTTACTAGCGATCATTTTTACTAGCGATTTTTGCGTGGCGGTGAAGTTTCCTCGTCACGATTAGGTGTGTGGCGGTCAATTTGAGTATGATTTAAGAGTGGCGGGGCCAAAAAGGAGCATGGCGGGCCGCCCAGAAGTTTACACGCAGGGGAAACCCTGCTTTCCGGAATCTACCCAATCATTCTTCAAACATATACTAGTCACTAGAATGTTCCAGACTGCATTAATCACTGACATGCTAGAGTCTTCTAGAAAGTTCCACACTATAACTGTAGTAAACAAATTACATCATCACTCTACTGAACTCAGGGGTCGTGCCAGTCCAACAAAACAAAACAATACAACTAACAACAGTGCCAATCTATATTCTGGCATTCATTAATGCCACCAGTATGTGTGTATCATTCATTAACACCACCAGTATGTGTGTAACATTATTAAGACTTTTCTCTTATTGCTGGTCAATCCATGCTTTTGTAGGGAACTGTCAATGTTCGTGAAGTTCTTTGTGTTTGACCAAGTAACCTCAATTTTGGCAGTTTAAATTTAATAGTAAAATAGGTATTTATAACACAGTATTTAATCTTTGATGACTGAGCTGGCTTTCTGCTTAAAATCCATCTGTTGAGGTGTGAAATCGAGGGACCTTAATTTATTGGCATCACGTAGTGGATACACAGTCTCCCATATTAAAATCCATAACTTCTGCTCAATTCTTTTTTCATAAAGAAGTTGTTTATGACAAGTGAACAGGTTCAATTGACTCATTCTTCTTCTTGGTTCAAGTGACCACACTCTCTCCAGAGTATTATGTCACTGTATAAGAAGGAAGATCAACAAAAACCAGAACAACTATAACAGGTTTAAAAAATATTTTTACATAGTGGACATCACTTCAGAGATCTGGTTAGCATAGCTAGGTCATTTACAGATAGGGCAGACAGTGAGTGGTGCCCCAGGCAGATAGCTTGTTGATGAAGATGTCAAGAGAAAGGACTGATGTAATGTAACCCAGCAAGCTATTTCAGTCAGCGACTACTGAGTAATTTCTTGAATGCTGTCCAGCACCAAGAATGTGGTTGTAATTCTTCATGAACAATCTAACAGCTTGTGATTATAACAATAAACTGGTTGTCTGAGACTACTGCAGTTTTGTTTTACCAGCTGTGTGGAAGTCTTTTTACCCTGGTATTTTTGGTGTTTGTCATAATAGGTGCCACCACTCTTCAATAAGAGATGAAGCTTCATATAAGGATAGCCTTAAAGCGTTTATGAACTGTTCTCCACATTTAAAAATTGAATGCTGATTAACCGCTTATTGTTATGAAATTGATATTAATTAGTTACATTGATGCTTCCAAAGAACTGACAGTTTTTGCTCCAGTCTAGGCTGTACAAATTTACAGTGGTATCTGGCATAAATTCCATGTTTAACTGAACAGCGGGTTTCGAACTGGTTGCGTTACTTACCTTCACTTTGCAGGGTGTGAGATGGATAACTTTTCAGTCTGTATAATGAAGACAAAATAACTTGTTATTCAGTACATTACTGTACTCCAAATACACAAAGCATGCCAGCATAAATATGATGGCAGCACTTAAGGTAGACATTCTTCAATTTGGGACAAAAATGATTATAGCTAAAATTGCAGTATTTCGATTTTCCAGAGGCTTACCACGTCATTGTAAAGTCTTAAATTTCTACCAAATGTGTTTAGAAATAGGTTATACGTACAAACCATGCTTTAAAGCAAAGTAAATTTTCCTGAAAAGTTGCTTGAATTTGTTGACCAACAACCTGTCTGCCATATTGTGTCCCAAACTGAAGATGACAATTCATGAATCTTTAGCAGCCGTCTCTACACTATGTGAATACAGACGTGTGCACACTATGTGAATACAGACATGTGCACACAATGTGAATACAGAGGTCTGCACACTGTGAATGCAACACTCATATCCATCTTACCAGCCAGGCCAACCTCCCTGATGTGAACACTCAGTGTTACTGCTTTAACTCATCAAGGTTTATAAAGTATTCAGTCTTTATAAACAGCCTGTGTAAATAGCAGACCCAACTCAGCTTATGGGCAGCCTATTATTTCAACAGCAGTCTGCTCAGGCTTCATACAACCTACTGTTGTGTATTCAAGCAGTTGGAATCTTCTTTGTTTGCCCATGAGTACAGTGACAATCTGCTTTGTACAGTGATGGCAGTCTTGCTGGTACAGATTTATTGGAAATTAAAGTAAATATCTGTATTACAAAATCCAATCCATCAAGCTTATCTGATTCTGATGTCTGTAGAAGACCTAATTCAGTGATAAAGTGCAATTTCTTTGTATTCTTCCCCACAAGATTTTGTATCCTCATGTTAATGATGGAATATTAGAATTGACTAAACTTTATTGGAACATTTAATGTCTAGCAATATTCATTTTATGTTACAGACTAACTCAATGTGTATTGAGTTAAGTGATATGGAATGATTATCATGGAATGGCATCTTCATGCACAATTTCATGCACTGTTCTTGTTCCACTCTAGTTATTACGTGTATCTGCTTGTTTTCAAAAGTGTTGATGATATTTACATAAAAAAGCTTCTTTATCTACCAAAAGTGGCCCACAGTTATTCCCTTTCTGCACAGTGTTCTGAGTGATTCTACCAGGCAAAATGAATTTATTTGACAAATAAGAATGACAGTGGGATTGTTGAAGGGTTATAATACTACTAGGAACTTGTGATTAATGGAACATTCTTGCAACAGCATAGGTCAATTGCACCTATGAAACAAATCACTAAATATTCAAGACACTGGATTGTAACTAAAATCTTTGAATTTTATTTGTTGTTATACAATTTCCTGTGCTGTTCTTACTTTTTAAAGGATAAGACTTAGTTACAGAGCTTTAGTTTTATAGCCAACCCACCACCACAGTGTTTGTCTGATAACCTGTTTGTTACAGTAGGTATCAATTCTTGTGTTACATGCTGAGTAATCGCCAATTCACTTGAAATGAGCTAAGGTCATTTCTCATACAGTTAACTTCGCTACTATCGAAGCTTTGAAGCTAGTTATGGTTAACGGCAAAGTTAAGTGTTTGGCGGTTATTGTAAGGCGGCGCTAATATGACCTTTCATCATATGACCATGCTGTTTTTAACAGTGCTTGCCATCTAAAGGACATTTCTATCTTCCTAGATGGAAGCGAGAATGTCACAAGGCAGCCAACAGTTGCCACGTTGAGACGATGGCGATGTACTAGAAAATGACATGTTAAACAATTGACTCTTGCGCAGGCAGGCTAACAGCTGATCCAAACAAAGGCAGTATGGCGTGGCGGGAACCCATTTTGTGTACACTACACATGCGTACACTACGCGTGCGTACACTACGCGTGCATACACTACATGTGCATACACTACATGTGCAGTGGTCTTTTTAATGTAAAGAAGCTTGCAAATACATGGATAAAATGATGTTTACACTGCCAAAATAATAATAATCGCAACAAAATATTTTCAAATAGCATAGGCGGATTTGTAGGGGGCGCCTCCCCCCTTCGCTGGCACAAGCAAAATGAAAGAGCAACAGGGTGAAGCGTGAAGTAATATTGAGTTCAGCAACTAGGACCGGTAGCAGATGAGTACCCTGGTCACAACGGAATGGTGTTCCCATTTTTTTTTAGTCCACCAATAGATTTTCTGAACAAAAGGTCCACATCCCCGCCTCCGCGACTTTTGGGCTGCCTGCGCACATGCAATCGACAATCGCGCATTGCCCAATTCCCTGAAGCAACATTTTGGGCCCCCCTTATGGTATCCTAGATCCGCCACTGAAATAGTAACCAATCACCGACTGCTGTTGGCAAAGTGTGTGACAGTGACCTGTGCTGGTAATTCCAATGGCATGGAAGTATTAGTGTTACCATTCATTAGTGTGTTCTTGTTCTTCTGTTCAATGACTTTACCAGACATAGAGGATGTGATAACATCTTGCTCCTTTGTTAACTGCAGAGCACAGTTTTTGTCTGGTATGACAACATGCAGGTTAGTTATATACTAGGCCTCAAAGGGTTACTGAAACCAAGCACAACTACTTTCCACATCTGGGTAACAGAACAACAACAATAAATAAATGATGGTAGCCAAGCTCATGTTTTTTCAGTTTGTGAATACCCGGTAACCATTTTATCAGTATTGGGACTTGTTCCATGAAAGATTTAGCTTCAGTTGGGAGTGAAAGTACTATTAAAGGAGAATGCCACCCGATTTAATTAGTCTTTTTTTACCGTTTTAATTGGTCTATATCCACATCGCCTCTGATACGGTTGGCCTCACCTTGCCGAGAGATGTTGCGTTAACCTGTGAGGAAGGTGAGAAACGATGCAGCGACGTCAGTGGTTCGTCTGCAGAGTGAATGCCGCTATATTGCGGTGGCATCGTTCCCGCTTGTCTGAACTATGAAGTTGCGAAGAAAGTGGGTATATCGTTTTTTTACTTCCTCGAGAGTCCGAAATGCTTAGGAAGTGGCTCACGGTAGTGAAGAACGAAAAGTAGGCTGTTAATAGCAAGTATGAGGCCGTGAAACATCTCCGTGTCTGTGGCCGGCATTTCGTCGACAGTGATTTCTCTGACAAATTCCGGCTTACCAAAGAACTATCCATACGTTCCGTTGCCTGTGCATGTTCACGGCACCTCTCTAGTATTTCTTGATCAGTGTATTCCGGTTCGAACTGATAGCCTGTGAAACCTAACGATCCGACCCGTGAAGTCTTCGTCGCCTGAGCTCTTGACTAATTAGGGATTGGCGCGGGGCGAGTAGCCATTTATTAGTAGACGTTTAATATTCTGCGTTCTGTTTCAAAATGAATTATTCTCATCGTAACCTTTGTTTATATGAAACTGAAACAAAGTCTGCCTCATTAGATACAATTTCTAATGCTTTGGAGTGCTTGTGAGTGCAAATGTTTTGAGAAGCCAGCAATGAATAAACCACTGCGTTTCCGGCTTATGCTAGCAACAAAGGTAATTGACCGAGCACCGAGGCCGTGTGTGCGCATACTAATTCAGGCAGAAATCTGTTGTGAAACAGTTACTCGATTTTATATGCTATAGTCACATGTTAGGGGAATCTTTATTTAGAAATACAAATACGTTATTGAAATCATTGTTACTGTACAACCTTTGCCCTGACGGTGTGTAGAAAGGGGAACCTGACATCACGGCCCCTGACAAGTAAGTAGGTCGATTTTCAGTTTCGTGGTTAATTCTTTAGTCTCCAACTCAAGCTGGTTTATGTTCGTGGCAGTCCCGACGGCCATGACGGGCCTGATCGGGTTCTGAGCCACTGGCCGGGATAACAAGCGTTTTGTGTATTTAGAACTCAAAATATCACAAGTATAACAACACAGATCTAGGTTCTCCTGTCTTTATTTCACGGAAGAATACTTCGAATTTATCTCCGAACAGACCCCAAACTCCTTAGTGCTACGGATCTTGGTGAATTGGCCTGCCGAATTTCGTAGGCTACGGTGTGTCCTAATACCAGTAAATCCGTAACAGCGAAATAAAACAACACGTTCGTATAAGAATTTGGTGTATTTTTAATTTTTTTACATCGAAGTTTGATGATTTATTGGTGTTAAACGATGAATTCAAGCAATAAGCTGACACCAATAACCCGTGTTGTGAACGGCTGAACAGACTGCGTGTGAAACCAATTACATCATTGGATAATTTCAACACCTCCATCTGCCGTCAGGTGTCAGGTAACGCAATCGCACGTGCCGTTGTCAAGTAGAACTACTCGATCTAAATTGATACAAAATAGGTTGTTTTTTGGGTGGCATTCTCCTTTAACTGCAGGAAGTGGAGGTGCTTTCGAGCTGGTTTGTTCATTTAAGAAAAGCCGCTCCACCCTCTCATTTTGAAAGAATTTTTGCTGTGCAGCTTTTGAGGATTTACCTAAAAACGTGTGCATTACTGAGGAACAAATCCCAGCGACCTGTTCAGTCATAGGTAGCTCTTTGAGTAGAACAGTCGAAGTCGGCCATTTTGTTTTTGAATTGGTGTTTTTGTCATGCTGAATGTCCAAGTTTAAAAACTTTTAACATGTGTGAAATAAAACTAAATACAGTAATCAATCCTGAAACACCCAGAAACCTAATTCCAAATGTTTGCATCGACGTCACTAAGTCCTGTTTCATACTCAAAAGGACATTTGCTTTCGACTTTTGAGTTCTAAAAGCGACGGCACCGTCAGGTGACCAAGTTTGCCGTATTTGCACAAGTAAAATAGGCTCTGTCAATGGGTGTAAAGGTTATTTTTACATCAAAGTAAGATCAAATTTCAGGAATCTGGACAAAGATGTTTTATTTTTTGCTAAAAATCCTATTTTTGTAAAATTTTAAATTGAAAAGGAAATTTATTTATGGGCTCTCAACCTTGCTCGTAAGGCCTTTTCATACTGACTTAAAACTCCGGTATGAGCAGAGCATCAATATAAACTGCGAAGTTAACTAAACCATTCATGTTCCAGGGTTCGGTATTTTACTGACATCAAAGTAAATGGTAGGTGACACTATTGTCATCAAAGCAATTGCAAGGTAGCACTGTACACAAAGATTTTTTTTAGTGTGGTAATTTGGGAACATTTGCATTTGGTAATTTACATAAAACTTATTTTTAACTTGATTGGTGATTATTAGACCAAAATATAGGCAACTATTAGCAACGGATTGGCACCTGGCGATTTGATGAGAGGGAAGTTGACCATTAATACTGCACCGCAGTATCGACACTGTACTCTTAAATCCACCTGTTTACTGCGAAGTTAACTGGCACTGTTAATTTCGATCCAGGACCGAACTTAAGCGTTCATACTGACCGCAGCTCCCCAAAACATTGACATGTCGACGTTAGTATGAAAGGCCCTATACTGTGAGTGTGAACGCCTCTGTTTTATATGGGATTAAAATGAAAGCTCACTTGGCATTCACAACACATCTTCACATTTTGTAATAATCAGGCTAAGTGCGAGCGAAAATCGTAACATATGCGGGAACCAGGTGACCTTAGCTTTATAATTTTGATTTGACCATGGTGGTAATACACGTAGCTAAATAAATCAAAACATCAGGCCAAATATATTTATTAAAGTCAAACAAACTGCTAAAAACAACGAATCGGATGAAACATAAGAATTATGTATCTGCTATCATGGATGTAAAAGTTATGAAAAGTATAATGGTTGCACCTTATTACCGACTGCATGCATATGAAGACAGTCAAACTCAATGAATTAGTATGCATTGGGGTGGAATAGATTGTCTTAACTTGGAGTTTAGTTGGGCAGTTTTGGTGATTCAAAAATTAAACCTGATCAGCATTTGACCAAAATTCAGAATTGTTATTGGTTTGTCTGCAACCAGTATACAAGTTATCTTTTATTTTTAACAGCACAGCCTAGACAGTCTGGATACCAGGGGATTAGAACAATTTTCGAACAAAAGAAAACTAGTCCTCATACAGAATGGAGTTAGTCTGCCATGTAAGATACTGGCTCCGATGGTCAACTGCCCAACTTGTTCATTTCTCATCGGATTGAACAAGTTGGGGTCAATGGAAGAATGCTGTAATGGTAGTGAAGCGTCAACGCTTCGCTGTTAAATCCACCTCTTTGCTTCACAATTAACTTGTGCTGTTGACTTTAACCGAAGCTTTAGTGGTGCTGAAGCTTCGAAGGCAGTGGGAAAGGCCCTCTAGTCTATATACTTCTGTATCAAGAAATGAGCTAGTCTATATACTCCCGGGTTACGAAATGAGGTAGTCTATATACCCCTGGGTCAAGAAATGAGCTAGTCTATATAGTCCTGGGTTAAGATCAGCTAGTCTATATACTCCTGGGTCAAGAAATGAGCTAGTCTATATGCTCCTGGGTCAAGAAATATGGGATGGAAAAGTGCTTCTGTTAGTCAGAATGGCATGAATTTGAAAGGAACCTATAACTGTTAGTCAGAATGGCATGAATTTGAAAGGAACCTATAACTGTTAGTCAGAATGGCATGAATTTGAAAGGAACCTATAACTGTTAGTCAGAATGGCATGAATTTGAAAGGAACCTATAACTGCTAGTCAGAATGGCTTGAATTTGAAAGGAACCTATAACTGTTAGTCAGAATGGCATGAATTTGAAAGGAACCTATAACTGCTAGTCAGAATGGCTTGAATTTGAAAGGAACCTATAACTGCGGACACCAGCGCCAATGTAGCAATGGTTATCTAAACCAAGAAAATCAAAAAGAATGCAGGTAGGCATTTCATGGCTGAACAAATTGTAGGAGGGTGGAAAATAAGGCACAAAGTGAACAGTTGAAATTGAGCTCCCTGTTGTAAGAGCCCGTGAAAAACCCTACATAGCTTGCTCTGCTACAGTCAAAACCTTTCAATAACACTTATTGCTGGTTAAGTTGCCATACTGCCAGGACCTTCCAGTGTCCATAGAAACGGAAAAATAATACCTTGTGAAAGAAAAAAGAAAAAATATAAATAAAAAAGATGACAAGAATGGAAGATAAATAAGTAACAAATGCACCGATAATTAAACATACACATGAAGATAAAGGGAAATTAACAATAAAATGAGGCCAGTAACATTTACTAATGGTCAAGCTACTGTCATACTAGTAAGCCTCCAGTGAGGCCATTGACACTTATTGCTGGTCAAGTTCACGTTATTCAATATCTTCATAATATTTCAACCAACTTCATCTTCTTCAGTTCATCAACCAGACGTTACACTGGTTATTCAAAGATTCATAGTAATAAAGTAAGAATTAAGCAGTTTGTTAAGTCGGAAATAACAACTATCATACAGGTATCAGTGTCATTCCAACCACAGCCAACCATAGAAAACAACAAAAGTTAACTTTCCTTACTTCAGAACCTATTTTCTTGTGACTAGTGCGAAATATATGAATTAAAACCTGTGCACGTAATTTCATGATGTGGGAATTTCCAAGGCAATATTCCTATAAGGGCAATTTGGTGAAAAGGTCAAGCTCGAGTCAAAAATTAAAATTCTGGTTACACTAACATTTCTGGTGTCATCTGAAAGTCCATTCTCTCTAGTCTCAGACCCATATTTGACTGTCCTATAACTTAAATTTTTTTGCCTAAATGGACCCATTTTTGGGGTCACTTGACCCTAAAAATTACCTTGATTTTCATGTGTGCTGCTAATTATTGTCATAAAAAGCTAATTATGGGTATTTCACTATACTATCAAATGTGTGCAATTGCATGAACACCAAACTTTATAAAAAATAACATTTGAACTTTGGCACATCATCGACCTCTTGGGGTCAAAGATCAACTCCTGGATATCATGGCGGCGTACTTCCATCACAAAAAGGTGTTAAAATGTTTAGTTATGTTAAAAGTTTTCAATCATTATAATTTCAGATTCTCTTTTAAATTGTTACTCAATACTATTGACCAAAATTTTAGATCCCAAAGATTATTTGTTAAGTGACAGACGTACAGAAAATTTGTACGTCTGTCACTTAGGTCCGTCACACCCGTGAAATTACAATTTTTCAGCAAATAAAGTAACCTTAGGTTATATTTTTACTTTCTAAACTTGCAGAATATAAAATGTATCTCACACCTAAGAACTTAAAAATGATAATATTACAAAGGCAGCTTTAAAATTATGTGAAAAAGTGGCTACAGATTTAAACTAAATGCATTGATTTTTTTTCAGTTTCAAAAGTATTTGCAGATAAGTTATAGTTTACAATGCCGTCTAGTAATTCTTAGTAGAATTCAACTTATTCTAATCAGACAGTTGGCCCACATTATAAAATGTAAATAAAACAAAATGCTAATTTAATGAACTTATTGTTTATCTGTTGGTACCCCGTATTTGCAAAGAAATGCTTAGCTTTTGGGAATTTCAAGATGTACAAATATTCATACAAAAGAATTCCTAAGGTACTCTAGAGTACAAATAACAAGAGACCTAAAAGGAATACATGTCAAGTTGCTATTGCGCTGGAATCAACATGTTATTTCTGCTCTGACCTGGTATGCTGTGTTGAAAAAGCCGATACTGGGCATTTTTAAGCGGTAAGGAACCTGTCACCTACTTTACTGGGCATTTTTGTCACACCCTCACTGACTGTAGTCATTCTTTTTGTGTTTTTCAGTGTTTTGGGTCATTGGATGGCTTGTATGAAATGATTCAAAGCAAATGATTATAATATCCCATCTTACGTATTTTTGATCCCTCAATCTTTTTAAGAATTAGACTATTTTTTTCTGCTGAGCTTCAAGTTGAGGAGATTAAAGCAGCGTTTAGAAACAATGGAGGAGATTGTTGGAGACCACGGGAAGAACTGATGCAACTGGGAGAAGAATAAACACCTGCCTGAATATTCTTTGAAATTTGAAGAGAATGCCATCGTGGATCAAGAAATTCATAATTGTACTTGCCTGTGCTGTGATGTGACATTATTTAAAGCAGCCTCTCTTTAAATTAGAAAAGAAAGCATGAGTTAAAGAGCTGGTTGAAAACCTAGTCATGCTACCGTGTTCGCCCTAAAAACCGCCCATGCCCCTATAAGCGCCCCCCACGCATTTTCAGACTTTGCTAAAATAAGTGCCCAGTCCATGAACGTGTACTGCGAAAAATGCCTTGCCTACAGTCCTAAAATTCTACAGTAATGTTCACAATTTATCAAATATCTGACGTACCTGAAAAAATCATTGTGCGCGGAATTTGTAGACCATGAGCCTCACCGCTATGTCGGTATTTAGCTGTGACTATACACTTCAAAGTTCTGCCGTGCCTCAAAAAGAACGCAGAAGTTTTGCTGATCTTGCGAGGAATGTGTCCCACTATGGTCTGGTCTTTAAGACGGTAACTATCCATTCATAAAACGGGTGGTATAGCATTGGCAAGAAATAAATATTGTCACTAATGTCCGACACTTTCTAACACCATAAAAAATTTGGCGTTATTTTTAAGAGGGATTGATTGATTAATCATAATTGGTATTTTTAAAGCCAAATATCCGATAAAATGACTGCTGACAGTGAATGCTTACACACCCTTACAACGAAAATTAACTGTCAGACAGTCGCACAGCATCCAGCCACATGGCCACTAATATGGGCCTTACCAAGACAATTGTTGAAGGTTTTTAGCAGATGAGACCGGCAAGTGCTGAATTAACACGTTCTGCTTTCTGCATGTGTAGAATGCACATGTAGCTCGTGAGATTGCGTTTACTCTGGCAAATGAACTCTGGTGAGATGCACGAGCTCGTTTACACACGCAGATGAGCTTCAAAACAAACGTCAAGTGACAACAAAATATCCAGTGATTTTTCCTTGTGTTACCGGGTAGGCCTACGATCATAGGCGGCACGATCTAGCTCAGATTTGGACTTAACCTATGGTTAATCCCGACTCTACGGGAACTTAAAAATCTGCTATCTGGAAAACTTAAGGAGGATTTCAGGTAATTTGCTTGAGTTGAAACTGTATTTTTATTCAAGCATTCAAGTTGCCACATCGACGATTGCGAGGCAGTCAATCAGCGAGTTTTCGCCCTGGGGATTTATGCACAATTTTCTGTAAAATTATGGTATTATTTAACAGCAAAGTTTGATAGCAATGCACCACAATTTTGTAGAAAGTCTGTCATAGGTTACAGATACGTCTCAGAGCGTAAATATGATGAATCTTAGCTTCCAATTTCACCCATTTCGGAAACCGGGTTTCAACCGCCTTGGGTTACAATAAGCGCCCCCCTGAAACGAATTTTTCTAAGCGCCCTGGGCAGTTATTAGGGTGAAAACGGTAATCACTAAATAGAACATCTGTTAAGTTAGTTCTACATATTCCTAAATCATAATCTTAAATGCAATTAATTATAAAATGTCTTGTTTTCACACTGAAAGTCAGCACAGGTGATTCGAGTACCAAAAGTCGATGCTGTCTACTGAACCATGCTTCACACTTTGTTTTAAGAAGATACTGATGGCCTGTTACTAATACTTTTACAAAATCACCATTATTACATGGGCCTGCATCAGAACCATCAACGGTTAATGGTCCAGAGAATAATTCTCTGCAAGCTTAGGGCGAGTTTTGATTTAAAAAACAATTAATTAAAATGCATTTTTATGACAGTGATTAGTAATGTTTTAAACTTTATTTCAAACTTTACATTTTGGCTGTCAATTTGCTTATTGCTTTTGAAGTGGTATTCTATCTAACGCATAAAAACAGGTTTTCCTGATAAATAGCTGTCAAATACAAAATGATTATCACTCTTCTTTCCACTTATATGGCTTATCTTCAAAGGGAAGTGAAGATTTTAGGTGGTTGTTTTATATCTTTAATCAAATGTATTGAAAAGTTAAAATCCTATAGTATATTCCTAGCATACCCCTACCCGTGATGATTTCGTGGGAAAGGTCAATCGGTACATTTTAATTAGAAAACATTGAATTAGTAGCAAAACACCAATATATCTTAAATACTCCAAGAGCTTGAATCATTTTGAATTCATATCGTAGTCACAACAAACAATTTAATACTAGAAATTCAGAGGGTACGTCCATCACATACTTCCAGCACACTAACTTATATCGAGCTGTCTGACAAAAATTTCTAAAAATATATCATCAAAAAATTAGTGTGTTGCACTTCGCAATCATTCTACTATATCATTATATAAAACAAAAAAATTGTAACTCATTGCAACTCGCAGAATTTTACGATAAATTTTAAAAAAGTCAAATTCTCTGCGTACGTAAAAGATAGGGGAAAAGTTGATACAGGCTTTCAAAGCTATCAATGATACCTATCAATTGGTGTATTTATTATTTTCCTAGGATGAACATTTTTTCAGTTGATCAAAATGTTCTCACAAATAGAATTGCCCATAACAGGGTCAATTATAACTTCAAGCAGTAAATCTTGCTATCATCTAGTCTAGCCAAGGCAATTCTCCATGAACATTGCCTACCTCCACATGTAGCCCCAAGCTAGATATATGAATGTCTTCTGTTCACTACAATGAAAACATTTCACAACTCGGTCCTTTCCTACAACAGACATACTGTACTAAGAGCTGCCTACCTTAGGTTTACACTGTAACTTCACCAAACTGTTCAACATTCTGTTTGCTTTCCAGCTTCACCATCTTAAGTAACTGGGACGTCAATGTTTCTGTGCTCACATACGTAATAGCTAATTTCAAAACATGTTTATGAACTACTCAAGCATATTTCCACCAGACAGACTGAGCCATTGAGTAAATAACCAGGACAAATAAACTCAGAGTCACATGACTGCACTGTTGCCAGTGTTAGTGGGAAATGCAATAGAATATAGGCTGAGTCTATTTACAGTTTTAATAATATCTATCAGATGAAACCCAGATATAAAGCAGAGGTGTTTATAATGTGCTTGTGTATTCATTATATCCAAGTGACATGTTTAGTTGTTGTCCTAAATAATGGGTTTCTAATTAAACAGTTCCTGCAGTTATTCCTTGAATTGATCTTTTCTTCATTTTTCATATAATATTGATATCATTTTGAATATTTAGTATTTCTTAAAACCTTATCTAAAGGTAACTAATGTATAAAACTAATTCTGTGGTCTTACTTATCTTTCATGAAAATGAAGAAGTTAAGTTCTCAGCCATTTTGTGTCCTTAATTGCTTCAGATTAGAATAATTACGCTATATGTTGGTCACATTGCGTTACTAGAGCAACAGCACAGTTAGTAGGAAGTCCCAGGCCAAGTTCAAGTCCTAGTCAGGACAGATCTTTTCATACTTAACTATGGGTCATGTGATGTGACAAACATGGCGTGTATGAAGACTAATAATTCTTACTTATACCACGTCAACGTGATGATTTATAACAACGCATTTTTAATACGGATATCAAAATTTTACCTTTATTCAGTTCTAGATTGCTATATCAGTTAGCACATTCTGTCAGCTGTAGAGCTATAGTTATATGAGGATGGTCTACTGAAGGCTATCTGGTACATTCCTGTGAATCCCTGATTACAGTTGTGAGCTCCACACTTAATACATGAATATTTATACCTAAATAAACATAAAACAGCCAATCAACTCAAAGCATCTCTCCTATTAAACCCTTACCTGTGTGCAGTCTTCATTTCTTGTCATAAGCCATTTTTACATGAGAAACAATTGTAACATTGTGAGTTATCATGGTGGGAGTTACTACACTTAAAGGCGAAGACAACCTTTTTCCATGTCATTTTGAGCTAAAATAAGGTTGCCTTCGCCTTTAAGTCATATTTACGTGACATAAGATCACAAAATATATCAGCACGAGTCATTTACGTGAAGACTTTTGGGCAAAATAGCGAATGTCCAAACCACGTGGAATGCAAGCGGATCACCCTATGGCTCCAGCGTAACAGATGATCCCTTTAACCTTGCCCTTGTTTCTGTTGAGACATCTAGTTGACACTGGAACGACATATTCAGTGCAATTTGCTCCACCTCTCAAACTAGTGTCAAAAATGGTCGCTGTGTTGTCATCTTGCTCGGTGTCAGTCGTGTTACACAAGCGCCTGATAAACTCAGGTCTGTGTCAAGTGCAAATTGTGTAAATGTGTACATCACAAGATGATGCTTTATCTTCCAGCACTTGTGGTGTATTCACAAGTCTCATTTAGACGTTTTCAATGTTTGTAATGCCAAGACAAATTTAAAGAAATGTGGTAGCCATAGATCTATTTTTTCTGAACTCATATGCGAAGTTGATAAGTCACGTATTGCTGACTGGAAATTGGCAAAGATAAAAGTAGTCGTGTAGAGTGGAGCACTTGGCGAATGGAAGGACGATGATGATGCAAATGAATGGAAGGACGATGATGATGTAAATGATTACAGTGCCGGCTGCAAATCCAGCACAAAACTATTAAGACTTGTTCATGAAATAGTAGATGTTAAATGTTCCCGAGTCAAAATAGGTGTTATGTGTGGGCTTGTTAAGAACTGCCAGCAGTTATTAGGTCCATGCACGGGGGGGGGGGGGGGGNAGGGAGTGCAAATTGCAGCCCTAGAAACTAGCATCCATGTATTATTCGCCCATGGCTTATCTGTATTTAGCATTAGTGATTCTACTAATCAGCACTGCATGCTTGAAAGTCTTGGATTTTAATTTATTCTTTTATCTTTAATTGTTGAGAATAAAAGAGTGTTCAGTTGGTCTAACGTAAAAGTTGTTAGTTTATGAGATTCCAGGATGCTTCAACTTGTTACTTGCACCTGTCACAGCAGGAGACATGTTTTCATCATGGTTGATGATGTTACGGTGACTACTTGAAGTGATGAATTCGTCTTGTCATTGATTTTACCTCTTTACCTGCCTACTCCAGTGTTCCCATGAAACATCATTAGCACTCTCATAATTCTTTTGTAACTCTATTGATTGTTACATAATTGCTAGCAATTACTGGCACATGAGGATGAAAATGCTTACAGAAAGTACAGACATTCATTTATATCATTTATTAGTTAATGTCACATAATATTGAACACTGAGAGGGCAGCACTGGTCTGTGACATAATACTGAACACTGAGAGGGCAGCACTGGTCATTGACATAATACCGAACACTGAGAAGGCAGCACTGGTCTGCAATACAATCGTAATACCACAAAGATAGTGTCATGACAGGTTAACTAACTATTCAACCATTTTTTGGCTATTTTCCAAAAGTAATTGCAGAATTACTGCTTAATTTAGAACATTTATTCCGTTAGAAAGAGCGGCCCCTTTTTCCACAGAATATGTCCAGTTTCTATTTACGTTAGTGACGTAATTGTTTTTAAATGTAATTGACTCCATCATACGCTATCGGAAATTCCCACACGTGCACCGGGTAATAGGCATTTTAAAATAATTACATTTTCATGTCAATTTTGATAGTTTAAAAAATTTTAAATTTATAATCTAACAAAGCACTTGTTGTATTTATGAACTATAAAGGTCTGCTATTGCCAACTGGTGATGGTAGACATTAACATAGAAATGTAACAGATATCTAAAGTACATATTATCCAGATAATTACCTTTGCTCCAGGACCCAAGTGATGTGATCTGTTTGTTACAAACCTGTGACTGAGGCCCTTTGTGG
Source organism: Phoronis australis (assembly GCA_002633005.1). Taxonomy (NCBI): domain Eukaryota; kingdom Metazoa; phylum Phoronida; family Phoronidae; genus Phoronis; species Phoronis australis. Next base: position 249,314 of record NMRA01000094.1, on the reverse strand, counting down.
CAACACTGAGTTTACCATTCATTAGTTACCTGAACATGTGTAGTCTATGTGTTAATGGCTTTTTGAGAGATTGATTTCAAGCTAAAGGGTTCTCAAGTTAATGTATTTTTTCTGTGCCTAGTAAATCTCTCTGGAGTGGTTAATACATCTGAAGGACTGATAGTGTTGCAGTCAGTATTTGAAACTGTAGAAAACAGGATAATGACTGCAGCAGAGTGCACCTAGGTTAGACTTGTGAATTTTCATCAGACAATAGATAAGAGGAGTGACTGAGCAGACACTCCATCTGAATGAAAACAGTGTTCACAAAGGCATTCCATTAACTGAGTAGGTCTTAGTTTACTTTTTAACATTGATGATGGCTAACTTAATTCACCACATTGATGATGCCTAACTATTTACCACATTGATGATGCCTATGTAATATAGCTAAGCAGGCCTGTTTCAAGTGCTCTAATTCTGGACAATCCTGTACTGGCAGATTTTAGAATTAAATCATCCCCAGTGGCCAGCTAAGTCTTGATTGTCTGCTTTGTTGCGGTAGATAAAAGAGAGAATTGAACACCATGTGAGCACTACTTGAAATAGTATTTGTTGAGAAGCATGATTTTGTATTCTTAAAATTTCCATCCTCACATTAAGACTCTGAGCAACCTGTTAAAGCAACAAACAGGGCCATCTCTAACAACCTATTTAGTTGTGGAAGCTCTGGGTATACATAAACAAATGAAGGATCCAGTAATGAATGCAGTTTTAGTCCTAATATAGCTTTCACTGTCAAGTGGAATATTGTTAAGTTAAACCTTTTCGCCATTCTCTTTTCAGCGTGAAATATGTTGTTTGATGCATGGCATTCGAGTGAATCTAGGCATCAGAAGTCGACAGTGAGTTGTTGCTTTACTTCACTTGCTTTTTCAATTTTTTATTTTCTTTCCTTGTTTTAATTGTCGTGCATTTTAAAACTGTTTTACACGTTGTTTTTGCAATGTTGATCAATGATATTACACTTGCAGTAAATGTTGAAATGATGTCATAGACTCATGCTCACTACTTTTGTGTTGTAAATGTTGAAATGCTGTCATAGACTCATGCTCACTACTTTTGTGTTGTAAATGTTGAAATGATGTCATAGACTCATGCTCACTACTTTTGTGTTGTAAATGTTGAAATGCTGTCATAGACTCATGCTCACTACTTTTGTGTTGTATTAGCTGAGAACACGTGTGACATTCGTTGGTTATGTAGGGTGAAAGTTATACATTCATTTATTTTCACAAAAGATCTAAAAAATTCATGAGCGTTTGGCTTCATATATCTGAACTATACGGATACAATTATTGACTTTCACTGAGATCAATATGTTGGTTTTCACCCTGCCCTCATTCTATAAACATTCCCACTAAATAAGATTGGTCCTAACCCCAATGGTCATGGTAAACGGTGGGGTTTGGAAAATTGAACTAGATCGTATTTATCCACCTTGGATGAGTCGCGCTCGGCTCACGCTCAAAGGGATGCCGCCAAGCTGCTCTCAGTATTCATCGAGTCACGAGCGAGGATAATTGGCTTCGCTCATGCAGATATGATCAGCTGATTTCAATCTAGCTAGCAGACTGTACTTTTTATGGAGAGAGTTTTACGTAGTTTTTACTGTAATATTTGAAAAGAGGAGCGAAAACAAATATGAGTACAACTTTGAATTTTTCAAATCGGCCCAGGATAAGAGATTTTGCAACACAGCAACACTCACGATTACTTTCATTCGGCGCGCAGGAGTACAAAAATATAGGACCCAAGTTATTTAGATTTTGGAACACATGCATTGCAATATTCAAAATACGTTTATTATGAATCTTACAAGCTGTAAAATGACGTTGTTTAATTTCATTGTGCTCATTCATTGTCATCCGTCAAATCGGAAATTTCCGAGATGTGATGTGCGGCGTGCGCGTATGTGTACAAAACACGTGATTATTATGTTCCTGAAGTACGAAAATTAAGAAACTTTAGCATGCCGTTATTATTGACAGGGACACGATAAAACGAATTTGGATTTTGACTATAGTCTTGATACAGCGAGCTGGCTGACCACTGCGTCAGTGTCTCCGTTAGACCCAGAAATTTCACACAGCCCGGGTAGTTCAC
>NMRA01000094.1:230739-246005 GCA_002633005.1 Phoronis australis | reverse complement strand
TCAGTTTGATGTCATCCTGCCCTTGTCACTCAGTTTGATGTCACCCTGCCCTTGTCACTCAGTTTCATGTCATCCTGCCCTTGTCACTCAGTTTCATGTCATCCTGCCCTTGTCATTCAGTTTGATGTCACCCTGCCCTTGTCACTCAGTTTGATGTCATCCTGCCCTTGTCACTCAGTTTGATGTCACCCTGCCCTTGTCACTCAGTTTCATGTCACCCTGCCCTTGTCATTATGCACCCACATATTTATATGTGGCGCATTATGCCATCATTCCCATCCGTCCGGCGTGCGCTGCTCTATGTCCAAAACCCTTTGACATACGTTCATGAAATTTTGCACATGTGTTCCTATCATGGATGGGACGGCATGAGCGAACTTTCGGAGGGATCCGACTACCCGTGTGCCTCCTAGTGGCAATTTAGTTTTTTACGCTTACCTCTATATCTTTAAAGGTCCTCAACGCATTTTCATAAAATTTGGCGTATAGGCATCTAATAGTGAGATCACGCTATCCTTCCGTTTTCGGATGAATTCGAGGTAGTTTGCGTCACCCAGTCGCCATTTTTGCTGTTTAAGAGTGTGTTTTTTGGCGTCCACCCCTCTATCAACCAAACTGCTCCAAGGATGATTGTGGAAATTGGCATGTATGTTTTAACTATGAAGAGGACGTGTGACAATGATTTTCCGACAATTTTGACTAATGTGGCACCTCCTAGTGGCAGTTTTGTTTCTTTTTTGCCCTCATGGCTGTATTTCCTAAACCGTTGGCAGGATCTTTACTAAATTCTGCAAGTGTATTTATATTATTATTAGTGAGATGACGCTATCCTCCCAGATGGATTTGATGTAGTTTGCGCCACCTAGTGGCCATTTTTACTGTTTTTAGTCTGCTTTTTTTGGCGTCCACCCCTCTATCAACCGTACTGCTCTAAGGATGATTGTGAAAATTGGCATGTATGTTCTTACTACGAAGCTGACAACGATTTTCTGACGACTTCGACTACTGTGGTGCCTCCTAGTGGCAGCTTTGTTTTTTTTGCGCCCATGGCTGTATCTCCTAGACTGTTTGCAACAACTTTTGGATGGATCTGACTACCAGTGTGCCCCCTAATGGTAATTTTCATTTTTAGGCATGCGTACTTCTGTATCTTCAAAGGTCCTCAACAGATTGTCACAAAGTTTGGAATACAGGCATTTATTGGTGAGATGATGCTATCCTCCCGCTGTGGGATGAAGTCGAGGAACTTTTACACCACCCCACCTAGTGGCCATTATTCCTGTTTTCAAGTCTTGCTTTTTGGCGCCCACCCCTCGATCAACCAAAGCATTCTGGGCATGATTGTGAAAATTGGTGTATATGTTCTCAGTATGAAGAGGACGGTTGAGGATAACGATTTGACTTCTGTGGCGCCACCTAGTGGTAGTTTTGTTTTGTTTTGTGCCCATAGCTGTATCTCCTAAACTCAGTGCAGGATATTTATCAAATTTAGTAATGGTATTTATATGAAGCTAACTGCAGACAACGTCTTTCTGGCGTATCCAATGAACACTGTGCCCCACAGAGGCAATTTCATTTTTTTTGTTTTCCTTTGTTTCTCTGAGGTTCTTTGACAGATTTTTATGAAATTTGTTAAATACCTTTCTATTAAAGAAGCGATGGCATATACCCATTTTCAGATGGATTGGACTTTTTTCGCCATCTAGTGGTTATTTTTATGAAACAAATAAACTACCCAAGAAGCACTCTGTTTTCAGTGCATTCGTGGTTGCATTTCAACACTCTGTGTTGCTCTTGTTCAGTTTCATGTCACCCTGCCCTTGTCACTCAGTTTAATGTCATCCTGCCCTTGTCACTCAGTTTGATGTCATCCTGCCCATGTCATTCAGTTTCATGTCATCCTGCCCTTGTCACTCAGTTTCATGTCATCCTGCCCATGTCACTCAGTTTCATGTCATCCTGCCCTTGTCATTCAGTTTCATTTTATCATACCCTTGTTACTAAGTTTGATGTAATTTCTTAATGTTTCATTTTTCTTAGAAAAATGAGGGAGGAGTTCCGGGACGTAAAGGACCGTCGATACCGTCATTATAAGGGGACATCGATGACTTTTAAAGAAAAAGGCAACAAAGCATTCAAGGAAGGGCAGTACCAGTCTGCCATAACTCTCTACTCACAAGCCATACGGCATGCTCCACCCAGTCACCGGGTCGCCTGCTGTGAGAGTCTACACCCTGAGAGATTCCTCAAGTGTGATGAGGTGACCAATGACGTGAGCTGTGACCACTCAGACACCACTAAAATTCCTGATGATCTCTGGTAGGCATCCATTGCTGTTGTTGTTTTTGTAATGGTGGTTTGACATGAAGCCCAGTATCTGAGAGTTTGATGTAATTCCAATAACCCGTATCTGAGATTCTGAAGGTGGCCAAATTTTTTCATTTTTCTTCTGTCCTACATACTCTTAATGCCTTCGTTGACAGGGATTCTTGCAAATTAGTTGAAACATCTTGCGATGAGGAAACATCCATAGGCAAGCACAATAAAGAACAGTGATAAGGTCAACTTGTGTCTTAGAAATGCTCCAATTTTGGCTATTTGACTTTTACAAACAAGGCCCAGAAATCTTGGAATTTTCCTTTAAATTCAAGGCAGACTAGTTTTGTATGACCAGATGTTCAAGTTAATTTTCCTATAAAAGTTGTGAACCAACGTATTACTCTGTTTTTTTCTATTCAGGTATCCGCTACCTGCGTCTGTATACGCTAACCGAGCTCAGTGTTACCTGAAGACAGGTGACCATACTGCAGCCTTGAGTGACTGTAATGAGGCCATTGCTCGCTGTTTGGAAGGTAACCACCATCAACTCCATGTCTGCGCTTATACTGGACTTTTGAACACAGCCTTGTATTATATGTGACTTCAAATGAAACTACTTTTAAACTTGAGCTAGGGATTTGTCCTCAAATTTTTTATCATTTATTCGATACTTCACCACTCGGAATGGTTACCAGTGTGTGACAGCTGGCTTAACTCCAATACAACACATCCACTGGTTACCAGTGTCTGACTGCTGGCATAACACCAGTACAACACATCGAATGGTTACCAGTGTCTGACAACTGGCCTGACACCAATACAACACATCCAATAGTTACCAGTGTCTGACAGCTGATCTCTGACACCAGTACAACATATCCAATAGTTACCAGTGTCTGACAACTGGCCGTTCACCAATACAACACGTCCAATGGTTATCATTGTCTGACAGTTGACCCGACACCATTATTACAGATTTGAACAGCATAAGTGTTGAAGCTATTAAGTGATTGTCATATGAGTTAGATCCTAGTTTTTTGTTATACAGTCTGCTGTACATGTGTATCTCTGTATGACCTTGTGCGGGGACAACGGGCAGTGTGAAATGAACCATTTAGTATTTATGAATTAATGTTGATGTATTGATAATCATTAGACCAGTCATTGGATCCTTTATTCCACAAATTTGTTTTAAAATTTTTCTGTACCTAGTTGAGGATGCAGTCATGCTGCTCATTAGCATTTTTGTCCATCACAACCAAATTAATTGTTTTCTTTTATGCAGCCCCTTACGCTGTCAGCTATACATTCTCAGTTCTTGTATTGTTCTGCTTAGTCGCTACAAAATTCTTTGGTTTCAATCAATTTACACTATGATTCTGTTGTTTTGTTGAAGATGTGTTGTGTATCAATGCCCCATTCACTGGTTCCATGAATATCATGTTGTAGACAATGATGATGTGTTGTGTATCAATGCCCCATTCACTGGTCCCATGAATATCATGTTGTAGACAATGAAGATGTGTTGTGTATCAATGCCCCATTCACTGGTCCCATGAATATGATGTTGTAGACAATGAAGATGTGTTGTGTATCAATGCCCCATTCACTGGTCCCATGAATATGATGTTGTAGACAATGAAGATGTGTTATGTATCAATGCCCCATTCACTGGTTCCATGAATATCATGTTGTAGACAATGAAGATGCTAAGTCACTCTTACTCAAGTGTGTGTGGCGACGTAGTAATGCATTGTTTGAGTTGTGCAAGTACGAGAGGGCACTGCAAGATATCTGTTTCTGCCTACAAAGTAAAACTAATGATGCTAATCATGCTCACTTCAGAAGACTCTATGATAAGGTAAGTATGACACCAACTTGAATCTCCTCAGTTTGGTGTACCAGTCGATTTGTTTTGATTTTATATTGTTACACATCTACTGATACTTCTGCTGTCCTTTGATTGGCTGAAATGTGTTACTATAACCTCAGACTGATATAAATCTGTGTAATATTGGCCTACCATGCTATGGAATATCACTTTTCGTTCCTGCCAGTCAGACATTAGTTGGCTGTAGACGTGATCTGACCAATCGGACACTGTGCAATTAAATCATAAACCCTGACCACAGTGCAAGCAGAGTAATATTGCCAGAGGCTATATTTCACGGTTAATAGTGGCATTAGGACATTTTCCAGATACTCAAATGAAATGGCTTCACTTAGACTGATTCACTGTAAACACATCAACACTGTGCAATCGACGCTGTGCATTGCACAATGTAGACACATATCAAAGCTATGCAATGCACACTGTAGACACATGTCAGTGCTGTGCAATGCACACTGTGGACACATATCAAAGCTATGCAATGCACACTGTGGACACATGTCAGTGCTGTGCAATGCACACTGGATACATATCAAAGCTATGCAATGCACACTGTAGACACATATCAGTGCTGTGCAATGCACTCTGTCGACACATTTCAACGCTGTGCAATGCACACTGTGGACCAGGGCTTCATCCAGGATTTCGAACATAGGGTGTCCAAAATTGGTTCCCAATATTCCAGGGCATCCATGATTCCAACGACGCATTACNCCCCCCCCCCCCAAACACACAGTGTTTTTTTTGTAATTAAAAAATGCGTTGAACAAGGCTTTTACACCTAAGTTTACAAAAACAGCTCCCTTGTATTGGGCTTTTTTAAGTACTAAAAAACTGTTGATCAAGACTTTATGTTTAAATTTACGAAAACAGCCAAAAAGCTTACCAAACAGGTATTGGTTGAAGGATGAGTGCACTGTTTTTGGTCATCTCAAGTCAAATTCTGATATAAAGTTTATTATATCAACTTCACTAGCTTTATATTCTGTGTTGGAGGGGAGCATAATCAGTGTTGGAGGGGGGCACAGTCAGTGTTGGAGGGGAGCATAGTCAGTGTTGGAGGGGAGCATAGTCAGTGTTGGAGGGGGGCACAGTCAGTGTTGGAGGGGAGCATAGTCAGTGTTGGAGGGGGGCATAGTCAGTGTTGGAGGGGGGCATAGTCAGTGTTGGAGGGGGTCATAGTCAGTGCTGGAGGGGGGCATAGTCAGTGTTTTGGTGGCGGATATCGTCAGTGCTAGAGGAGGCATCATCAGTGTTTTAGGAAGCATCAGTGTTGGAGGGGGCGTGACCTGTGTTGGAGGGGATATCTCAAAAAAACCCGTTAAGATTTTGACTTAAGAGTGTCTGGCATCACTACAACAGTTACTGTTACTTTCAAATTTTGCTCAAAAACGTCATCTAGAGTATGTTAAACTTGCACATCAGAGTTGGTCATGTTTTTACTAAGTTTGCTACAAGACCATTGTAGGTGACCATTTCCTCTTTCCAGGTCGTTCTCAAATGTCGTTCTTCTGTAAAGTACGATCCTATAAAGCGCTGCAGCTATTGTTTCCGTAGTGAAGGTATGAGTCTAAAACGGTGTGGTCGTTGTCATGAGCTCTATTGCAACGGCCGATGTCAAAAAGACTCGTGGATCACTAGTCATCATATGACCTGCCCAGGTTTGACTCCTGAAGAGATAAGACAAGCTAAAGCTGTGTTAATAGCGGATGAGAAGAATAGAAATGATTGTAGCAAAGTTGATCTTGGCTAAACATCTTTTTTACTGTGTTTAATGTTATTATAATTGACAATTCAATATCCACCAGGTGGTGCTAGTGAGTAAAGGTCCCTCTTTTTAAGGTTATCTCAAATCTTATTTAGTGGCTTCCATTTTATTTTGCATATTAAAAAAACCAGTCGACTAGTAAAAGTATTATTAAGGTCTTGGATTATAAAAATGTTTTATAGTTATGTGAAGTTCTTATTATTATGACATTAATATCTTTCAAAATCTCATTTTAAGAAAGGTACAGTAGAAAAATAACTCCTTCGATTTTAATGGAAATTTTTTTTAAATGAAAACTTCACTAGTTACCTCAAAACACTGTCAGCAATTTCGATTTGTCTTTCAGTTTGGTTTCTATGACAAATGAACTCACAAAACGTAAGATATGTTTGTAGAGCTCCGATTTGATAGACAGCCCTGCAACCTTTGATCTCAGATAAGGTGTGAACTAATTTCCACGGTATTGTGTAGTTCGAAGGTGGTTGTGCTCAATCTTTTTTCTGGCTGCATGGTCTATATTTTGTATTTGAACTTCCCCCAAGAATTAAGATAAGGTATTTTGCAAGATATTTATAAAATATAATGTATAAACAGCAAATTTTAAGAATAAGGTTTGAGACATCCTTATCACCTGAATAGGTCAGGAGCAGAAAGAACTTCTTTAGCCTGCGAGCATTATTGCATTTTACCTGTGCAGGTATTTCTGTTGGCAGAGCACTAGCAACACCTGGTGAATTTTGAGCTTCTCATTGTGAATATGAAGTATTTTATTTGAAGGTTTTGAAGTGGATTTTGAATCAAGTGTTCTGTAATTATTGCATGAGAAATAGTTATTACTGTAGTTTTTGCGTTTCATGGAAAGTGGTCCATTATGTTTTGCGTCTTGTAATGGGGACTTTGGCAAATATGGTGCATAACAATATGCCCTACAGCCATTTGGTTTATTTAAGCTGTTGTGTAATTTGACTTTAGGTTTTGAAGATACAAGTTATGTTGTTTAAAAGGGTAGCAAGTGCTCTTTGATGATATTTAGACCAGTCTCTGAACCACAGTTATGGTCTGTAACCCTCATCAGACAAAGAACAAGTCAGAAACTCTAAACCATACTACCGATATATTGGCATTACTTACATCGCAGAGAAACTCCGTAGTTGTTAACAAATTATGTCAGATGTGTTAAGTACTGGTTTAAGGTGTAAAAAATGTCACCTATTAAATATGTAAAGCGGCTGATGACACTTTAGTTTACTTAAATAAGAATGGAAGGCATACTAGGGTATCATCTTACAGGCAAAATTATCAAAGTGTGGTGTTTACAAAATTTGTTTGTAGGTGTCGTATGCGAGTTCATTCCATAGTATCTGTTTGCTAAGGATTAGAATGTCACTAGAAAGGTCGATGCAAAACCTAAGTACTACCAAAATTTTAAGACTTGAGATGTGACTTAATCTGCTGTAGTCACTAGTTATATTTTGAACTTTGCTACTACATTGCTTCAGTCATTGATGACAAGTGGAAGTGGCTTGAGAAAGTTGAATATCACATATTGCTTGATCTGTAGTGATAACACTGTGGAAGATGAATATCACGTATTGCTTGATCTGCAGTGATAACACTGTGGAAGATGAATATCACATATTGCTTGATCTGTAGTGATAACACTGTGGAAGGTGAATAGGAAGATGAATATCATTTCATGTGCTAAGGGTATGAAAGGCTCAGGACATGTCCGATGACAGTTCAGTGGACGCACCCTCAGGCCAGGTCTCACGGCAGTTCTGTGGAAGTACCCCTCAAGAATACTTCACACACCCATTGACAGATTCCGATATCTCTGTAGTCAAGTAATTGTAAAACTTAAAAACGTATCAACTGAACACCAAATTCACGTGTAGTGTATAATTTAGTTGTCAATGTACATTGGGTCAGAGCCCTTGGATACAATAACTGAACTTGTTTCACACTATTTTTCAACTCTGCAGTTGTTGTGAAAGACCATTTACCTCGAACCATAGGATTTACATGAATGCTTTTATTTTTCACGATGTGGTGAAATAACCCCTATCCTTTTTTATAATTTTCAGTGTAGTTAGTCCTAAGATGTCTTTATTGCGTCATTTGACAAGTCACAATAAAATGCATTTAACATATACCATACTTTATGTACAATAAGGCCTGAGGCATTTATCAAACAGACAAGAACATTGCAACTTTCCAGTCCAAGACACTGGAATTCAAGATCTATGAACCTTCTTCAAGCCATCTGTTGCATGCATTGAGAAATGCCAAATATACTTTCAGGCACTGTTCATGAAAGTGACAAATATTTTACAAAGTGTAAATAAATCTCTACGAGAAATTTATAAGACAATCTTAAAATGAATTACTCTAAGCTCCCGCTGCTGAATGATGTTGACAATCTTAAAATGTCCAATATGGCTGACTGGGCGTGCTTTCCATAGACGCAAGAATCGTGCAGAAATGCGGGACTCTGTGTGATACTGTCATGTGTTGCAAACCAAACACCATCACACCAGTTTCCTTTGTGAAATTCTTGCATCTGTGGAACTCTGCATTGAGCCAAACAATGTTAACTGGCCATGTGACACCAGTAACTCCGGTCAGTCACTTGGCTTATGTGGCTATAATGTGCTCATTAACTGCAGCAGACCTCCATACATCCAAGTGTAATACTGTGCTGTGCTACAAAAGATGACCAAATTGAGTATCTTCAGTGACAACAGGATGTTTATTGTAATCAGTCGCCATGGTTTGGCTGCAGTCTCAGTTGTGGTCAGTGAAATGAGTGCAGCTGCTACATCAAACATTGTTTTTGTTCTGCAGCACATTACAAAACAGTCCACTGATGTCGGTGGATAGTATAACATTCCACTGGTGCCTGACAATATTGCAAGAAACTTCACTGGTGTCTGTCACAGCAAGATGCCCGTCAAGCATCTGTCAATACTGCACGGCACTCCACTATAGCAAGACACCTCACAGGCATCTGTCCAGATTGCAAGACACCCCACTGGCGCCCGTCAATATTACAAGACACCCCACTGGCGCCCGTCAATATTGCAAGACAGCCCAAAGGCATCAGTCCATATTGACACCCCACTGGTGCCTATCAATACTGCAAGACATCCTACTGGTGCCTGTCAATATTACAAGACACCCCACTGGCGTTGGTCAGTAACATCTTCAGTTCCCTCCACACTGGTTCCCCATAGGTGCAAAGCAACAATCAGTCTTCTAATAGGTCCTCATCAAGGTTAACATCCTGTAACACACCAAGCTTAACTTAAGTAACAAACATGAAATGACTGCACATGATTCAATCACCTTAAAAAAGACACTCAAGACTTTTCGTCTTATGTTATAAAAATTTTGTAGATAAAACACTGGGAAGAATTTTCCATGGTCCAAAGATAACTCAAAGTTATGTAGGACCCTAGATAAATGTCAAATTTGGCTACCTTCAGTTCAAAACATATGTGTGGAATGACAGATTCATGAGAAACTTTCAAGTACTATGCTTCATGCACTGTTCTAAACAATCTTAGAAGAGAATTGTTCCACCTTTGCATGTCGAGGGGAGGGAATTGTTCCATGTTTGCATATCGAGGGGTTATCAAAAAACAAGACTTATGGTTTGCATAGAAAAACAGAAAAGTTGCATAAAATGAAAGTGAAATGATAATTTAGAAAACTGCAACATTTAAATCCAACAATATCTGGCCCTGTTTTGAATACCATTGTTTTGCTATCCATGTACCTTTCTCTTTTTCAAAATTTTGGCTCAAAAGACAGTCATGTGGATTTTTTTGTTTATCAGCAGAATTTAGATTTGATATAACTTGATGTCACTTGCAATATTCCAGCAATTTCTGAAAAAATGGTCAGAATCCTACCCAGTAAATACCTCTTCACTGAGTCTCAAATGGCTACACCGATCAGCGCCATCTTGTGGCCTAGGGAGGAGGCTGTGTCAGTGCCACTTACAAGCTGCAGCAAACGACCAATAAACACAACTCAAGGATTTACTGCGCATTACCAGCAAGTCAACTAAGCCTCACCATTTTATCCTCTACTCCCAGCTAGAATTAGCACAAAGATGGTACACACAAGAGTGGGTCAAGATGACTGTCACGGGTTAGCAGAGACAAATAAAAAGAGTGGAAACTGAGAACATCTTTAACTCGTACCAGAGTACAAAATTCAGATTTTTAAAAGTTGTCTTCCTTCATATTCTCTCCAATGAACAGAGTTACATGGTATTAGCACACGCACTGGACCTACCGATGTGTGAAATATTGTCGTTTATGTTTAGCTTGTCCAGATAGGACAAACAAGACCTACCGATGTGTCAATATTGTCATCTAAGTTTAGGTTGTCCAGATCCAACTCCAACTCTGCCTCCAAGTCCTTGATACTTTGTTCAGCCAGTGATTGCTGAGATACTCTTGCTACACTACCCTCAGGCTCATCACCCTCCTACACAAACAACCAGTAACTTTGGTCAATATTTCAGTTACAATAAATACACAGTAACTTTTAACTTCATGAATGCAAGACATTTCAGCATCATCAAAGCATTTCACAGTGCAGTTATATATTGTGAAGCACACTGGTGTTACGTTACTATTCGCTAAATTAGAGAAGATTTCTTCACACAGTCCAAGCAGTATTTAACTACTCATACATAACTGTCCAAAAGCCTTTCATACAACCCTCAAGCTCTCACAATTCAGAAGGTTCACAAGTTCACAATATCAAATGAAAATTGGAAACATTTGATCGACTTTTAACTTAATCATTATTTTGGCACTAAGTATGACTTTTTCCAACCATTTCTCCTTCACAAGTGTATATTCCAATGAATGACCCCCCATTGTGATGGACACAGTCATTAAAAGCTAACCATGAAGTCTGACCAACTTCACAAGATGGTTGGACAATATTCCCTGACTCATTTTTACGAATAGAACAAATATCATTTGTTTTAAACGATATTTGTACTGCTTCTTTTGTGATCCGGATATGAAACCACATCGAATTAACTGTAAACAGTTAACTTTATTAAATAGTTTTGATTTTTTTCACCACTCATGAAGACATGCTATTTCTAAAACAAACCTACACTCTTAAAAATTGCACACAATAAAAGGCTAAAAAATTTTCAACAAAGTTTAGAAGTGGCCATAAAAGAAATGCTTGGTTTTAACGTAATTTAGTAAACTATATATTTCCATGGGAATGCCATGACAAACTTTTTGAACAAGTCGAGTCCTTCAGCACATGTACTTCCCAGATAGTAACTTCAAGTCCCTTCCCCATCTATGCGCACATGAATGACGTAAGCAGGAGTGCTATCTTCGCCTCCTGCAATTAGCCATTTACCCCAGAACTACAACCTTTGTAGTTTCCATTTGCTAATACAAATTTATTCTTTTCCCCAATTTTTTATTGTCAAGGAGCCACGCTTCATGTTAGAGGAATGGTACACGATCTTAATTTAGTCCAATACTTCTTTCACCATATGGAGTGTCCATCGAGTAGAGTTGTCAAGGTACTTTCACAAGACTAGAATTTGAGTGAAACCAAGGTTAAGAGTTAACACATTGCCCTCAAGGCATAAAATATTTGTAGCCTGAATGTGGACAGCACCTGATGACTACTACTGCTACTACTACTGCTACTACTACACACCTGTGGCTCAGGACTTGGGGGTGGGGATACTGGACCTTCCTCGTCCTGCTCACAAGAGGGCGCCTCATACGTGAAGTCTCCGCTGGCTTCTGCCTGCTGCAACTCATCCACTGGATTACGATCAGAGTTTGGCTAAACAGGAATAGGATGAAATTAAGAGTGACTCCATATAAAAACCAACAGGTGGAGTCTATATACAATATCACAGATTTTCTTGAGACTTAACAAATGAGTTTGGTTTGGTGAAATGTAGAATAGTCTCACTTTTTAAGATTTTCTATCCATTATTTCTTTTTTGGGACCTCTTTCTCCATTTTGGCCCAAAATTGGGCGCTGAAGACATATTTGAATGCATTTTACCAGCATGTACATGCTAATAACAAATGAGTGATGCGGTTTGAAAGGACATTGATTAAATAACTTGAAGGCGCAACTTTCAAAATTCGTTTTCAAATCTGTATGCTTTGATTTTGTGTGGCAAAAATGAATGCTCCAGCGGTGAAATTAGCGGTCACTGAGTGCACAAAATGTGGCATTTAGATTTTTGTTAGGATACCTATCCATGTAAAAACAAGAGCAACGGGGAGTGTTGAAATGCGCCCACAAATGCACCGCTAACGTTGTGCTTTCAGGGGTGCTTATTTGGAACATAAAAATTTGCAACCAGATGGCACAAAATATGTCTAATCCACCTGAGAACTTGTATGTGTCATCAAAGCTATTTACCAAATTTCATAAAAATCTGTCAAGGAACTTCTGGGAAAACACAGGAAAATGAAAAAATGAAATTGCCACTAAGAGACTATAAGCGCAAAAAAACATAACTGCCACAAAGAGGCACCAAAGTAGATAAAGTCGTCGGAAAATCATCGTCAGACTTCCTCTTCCCATTAGGAACATAAATGCCAATTTCCCCAACCATCCCTAGAGTGGTTTGGTTGACAGAAAGGCACATGTCAAATAACAAGACTCAAAAACAGTAAAAATGGCCACAAGGTGGCGCAAAATGCCTTGAATTTTACTGAAAACCGGATGATAGCGTCACCTCACTAATAGATGCCTAACTGACTATTTTATGAAAATTCATTGACGATCCTTTAAGTTACAGAGGTAAATGTAAAAGAAACTAAAATTGCCACTAAGGGGCACATTGGTAGCCCGATTCGTCCGAAAGTCGTCATCCTCTGTAGTCAACTTCATATAAATACACCAACAAAATTCAATAAAGATCCTGTAGAGATACAGCCATGGACGCAAAAACAAACAAAACTGACACTAGGAGGCGCCATAGAATTCCAAGTCATTGGAAAATCATCATCAGCCGCCCTCTTCACAGTAAGAACATATATGCCAACTTTCAAAACATACCTAGAGCGGTTTGGTTGACTCGAAAACAGTAAAAATGGCCACTAGGTGGGCGCAAAGTACCAAGAATCTGTCCGAAAATGGGAGGATGGCATCATCTCACTAAAACATGTCTAACTTCCAAATTTTATGAAAATCCGTTGACCTCCAAATCTACAGAGGTAAGCGTAAAAAAATAAAAATTGCCACTAGGGGGCACACCAGTAGTCGGAGAGGTCCGAAATTCGTTGTCATCTGTTGTCACCTTCATGGGAACACATCTGCCAAATCTCATTAAGATCCTGTGAAAGGTTTAGGAGATACAGCCATGGGCACAAAAACAAACAAAAATGCCACTAGGAGGCACCACAGTTGTCGAAGTCGTCGGAAAATCATCGTCAGTCGCCCTCTTTACAGTAAGAGCATATATGCTAATTTTCAAAATCATTCCTAGAGCGGTTTGGTTGATAGAACAGCGGACGGCAAAAAACAGACTCGAAAACATGGCCACTAGGTGGCGCAAAGTACCTTGAATCCGTCCGAAAACGGGAGGATGGAATCATCTCACTAATAGATGCCTAACTTCCAAATTTTATGAAAATCCGTTGAGGACATCCGAAGATACAGAGGTAAGCGTAAAAAAATAAAATTGCCACTTGGGGGCACACCGGTAGTCGGAGAGGTCTGAAATTCGTCGTCCTCCGTTGTCAGCTTCCTAGTAACATATCTGCCAAATCTCATCAAGATCCTGTGAGGGGTTTAGGACATACAGCTGCAGACGCCGGACGAAAGATGCCTGGACAGACAGAGATGACGGCAATATGCGACCACATATAAATATGTGGGTGCATAAAAATGAAGTTGTTTTGAATTTTGACACATAGACCGATTTTTTTTAAATCTACTGGTTTTTATATAGACTGCCTCTTAACTGTAAACAAAACGGAGGAGGCAAAATGACAAACCAATGACAGTATGTCTGAATAAAAGCTTACTTAATAAACATTTCACTAAGCTATCAATCAACCAAAGTCAAGAGTTAAAATGAAGCAACTTACAGAAGGGTCAAATTGAAGCCTTGTTAACGAACTACTTATGAAGGCGTCAAAACCAACAATCTAAGAAAAGGCTCAGTAAAAAGTCTGCATTCACACGCCAAACTCTAACATCAGTCTTCATATTTCAAAAGAAAGTGAACAGGATGATCAACTGAGGTCAAACGATGCATAAAGACATAGTTCAAGTAACACGTACGAGAAATGTTACATTGAGTATTCCTTCAATATATTAATGCAATCCATCTGACCTGCACACACTGAGGTAACACTGACAACAAAGCTACATACCGTCACTTGTGGGTATTTATTTGCTGGTATCCTCCGCTGCCTCTCAGGCTTCAGCATCTGTTCTACACGGAATGCATCAGTCAGACCAGGGAAGAGGTTTTCATACTCCGTTGGGTCAGCCAGCGATGACGCTGCCTTGGCGTTTACTGTGGACAGACTCTCCCGCCATAGACCAACCACTCTAAGAGAGACAACTCCAGAAAATAAGCACATGACACAGTTTTGATCACATATTCATGGTGGGATGCTTTGTGAAAACAAATGTTTGACACCATGGCATTATTTCATTTTCTCATATTACATAATCATAATTCTCAACAATACCTTTCTCTCCAAGCAGTGAATCTATTATAGCAATTCTGACAAACAAGTATCAATATGAATATCTGCCACTTTTGACTATTTTGAGGGCAGCTGGAGATCTACACCTGCGTTTCCTACTTCATAAATTATCAATTGATTACTGAACATGAGACAACACTGGACATCAGCTAGTTGTTAAGTGCCTAAACACACCTGTGTTAGCTCTTTACCTGGATATCTGGCTCGGCAGATAGGTGCGCGCAAAGAATGCCGCCTCAGGAAGTCGTCCAGTTTCTACTAACACCTCTAGGCACTCCTCCAGCTGACCCAGCATAAAATGGGAGAGGAAGGCCACGTTGTTCTGACCTGCTGACCGCGCACCATCACCCACCTTCTGTACCTGGAGTACATATTACAAAGATATTGCCTCCTTCATTACAACAGAAAATCATTCAGTCTATCATTAGTCCCCCAGGCTCTTGGGCCGGATCTCCCCTCATACCTCCTACTCCCCTCTCAACATTCCACAGAATACTGGGCCAAGCCCCCCCCCCACCCCACCTCATACCTACAAGTCCTCCCT
>NMRA01000094.1:182182-226485 GCA_002633005.1 Phoronis australis | reverse complement strand
CTAACTAGAACAGGCACCATACCATCTGGATCAATACCCACCCTCTGCTCCAAAATTAGGCTAACTAGAACAGGCACCATACCATCCGGATCAATACCCACCCTCTGCTCCAAAATCTGGCTAACTAGAACAGGCACCATACCATCTGGATCAATACCCACCCTCTGCTCCAAAATCAGGCTAACTAGAACAGGCACCATGCCATCTGGATCAATACCCACCCTCTGCTCCAAAATCAGGCTTGAATGACTTGACTTCCTTGAAGTTCTTGAAGATCTTGACCAGGCTACTGCCCTCTCTGGTGCAGTACATGGAGGCGTCATTGGACCAAACAAACTCCTGAGCCGAACCAAAGCTCTTGTTGCGCAACGCCATGGCTGTGTAGATGATATACTCCCCGTCACCACAGACTACCACAAACCTACCGAATAACCACATGTAATGTTGAAAACATTTTCGTGTATTCCAAGTAAAACAAGGCCTTAGCATTGGATGGAAAACACTAAAGCCTGTAATACATTTAAAATATTTTGAAAAACAACATCTTCCAAAAGAAAGCAAAAATCAAGTATCATGGTAAAACGTCTCCACTAAAGAGACACTTGATGCATAATATGTGCAGGGTTTGTGCTAGGACACAGCCTTGGCACATTCCAAGAGTTCAAATTACTGATGTCCATTCATATTTTATCGAATGATTTCTATTCTCAAATTACGTCTGAATCCTTAGTAGAAAATCTCAAGTCATGTCTTAAAACTTAAAAACACCATTTTCAATTGTGTGGCCATTACTTTGTAATAATTGCCATTTTGCACTTCCGAGAATGAATTTCTGAAAACCTACACTGTGGAAGACTTTGTTTTGGAAGTATACGCTATTTCTGTCAATGACAACAGAACATAGATATCAGCATCACAGTATGTTCTTCAAACAATGTCCAAAGTTTTGATTTATGATGACCGATATCTCCAACATGCAAAAGAAAATCTGAAAACTGAGACAAATTCTCTTAACAAAATGAAAGTGCTCAGAGGAGAAAAACTTGGCGAAATTAACCAAAAAAACCAAGTTAGAGATGACGAGAAATGACGACGACAGAGATGATGAAGATGACAGCTATGACAACGATGGTGGCGATGATACACAATACAAGTTATGATATCATTCATATGACGAACGTAGATGGCAGAAATCACTAAGAGATAGGCTACAGTCTTGAGCGACACTTGGCGAAATTAACTGAAGAAAAGATGACATCGGAGATGATGACGAAGATGACGAAGATGATGATGGTGGTGGAGATGATGAACAACATCACAACATTCATATGACGAACTTAGATGTCATAAATCAATAAGAAATAGGCTACAGTCTAGTTCAATAGAAGCTAAACCAACATCAATGCAGCAAGAGCGCTCAACAAAGGAACAGCATTATCAGAAAATCTCAAATAACTCGAAAAGTAGACGTCCTAGCAAAAATGGAAAACATCTTCTGAAAACCCATTCAAAACTCTATCTAAATTGATAGTATCACACAATTCCGTAATTTTTTTCGAAAAAAATGAAATTTTGCGTTTTTTTATAATAAATTTAAAATCAAATATCTCGAAAACGGTAAGTCTGAGAAAAGATTGTTACAGTTCATTTGAAAGAGTGTACCACAGAGAATCCACATGCAAAAATTCATGTCATTTTCTCCTCCCGTTTAAGTAGCACCTCAGCACGACTGAAAATAGGTCAACTTGCGCCAGAACCGCCATCTTTAAAACAACTTCCGGTTTTTTTGGCTTTGTATAATAGCAAATCATAAAAAACTAAGAACTGCAAAAATTCAAAGGAATTGGCCCTATATTGCGCCTTCTACGGGAGAAACCGTTTTTTTCCGAAATCGAGGTGCACATGCGCGAATGCCAATATTTCCGCCATCTTTAACCGGAAGTAAACAATTACTGGTACACATGTAGTGCACATCCAGTCCATTAATTGTGCTGAGTTTCAAATCTGTATGTAAAAAATTGTAGCCTCCAGAAGCCTTTGAATCTTAAAATGAAAACAAAATGGCCACCACAGCCACCATCTTGGATCAGATTATGACGAAAAACAATAGGCTTCCAGCACTTCCGAAACTACATGTAAATTTCGTGATGATCAGACGAAAATTTCGACCTGTATCGTGCGAATACAAAAAAAAACTTGATGGAAGAGCAACATACTTCGCCAAGTAAAAAAATTAAATGAACAAAATTTCAAGTGAATTGGCCTTAAAGAGAAATGGAAGTTGAAAAATGCTCCAAATAACTACACAATTACATCAGTACAACTTCTGCCCATTCCTCGGCCCCTACCTTCCATTGGGGTTGTGTGCTATGGTCTGTGGGTAGACCTCACAGCTGCCCATGTCCTTGACAGCTAATGGTAGTCTCTCTCCATCCTTGATCTCCTGGTCCACCACTGTTTTCAGATTAGCCTGTTGGATCTCGGAGTGTTTAGCCCACATAATTTTACCACTCATGTCCATTGACATAGCCGGCTCCTCACGGCCCAGCTAACAAAGACAAAACACAGTAGATTGAGAAGGCCCTTGTTAAGTAGGCTTTCTTAAAATCAGTTCTATCCTTTACAGTAGTGTACTCAAAGGTTTCAAATAACTAAGTTCCCAAACAACTAAATCAACATTCTACAGTATCTGCGCTATCAAATATCAAGTATCTGAACCACAGAATCAAGTACATTTGAACTGCAGTCATAATATAAAATATTGTGTTCTGAAGGCTGGTTATAGCGTTCATATCAATCAGTGCTTTTGAAAAACTTGATACACAGTTCAGAAAACATACCATTTGGCACTCTTGACAAAGCCCTTAATACCACGAATGTGGAGCACATATCAACCACGTTGCCCTATGAAAATTATTCAAAAATCAAGTGAAATTACTGTCAAATCAAATACAAAATCCCCTTTTGTGATTAAAAAATCCCCTCAAAGTTAGAATCATTTTGACAGTAACTTTTCTAAGATATAGCGACATGTTTCGTCAGTAAAACATTCACCATTGGCAAGCTTTACTCAGAGAATGAATGCCTAGATAACTACTGGTACAATACACTGAAACTTCTAAAACACGCAAAAATACCAAAACAGGACTGGCTAACAATCAGCGAATCATGACTCATGGGAAACCTGTGCACTGAGTGAGGGCGTTTATGAACACTGAATTTTCAAGCGATAACGATTACTATCACTGTCAATAATTATAAAGCTGTATTTGTCAATGCGAGATCTTTCGGTAGAATCATTTTGTAAAACATTTTGGCTACTTGAGGCATTGTTGATGATGGGTGGACACCCGGGGATGGAATAGGCAGTGACGAGGGCAGGGGTTTCCCTCTCAGAAAGTAAACAAAAATCTTTCCTTCAAATAAGCGAGGGTACTGATGGATATACTAAACCAGTAAACGAAAATTCTATAATAGGTATTTTGTATTTCTGACTTTGGGTGTATTTGAATTTGAAAGCAATGAAGGATGACTAGTTTTAAAGCATGCACCATTTCAATAATTCTTCACAAGCATTACTCTGATATTTAGCAAGTCTCTTACACTTATGCACTATCCAATTAATCAAGACATGAGTGAAGGAATGTAAAGAGATGCAAGACATGCCAACTCACCTTAACAATGATACTGCCCTCATCATAGCCAAGAGCCATGCCAACTCACCTTAACAATGATACTACCCTCATCATAGCCAAGAGCCATGCCAACTCACCTTAACAATGATACTGCCCTCATCATAGCCAAGAGCCATGCCAACTCACCTTAACAATGATACTGCCCTCATCATAGCCAAGAGCCACATTGTTTGTTCCACGCCGGCAGGATATTGCCCACACTCTCTCCAGCCCATAGTTTAGTGTACTCTCTAGTCGGTACGTGTTAGCATGCCATATCCTCACTGTGCCTGAAACACAAAAACAACACAGTGTTGAAATGTGCACCACTAACGATATTCCTCAAGAGCTGTTTATTAGTATCACAAGTGGCGCCAGAAAATGGGAAATCCTCATCACTTCCCTCACAGAAGTCCATTTCAAGAAAATTAGTCGATGACCTCCAGTGACACAGGAGCAAACAAATAAAACAAATTAAATTACTAGTATGAGACACAGTGACAGTCATATCCATCAGAAAGAAATTGCCAACTGTTGAACCATTGATAGGAAAATACATGTCAATTTTCACAAAGATCCTGCAATGGGTTTAGGAGATGAGAATGTAAAATCACTAACTCTGCATATTACACAAATGACATCACAAAACTATTACAATGATACAAAGCTCAGCAATCAAGTCCAGCCATATGGGTACAAAACAATAAAATCGAACCAATTTAGAACACAATATGGTAGACAGATGAAATTTCATTTTCCAATTATTTCACGATATACAGTACCAGAATGATGCTCTGTCCACTAATTTACCATCCTTCAAACCCGTCAAAATGATGGGCAACTCTGTACCAACTTACCATCCTCCGAGCCCTTCAGTATGATGGGCACTTCTGTCTACCAACTTACCATCCTCCGAGCCCATCACTATGATGGGCACCTCTGTCTACCAACTTGCCATCCTAAGAGCCCGTCACTACGATGGGCAACTCTGTGTACCAACTTACCATCCTCCGACCCTGTCAGTATGATGGGCAACTCTGGGTGGAAAGCTACAGCTGCAATATTTTGGGCGTGGCCCTCCAGAGTCTGAACACACGTCTTGTTCTGAAGCAAACAAAGGACACATTCTAATTGACTACTGCTTTGTAGACCATCTGAAATAACTGTATGGTGAGTGAACACTTGCTGATTGATATTAGAAATCACTGAATCCATTGTGACATTAAGAAACACTCTTCCCAAAAAACATTGAAAAGTCTGGCTCCCCGGGCCTTGGGGGGAGGGGCAGGGCAGATTGAAAAGTGGCGTGTGCCAATCTAGTGATGCCCTACACCCTTGCTGTTATTATTACCATTACTATTACTATTATCATTATTGTTGTAATTATTATCAATATTACACTAAGTTACAAGTACTCAAACAAGATTTTGTACAAGCTATGCGCCAGAGCACTGCTAAAGTCATCCATCTATGAGGGAGACATTTAATGTTTAGGTGTATTGTTCAACAGGGTAGTGACAATAGAAAGTCACCTGGTAGTCCCAGATCTTGACCAGCCTGTCGTCAGCTCCTGAGATGAGGTAGGGCTTGTCCCCTCCGCTGTAGTAGTCCACACAGTTGACACCCTTCTCATGACCCTCCAGAGTGAAGTTGGGTGTGGGAGAACCCAGCTGCCATACCTACGATACACCAAGAAAATAAGCCAGAGTGCATAACTGGAGTCAAAACTTGGCCTTTTCACAGGGAATTTAAGAAAACTGTAAATAGTTTGTTAAACAAATGGTTTCTGTTAGTGTTGAAGACCATGTTGCAGTTATTTGATTCCAATTCACAAGGTAGTTGTCAACCTTCGCGAAGTCATTTCATGTTTCATCGAATAACTCATGAAAGCACTTGCTTTATGAATCTTCATACCTTAAAATGCTGCATATTTATTTATACTCGTGTGACTGCCACTTTTCGAGATTTTTCATTTTTTGTTTGAATACTTAAATGTACTGGAGTATCCACTATTGAGGCCGAGTGTGTTTTGTAGGTTCAACTCTCTGTTGCTGAGGTTGAGTGTGTTTTGAAAGTTTAACTGTTCATTATTGGGGCTAAGCGTGTTTTGTTAGTTTAACTGTCCATTGTTGAGGCTGGGCGTGTTTTGTTAGTTAAACTGTCCACTACTGAGGCGGAGTATGGTCAAGTGACCAGAGGATACTAATCCATTCTTAAGGTAAAGACAACTTACCTTGACAGTCTTGTCCAGAGAGGAGCTGGCAAATGTGTTGTTGTCCTTGGGGTTGATGACAATTTGCATGACATAGTGGGTGTGTCCTTCAAACACCTGGGTACACGCCCACTTCTTTTCCCAGTCCCAAAGCTTAATCAACATGTCATCTATCATATCACAAAGCATACAGTTTAACACATCTATGCAACACCATGAAAACATAACATACCATGTCCACAAATCAGCTAGCAGCACTTTGGGTCTACCCTACATTTTATTCAACAATAGGTCCCTCTTCAAATGAAAATTTACCTATTTTCAAAGACGAGCTTGTAATACGTGAGGCAAGCTGCATTAGCTACCCATTGAATGTTAAACAGAGGCAAATGTTTCACAAACTGCTAGAAGTGAATCATCGCTACAAGTCAACATAATCAAAAGTATCAACATTATATTGTTTTGAAATTTCTACGGATTGAAAGCATCACCATGCAAATACATGTTTAACTAGGCTAATGGCCACCAGGGTACGCTTACCACTGCTAGTGAGGATGTAGGGCTGGGTTGGATGGACAGCAATGCAGCGGACATAGTCCGAGTGAGCTTCAAATGCGTGCACTCTCTCCAGTGTGTTGTAGTTGTAAACACGCACATGCATGTCATCCTGCAACAAGAGACATAGTTGTTGCAATGTAAACTATCATATACACTGACTACCAGGTGGAAAACGAACGGCAACATTATGTATACACAGTATGAAAACAAACCAACTAAAACAAATATCAAAAGTGAATGAGGTTCTTTCAATAAAATCAGCTAACAAATACGAAAACAAAAATAGTTTTTGTTACAATCAAAGGACAAAACTGCACAAAAACAAGATGAGATAGTCTCTTGGTCACCTTAAACTGACCAGCACCATGAAACATTCATGCGTTTTACGTCCGTTTCTGGTGACACAACAGTACTCTAAAAATTTGCTTATTGATCTTATAACTATCTGAAAGATAAACCACAAGACAAAAGTCTTTTTATTTGGCTAGCCATTTCTGGTGCACTTTTGTTTGGCTGGTCCTTTCTGCTACAGCAATAACTTAGTGTGCATGCAGACATTCCCGACTGTACTAAAAGCAATAACAGGTTAACTTGACAATTTACTAAGCCAACACCCAGTTTACTTAGTGATCTAATCAACACCCAAATGACTACATACTGACCTAGTCAAAAGTCAGTTCAAGACTACATGCCGATCTTATCAACACCGAACTGATTCAGTCAACACCCAGTTGAATTGACGACTTGCTGACCAAGTCAACATCCAGTTGACTGCGCACTGGTCTAGTCACACCAACTGATTACATACTGATGTAGTCCACAGTTGAGTTGACTACTTACTGATCCAGTCAACACCCAATTCTTTCTGGCCACAAACACGGCACTTCTTACAGGAAGGTCACACACTTCAAAGGATTTAATCAGTGTCTGCAAGAAAGGCAATAGCTACATTATTTTTGTTCACACTTTTGTAAATAGAAATAAAAAGCAGGTCATCACGGAAACATGTAATACACCACCACAAGTCACATTTAAGTTATCAATATGTAATAAACCATTACAAGTCACATTTAAGTTATCAATATGTAATAAACCATTACAAGTCACATTTAAGTTATCAATATGTAATAAACCATTACAAGTTACATTTAAGTTATCAATATGTAATAAACCATTACAAGTCACATTTAAGTTATCAATATGTAATATGCCATCACAAGTCACATTAAAGTTATCAATATGTAATAAACCATTACAAGTCACATTTATCAATCTGTGTGCAATTATCCACACTTTAATGTTGATTTCCAGTTTGTGCTTTCCTGCGTTATTCATGGTTTCATATTTTCAGTTTCAAAATGTTGTCAACCTACAAATGCACCCTAGTCTCACACATTTCACGATATGAAGATCTGTAAGCATGTACAAGACAAGCCGTTGCACCATACCTGTGATTCAATATTCCATATATGTACATTGCCATTATACAGACTGGCCAACATCCACGGCTCTGTGGGGTGAAGATCAACAGATTTGACCCGGTCAGACCGGGCCGACAGCTTACGCTTGATGTCCAAACGTAACGGCTGAAACACAAGTGCTGTTCATGTCACAGATTCAAAACTTGGCTCAAGTAAAAAATTCTCAACTGGACTGCGGTAGTCACACCAATTCTGTGACCAACATATAGTCTAGTCAACATGCAGGTCAAACTACTTGGAAATCTGCCTCAACTGTCAATTTCAGCAAAATTAAGTGGAAGGTTTACAAATCCTTTAATTCCTTGATTCCAACAACAGACAAAGACATATTGCTAAAATTTTGACTATTGAGACCCCATGGAGGTCATCAATATCCCTTGAAATCCTTCCAACAAGAGTACACACACCCCAGCAATTCCACTTTCTTTCAGACAGGTTCATTGTAGATATATTTCAAAGTAAAATTCTCAGGGAAACCAGAAGTCTCCATTCTAACTCAGAAGTTTTCATTGAAAATTACAATTTTGTTACTGAACGAGCAAACCAATCAGAAAGCAATTGCACATGTTCTGAGTTTTGTCAGGTGTGTACAAAACTGTATGTACTGCAAGTAGGTATCGGTGTGAGTCAAGCATCCTAACTGTTTGGCCAAGAGGCAATTGCCTATTAGCAAAGGATTTACAGAGGCTTTGTTCAACTCTACGTCATACCCAGAAGTCACGTCTCTCAACACAACTCAGATCAGGCATTGCAAGCTACATCTCTGGGAGTTGCCTAGAGAGAAGTGCTGACATCTTGTATTATCGTGACTTCTACCAATGTAAGGTGCCTTAGTACAAACATTGACATGGCCAGTGTGAGAACCAAACACAAGTCAGTAGTGTGAGTCACACCTCTAAACCATTCAATCAAGAGACAATTGTCTCCACTCCGCCATTTGGCAAGGTATTATTTTCATACTCAGAAGTCACGTGTCACAACAGGTGCAAAAAGACACCAACAGTTTTACAAACTAGACGGCATGACAATAATGGACTCTGCGCATGCGTATTACTGACAACAATCCGTTTACCAATATGAAACAGAATTCTTTAAAACTGTAGGAGGAATTACATGTGGATTATTTGATGACCTTTGCAATAATTGACCCCTTCCGGTGCATTATGAGTCCCGATGAGGAAACGAGTGTAAACTCTATGAAAAGTGAGGCTAGTGCTAAGAATTAATTGGTCAAAATTTCAGAAGAAAAATGCACCTAATGACCCCATGGTTGCACCAATTGACCTGAAACTTTAGAATTCTAACTCAATCACATTTACTAAAGATATGCAAATTTGAAGTCTCTAGCTCAAATGATGAGTTTGCACTCAATGACCTTTGATCTATTTTTTTCTGGTTGGGTTGGCCTATTGCTTAATAAAGTAGGGTGATTGATTGGCATATTGGTTTGCACCAGCCTGCTGACATTGAAAAAGAATTCCTTGAAAAATGTAGGTGAAATAACAATTTGAAAGTTAGGTGACCTTTGCACTAATTGACCCTATCTGGTGCAATATAAGCCTCTTTAGGAGAATGATTGCAAAGTCTATGAAAAGTGTGTTTAATGCAGGGAATCACAGTTATCTAGTTGTTGACACATCAGTATACTTGGTGAATGAAAAGGACAAATTTTTAGAAGAAAAATGCACCTAATGACCCCATGGTTGCACTAAATGACCTGAAACTTTGGATTTCGAATTGAATTACAAGTACCAATTAGACATGTGAATTTGAAGTGTCTAGATCAAAATTTTAGTTTGCACCTAATGACCTTTGACCTGTTTTATCTG
Source organism: Phoronis australis (assembly GCA_002633005.1). Classification (NCBI taxonomy): domain Eukaryota; kingdom Metazoa; phylum Phoronida; family Phoronidae; genus Phoronis; species Phoronis australis. Next base: position 216,731 of record NMRA01000094.1, on the reverse strand, counting down.
ATTGGACGGCTCGATTACTTAGAAAAGTAATTAGATTTGAATTGTGAAACTTAATGATCATTAAAAATTAAAAGGAAATTATTCAATCCTACGCCACCTAGACAGCAAGAATTTCATTTTCAGTTAATCCCAAAATGAAACAAAATTGTAAAAACAGACAATGACATACAATGAGAGCATCAGTTCCAGAAAACTAATCAAACCTACAGCGTTAATGAGTTCAAAGTATAATACTACTTTTTCTTTCTGACAGTGTGTATATTTCATAAAGTTAACTAAAACTTAGTACACAATTTTGCGTTTTACTTGACTCACTTACATTAGCTCCTGTTCATTGAAGCCATTTCCATATCGTGAACACAATAAAAACAGCGGAAGAAGCTTAAAAGACTTGAACATTTCAGCTCATCAAATATACACAAGACACAAAATTTGAACACCTTTTGTAAATTTTATTTTCAGATTTGCAACAGTAAGAACGCCGAAAAGAAAAATCCTACACTTGGGTGACTTGAAGTAACCTCGACAATGGCAGCATTAACTTCGGCAGGAGATGACAAGTTCCAATAGAAAGTTTTGTGAATACTTATTCTTCCCAGGTAGTTATTTATCTAATTGTGGAGATAAGACTGCACATATTAAGAACTGTTGCAGTTCTAAAATACTTTTTTAAGTGAATTTACTGGGCTGCGCTGTATGTAAATTTGTGTTTGCCTTGTGGCACACTAGTTAGAATGATCCCCCACTGACAGACAGGCTTTTAAACATTGGTTTACGTTCAGTTCAAAATATTTGGTGCCAGTTCTTAAATTGCTTTATAGTAAGAGTGTGCAAAATGCCCACGATCACTGTTAATAAAGCTCTTGTTAAGGTAAAAACTTTATTACTTGGCGAAATAAATGTGTTGCTTTGCCATCAAGTTTTTTTTGTTTGTTCGCACTCGACAGGTCGCATTTTTCTTGTGATTTTCACAAAATTCACACACAACCAGTAGTCCCTATTGTTTTGGGCCACGATCGGATTTAAGATGGCCGAGGTGGTGCCATTTTGTTTTTGAATTCAGATTCAAATGCTCATAGAGGCTGCAATTTTTGACGTAGACAAATGAAAATCGGGACAATTATTGTTGCTGACGTGTACTTCAAATGTGCAGATATCAGCCATTGTGTGAGCGCACTTCAATTTTGGGACAAAAATATTTTGTCCAGGAGAGGGTGCATTGTAGGACCAAATGCTTCAAAATTTTTCAGGTGTTAGTTTCTTGTAGCTAGTTATTATAAATTGCTGCTAAACCGGAAGTTGCTCTCAAGATGGCAAATCCGGCACATGTTCACCTGTTTTCAATCGTGTTGGAGTGCCATTTTGAACGGGAAGAGAAAATGATGAGAATTTTTGCATGTGGATTTTCTGAGGTTATACTCTTTCAGATGATCTCTAACAATTTTTTTCTCAGACTTACCATTTTTGAGTTATTTGCTTTTGAATTTAAAAAAAATGCAAAATCCCCACGAAAAGTTACTCGTTTGAACAAATCGATAAAAATCTGTGGCGGTTTGCTCGAGTTTATCTTACCAGGTGCCATTTTGAGGAAGTTACGTGACATCACGCATGTTGACAAATAAAAAGTCCAAGGGACACAAATCTTATAAATTTCACCTGATACCATGTCATGCTATTTTGTAAGTGTCACGCGCTAGTGTCACACACTTCGCTCAGTCTCGCGCTGGTCTTTGCCTAACTCACGTAACTCAGTTGGCATTCTTTGTGGTTATAGCACGTGTGGTGAAAAAGTAAATGGCAACCAAAGAAGTGGAGTTGGAATTCTTCGCTAAAGTCACCTTAATTCTCACAACTAAGCTTCATCGAAGATATGTATAGAACTATAGAAGTAGAAAGGACCAATGAAGAAAGTAAGCGCCTTTTAAGTGGTAGTTTTAAGTGTGGAATGTACACTCCGAAACCCTATAGTCGTCCGCCTAAGCATAAAACCGGCTTGTTGTCTTACTCACCCAATTATTCCACTTCAAAGTTATGATCTGAATAGGACTTGATTTAACTCTCACAAATATATAGTATTCGTTGATTCAAACGNATCAGTCAACATGGACGACGATAACATGACGATGACAGATATGATCGTGAGAGAGACGACGAAGGTGATGACGAGAGCAGATGATTAATAACGACTGACGTTAATAATATTGACGAAATCGACCAATGACGTTGACAGATGAAAAAGGAACAGCGCATGTTGTTGCAAATCGCCGATAGATGTCGCTAGATACAGTAAGTTCCCTGAAATGGCTGCCGATTTCACGATGCGCGTGGCTAAAGTGGACCGAGTTCGGAACAGCGTAGCTATAGACTAGAGTAATTGAGGGTCGTGAAAATGAGTTGTACGAATAGCCAGATGTCTGAGGAATGCAACGATACCAAAATCATTCATTTAGACCTACATTTAGTGGATTTATTTGGAATAAGTTAGGGTCCATTATATCCGACTAGTGCCCCCCTAACCGGCCAACCGAGGGGCTACGTGTTGCCTAGTTAGCGAGTACGGAGTAGCTAACAGAGGCTCATTCACCGGAAGCACATCTACAACACCGGTTTAGGCTTTACAACTACCACACGCAACGTTTTTATAAGCAACATGTAGAAAAACTTGTGTTTCAAGGGTAACAATGTCTTCGAGCGAGTCTGTAAGTTGTTGTTTACATACAGCGTCTGTGAATAGTTATTTGCAGAGCATAAGACGGTTACGACGTCGACGGGTTACGTATCTCGGGATCACCGATTCAGTGACTGACGATCCTGTGTACTCTGAATTTAGAAGTGGTTGGTGGCTCTTAATCTTTCCAGCCATGAAAGATGAGTTTGTCTTCCACATAAAACACTCGTTACTTAACATAACTTATCAAATGACAATAGATTTTTAGTTGCAACTTACCATTTTGTCATTCACAAGCTCACCACTCGCACAAGAGTTACGTGGCTAAACAATGCGCATGTCAGTAATAAATCTCGCAATTTCTCGCAGTCGTTATTTCCGGATGCTTTGGGAAAGATGTCCGCGAAATCCAAACTTCACCTAGGAAACTTGGCTATATTTTGCGTTTTTTGTGTAGTTTTCTCCAAAACGGTTGAAGTTTTATGTGAATGTAATCATTAATGATTTGCGAAGTTGCCGGATTGATTTGTGTTCTAAATAAGTCATTTCGTTTTTATCAAACATTAATTGCATCTGTTGATTTGTTTCCAACAAAAACAGACCTGTCGTTGGCGTTGATTGCTGTCTACTGAAACGAGACACGTTTCGTTATCGCCGGTTATTGACCTCATCTTTGTCGCTGTTCATATCCAATACATCGACATCATCATGACTGTGCATGGAGTCGTCCCAGCAAGATTTCTTTGCTTGACTGCGCATCTTGTTATTGTTATCACCATTTTCATTGACAGGGTACGTTCTTTGGCTACGCTAGCAGTACGCAAAACGTAGCCCCTTGGTTGGTGTATGCCTGCGGCATCCAGGGCGATGTAATTGCCTACACTAGCAGCAGTTACCACTGTCTCTAGCTGACCCCAGTAGAGACGGTGAAGCTCTACAGGAGCTTCACCGTCTCTACTGGGGTCAGCCTATGCTTGCACCTACTAATTGACTTCTTGTTCTGCTACAAGCAACTTGACAGTTGCTGGTCACAACAGTAGGGTGAGCAAACCAATATGGCAGAAATTCAGCAAGAGCGAAATTTTGCCATTTTTCATGATTTTCACAAGCTCATATCTATTAGCATGCTAAGTGGTGAAAAATGAAAAGTATGCCAGTGAAATATTTAATTTTTCTTCTTTCTATTGATATCCATTAAAAAAACTTTGGGCATTAATGAGTATTTTTAAAAATTGAAGTAAAGCGAGCACTTCACAAATTTTTCACTCACCTGTAAATTCTTGTGACATCACCAGAAATTCGTGAACTAGGCCATCCGCAAGGTGGCGATCGTCGTGTGAGTGTTTGCCAATCACAGTCTAGGTCAGAGGTCAGTTATCTTGTTTTGCGTTTACACTCATGAAGGAGGTGATCAACAAGAATTGAAATTAACTTAAAAGTTTGGTGGAATCTGATATTGATATCACGGAATTTAAATTACCGAAGCACGTCGAGACTGTGGGCGAGGAATTTCGGCAAGTTGAACGTGTCATAGCTTGAGGAAAATCGGAAACAGTGAGTATAAACATGCCAGGCATAGCTGGTGTAGCACAGCTCAGCTGATTCAGTGACTCAGTGACTGCAGACCAACCGAGTTGTTGCTGCACACAATTACTTAATGATTTTACTGTCGATTTATTATTAACTATTTTATAGTTGCAATGGTCTGTGAAATGTGTTTTAATGTAGCCTTATTACGTCTGTTACACTTTCCCACTCAACGAATTCATTTCTGCACGTATGTACTATCACTTGCAACACAAGCACAGCTGTCTGACCTCAGTCCTCAGGCTTAAAATAAGTATCTTTAGGTTAGCATTATGGCATTATGCTGCAAAACAAATTAATTTCCATTCAGACTAACAAAATGCCGATGTGGTTGATTTATTCTATGTAAATCTGGAAATTCTGCTGCTGATACGTTGCTTTTATTTTTAGGTTGGCTGGACCTTTTGCTTACATAAATCGCCAGAGAGACTGCAGTTGGGAACCAGAGTGCCTTTAACACCAGACTTTGCCCCTCTGTACACCAAGCTATTGCCAACTCTCAAAATCAAGAGGCAGTCAAAAAGAGCACTTTTCGCAGTATTGTAGTGACCATTGGTAGATGATTCCAATCTTAGCTAGGGTAAAGTCGGTATTATACCAACACTATATTCATTGCATGCAGGGCTCGACATAATTAAGCATGTACATGCTCGAAAATACGATTTAAAAAGCTAAGTATGAATGGGAAATTGACCTCACCCGTATTCATTTATGATGTTCATTTCGTGCTAAGTGATGTTGCTGTTTTCACAACAATCTCTTGTTGCATGCAAACACATCATATGAACTGGCTAAATCTTCCATTCTAGTAATTTACTATTTAAATCTGAACACTGCTATTTAAAGCAGCATTGGTGGCATTTTGTATGTTTATCGTTATAAAAAATAAAGTTTTGAATAAAAATTACTCATTTGTTTTTTTTTCTGGCTACTATATGAACTCCTGTTTCTGTTGCTGGAAAGTCCATTCCATATTATTTACTTGTACATTTACCGGCGCAATCTGTTTTGAAACCAAACTTTACACTGCATAACTGGATTTAGGCTTCCCTTTCGCACACGATAAAAATGGCATTGACATGTCGTTTTCAGTTCCTGAAATCCTTAGCCATTTCTGATACCTACTGCCGATTCAGGAATGATAAAATTTCGTTCCATATTATTTATCTGTACACGCACAATCTGTTTTGAAACCAAATGCAGGGGCAGATCCAGGTTTTATTTAAAAAAGGTTCCAAGTCAACAATTCGAAAATTCTAGATTTTACATAATTAAAATCAAGGGAAAAAGGGATCCGAAACTCTTTGACCCCCGTGGATCCGCCTATCAAACCGTGACGGTACGCTGCATAGATGGATATAGGGGGTCCGAGGGGGCCCGGGCTCTCTCATTCTGCACACGATAAAAAATGGGACCGACCTTTCGTTTTCAGGGATCTCATGAGGGTTTGTCCTACAAAAATTGACATCACGCCTCTCGCAAGGCTATTATGAAGGTTTATCCTTCAGAAACTGAGGTCGGGGCCCCCATCATCTTAATTCCATGGATCCGTCTATTGGTATGAGTTCTTTTTTTAATAAATGTGTTACCTTCAACACAGCATAAATTAAAAACAGCAATATAATGTTAAAAAGATCTAGTACAACCTTAACCTAGCTGCGTCTCATGAAGTGCTCTATGTGCAATAATTTCAGAATTCATTTTTTTAGCAAAATACATGACCGACTGCTTCTTGTTGCACTACTGGGAATGAACATAACCATTCCGGGCTAAATCTTCCTCATTAGGGCTTGCAAATCGTACCACAGACCACGAAACTTTAAGTGAGTGCTTTTTACATTTCTGGCCGCAAACCCGTTTTCAACACCCAGTTGGACACTGGTTTTTTTCACTGAGAAAATTCGTTTGAAAACAGCATTTGTGATATCTAGGTCACACTGTTTGTGACCTCCGCTATCGGCAAACAAGGGAACTGAATTATGCTCTCCACAGATTTTATTTGAAAATGGGTTTGGGCTCAAATATTGCCTTCCGGGCGATTGGATGTGTACCATCAACATGGGCAAACTTCAAACTTCAATGGACACCGAAAACTCTTCACCAATCTTTCCAATATTCAGCATAATGAATCCTTAGATCTATGTTTTTCACGCTAGCTATCGGCAAATTGCAGAGTTGTCTCCCCTAAATCAAAATTCCTCGGAAAACCCCTTCTTTTGTGTATTTCTGTGGGGGAATAGTTAGCTGCTGGCTGCGCATGCGCACTGCCCATGTCAGATATTTCTGGTGTTGCTTTTAGTAGGGGTCAAACTTTCAGCTGTTAAATGGCCATTACTGAACCGATTTATATCAAACTGTTTGCTACAAAATTCTGCTTTCAACCCTGAGTGTACACTTTTTATTTCTTTGACGAAAATATGAGAAAATGTACTTTTTTAATTTACTGCCTCGCCACTCTCTCACCTGGAAAAATCTTGAAAGTGTACACTCAATGTCATAATCACTTATCATGTCCTAATCCATTCCTGATCAAATTTTTTCACTTTATCTCACCATTTCCATTTAGGAACACTTCTAAAAAGGTAACTTCAGTCATTTTTCAAGAACCATATTGACCTTTCCAGGGATCAAACTAAACTCGAACCAGATTGGTTAAATGTATTCAACAGAACCAGTCGAAACTTCTCTAAATTACAAAAAGTGGCCCAAACCTGGAAAAATATTTTCATTAAAATAATATAGAATTCTTTTAAAATTTAATTTACTTCAATTTTGGGGATAGAGTCATTTTTTTCTATTTTCTTCAAAAATATTTTTGTTACACTTTTACTACCTCGTGGGGGCGCTGTGATCAGTTTCATTTTTAGAAAATAAGTTGCTCTCTTTTTAAAACATCACTTGTTCAACTTAGCTTCAGGGACAAAAATGTACTGTCACAAGCCGAAAAAAAACTCGATAGTGAATTTTTCAATTTTTGTTGTTCTTGTTCGTGCAAAATATAATAATTTGTGGTTTGGTGTCTATGCCATGTTGTTAACCTACTTGCAAAGGACTCTCCATCTTGTTTTAAGAACACTGAGCTATGGATTCCCAAATGTAGTTGTCTGAACTTGCCATTTTTTGTGGCCTGAAATTTCTGGGTGCCGTTTGCTGAAAAAAAGGTCATTTTTGAGGCTCTAAAACTCAAATAACTCGAGAACCGCTGAACCGATTTGAAAAATTCAAAAATTTGTGTAGTAAACGGCATGTCTAAAGCTATCATTTAACACTCTTTTCAAGTGTTTCTGATGAAATTTGTATTTGGGTCTGCTCACCCTAACAACAGTAGTTGGTCACTCTGTTTCCGTTGAGTAAAGATAATAATTTAATTATATTATATTTAGTCTTTTAATCAAGTCTTTTACTTTGAAGACTTAAATCCAAATGGAGAAAATTTGTGTCTGAACTCACTCACTAACATCACTAAGATGGACATCATTAAAAGTGACTATAAGCTAGCATTCGGTTGATGAAATAAACTTGATTTAAATCGGCAACTGTTGTACTCTGCTTAGGCAGGAAATGCCATAACATGTCGGCTTGTGGAGCCTAGTTTTATGCAGGACATGTTGGGATGTGTCAACATGTGGAGCCTAGTCTCATGCAGGACGTGTCACAGTGCGCATACCAACGGTACCACAGTGTGCACATCAACGGTACCACAGTGCGCACACCAACGGTACCACAGTGTGCACACCAACGGTACCACAGTGCGCACACCAACGGTACCACAGTGCGCACACCAACGGTACCACAGTGCGCACACCAACGGTACCACAGTGCGCACATCAACGGTACCACAGGTGTGCACACCAACGGTACCACAGGTGTGCACACCAAGGGTACCACAGTGTGCACATCAACTGCACATAAACCTCAGCTACATTACTATGTTTTTAGCTGTCTTACTTAATGCTGTCTGATACCAAAATGGAACAGTGATGAATGTCTGGACACATTTTATAATTCACTTTGTAATGTTACACTTTGTTGCTTGTTTCAGCGTGTCAACCTTGAAAAGTGTTTACCAGAAAGCTACAGTGAAGCTCAGTACAAAACCAGAGATAATGAGTAAGTGCAAAAGTCAGTTGTAAAAATGGCATTTTTATGCGCCCACATATACCTGTGTGGGTTCATATTGCCATCATTTCCGGGCATCTGTCATCCATTGGTGTATTTTCTGAACTCCTTGCAGGATCTTTATGAGATTAGACAGATCTCTTCCTATGAAGCTGACAACCGATGATGAGTTACCGACCGATCTAACTACCTCTCTGCACCCCAGTGGCAATTTATTTTTTATGCGCCTGCACACAACCCCATTTACATTGCTGAACTGCTGTACCTAAATCCGCTTTAATTCTGTTTACGCAAGCATTCTCATGTGTTCAGTTCCTGTTAATGAAACCCACTTTTCTGGGTCACTCCTGTTGTCGACTCTGGTGACTACTGCTCTTGTGGCGTCACATCTAACACCAACTGAGTTAAACTGGTAAAGAATTTGTAAAAAATGCTGTCGGTAAACCCGTTGTGGGTTCTCTCCCGGGTGCAAATGTGACAGTTCACCGGCAGCAGTTTAAGACCTCTAAAAACACTGAAAATCTACAATAAATTACTTCGTCTTTTCGCCCACTGAGCAAACGTGACACTATCCCTCCTGGTCCCAGACAGCCCTCTAGAGACTGTGGTACCCCCTAATGGCACATTTTTGCATCCACAGCTATGTTTTTAACCCCTTGATGTTTGTGAACTTTTGCATTGTGTTTTCATGTGGATGGACAACTAAAGGGGATGACTTTTGAATGGATCTGTCAACCGCTGTACCCCCTGGTGACAATTTTATGTCTATTTGTGTAACTCCAGAGTTTGTTGACAAATTTTCATGAAATCTGAAAACTAGGTTGCAATGACATGTTATCGAATCAATTCAACGTTCTCTTTGCCGCGTATTTTTCATTCTTATTATTTCTGTGTCTGTTTTAGGCATCTGCCTCTCTGCCAAAGTGCTTGAAGAATCGTTTTGAAACTTAGCAGCTGTGTTCCTACTGCCTAGGGCACAGCTGGCATTGATTTTCGGACAAGTCCGACTACCATAGTACCCCCTAGAGGCAATTTTGTTTTTTGCTTTTCATCCTCAGTTTTATGACTAATTTTCCGTTTGCCTTTGTATTTTTGGAATTCCTTGATGGATTTTCATAAAAGTTGGCAAACAGGTGTCTTTTGGTGGGATCAATATGCCTTTCCATTTTTGGATGAGCTCGACTTATTGTGTGCCACCTAGAAGCATAACTTTGATGTGCAGTCGTGGTCGTGCTTCAACGCTTTGCGTTGCTCTTCTCAAGAACTCTCTGGCATTTCTTGTTCAAGTGTTAATAAGTTATATAATTATTTAATAAGTTATATAATTATTTAATAATTAATATAATTATTTAATAAGTTATATAATTATTTAATAAGTTATATAATTATTTAATAATTAATATAATTATTTAATAAGTTATATAATTATTTAATAAGTTATATAATTATTTAACATATTCATGTTTTGTTTCACACATTAGCATCAAACTTGTCTTTATTTGGGGTTTTAAATTTCGTTTTGTGTAAAACTAAAATGTCAGGCTCTACAGTTTCGTATTAGTGAGTTAGTGTTCCTTTAATCCCTGAATTGTTGAATTATAACAAATACTTGTTGATATTTTGATTAAAGTTATTACAGCTAACTGTGAACTATTGATTTCCATAAAAGTGTATTTTACTAATCAAATGCATTGAAACTATGATAAATGGCTTTTAAGTGAAACATAATCTTGATAAAAATTTGTTCAAATTTCTTTACCAGTTCATGAAAATGAACAAATTCTGATGATCATGAACAGCCTTAGAAATAAACACGTTTGCTTTTCTTACATGCGTGTGTATTTTGCTATCTTTTGCAGGTTTATAGCTGCACTCTCTCTGACTTTGATCTTCTTTGTACTGGAGTACATAGGTTTCTTTGCTGGCATCACCATGTTCGCCTATACACACTCCATGTTATGTATCCTTTCACAATGTTATGCTTTGCCAATAGATGTCAGTCTGCTCTGTTGGTAATTGATGAAACTGGTTCATTTTTCTGGCTATATCATAATTGGAATAAAGTTCTTAGTACACAGTCAACAACTTACGAAGTACCTAGTTCACTGTTGTGGCCTTCACTCGGAGGCCTTTCTCAAACTAATGATGATGTGACAGGCTGGTATGTGTTATGTCATACTGTGTGGGGACATCTGATGGCCGTCTTGGAACATTGTCTACTTAAAGTGTACCACTGGCTTGTAGATGTTAGATAGAATATATTGTCCAATGTCTCTGTCCATGGAGGAGCCGTGACGTCACACATGCCAGCCTGTCACATCATCATTAGTTTGAGAAAGGCCTCCGAGTGAAGGCTGAAAACATGGATTAGGTACTGTGTAAATCATTGACTACAATTTTGCTCTGTTAGTGCTTACCGTATTCGCAGTAATAACCGCCCAGGGCGCGTAGAAAAGTTCGTTTCAAGGGGGGCGCTTATTATAACCCAAGGCTGTTGAAACCCGGTCTCCGAAACGGGTGAAATCGGAAGCTAAGATTCATTACATTTACGCTCTGTGACGAATCTGTAATCTATGAAAGACTTTGTATAAAACAGTGGTGCATTGCTATCAAACTCTGCTGCTAAATTACGATCATTTTACAGAAAATTGTGCTGAAATCCCAGGGCGAAAACTCACTGACTGCCTGCCTCGCAATTGTCGATATGGTGACTTGGATGCTTGAATAAAAAATATAGTTTCGACTCGATCAAATTACCTGAAATCCTCCTTAAGTTTTCCAAGTTGCGTCCCTAAGATTTTTAAGTTCCCGTGGAGTCGGGATCACGGCAGGTTTAAGTACAAATCTGTGCAAGTACATCGTGCCATCTACAAGTATGATCGGCAACATGAGAAAAATGTCTGGACAAACAGACATGTTGTTGTCACGTGACGTTTGTTTTGAAGTTCTCTGCGTTTCTGAGTAAGCAAGCGCATGCGTGTCACCAGAGTTCATTTGCCAGAGTAAGTGCCGTTTTTTGGCCAGAGCCACGCAATCTAACGAGCTAGATGTGCATTGTATCTAAAGAAATTTGCACAAGCAGTAGGCCTAAACCAGAGCGTGTTTCATTCAGCACTTGCCGGTGTGCTAAAAACATCGACATTTGTCTCGGTAAGACCATATTAGTCGCCGTGTGGCTGGATGCGGCGTACGTGACTATCTGACAGTTATTTTTTGGTGTAAGGGTATGTGTATTCACGGTCAGTGGTCATTTTTTCAGATATTTGGCTTAAAAACACCAATTATGGTTAATCAAACAATTCATCTTAAAAATAATGCAAACATGTTTTATAGTATTAGAAACTGTCGGATATTAGTGCCAATGCCAATATTCATTTCTTGCGGATGCTATGCTACCCGTTTCATGAATGGATAGTTCCCGACTAATGTCTTTGATGACAGGTTCATGGATGTATTGCGCGCTTCCTAGCCACGTGCTTTTAACACTGGCCAAGCTTTTTATTAGTCTTCGATTCACGGTTTTCACATGTAGGCCTACAAAGAAATTTGGATTCCTGTTGAAAGCCGGAAATATCTACAAAGCAATCCCGTAGACAAGTACACTACTGTTCTGAAAGGCCAGACCATTGGTCCTCGCAATATCAGCAGAACTTTTGTGTTCGTTTTTGAGGCATGGCAGAAGTTTGAAGTGTATAGTCATGGCTAAATACCGACATAGCGGCGAGGCTCGGGGTCTACACATTCTGCGCACAATGATTTTTTTCAGGACTGTCGGATATTATTGATAAATTGAAGATGTTACAATAGAATTTTAGGACTGTAGGTAAGGCATTTTTCGCACGTACACGTTCATGGACTGGGCGGTTATTTTAGCAAAGTCTGAAAAAGCGTGGGGGGCGCTTATAGGGGCATGGGCGGTTATTACGGCGAATACGGTATATCCACTTGTGTATTTCCTGTTTGTTGTTGCTGTTCTCCTTGTCAAGGTTAAGACAACTTGTGGCAATCTTTCTTATCTTGTTTATTGTGATTCTTCCTCCTATCAGTCATAACCTTTGAACATTTTATTTCGTTTTAGTTACTAGGCAACAGACATACTTACTGGTAATGACTTGTTTTATTTGTGATTGTCTTCTTCAGCCACCACAAGTTTAGAGTCATTCCTTGTGACACAAGTATATTAGATCATTAGCTGACTGTCAGTTGACGTTGAGTAACTGGTTGACGTTGAGTAACTGGTTGACGTTGAGTAACTGGTTGACGTTGAGTAACTGGTTGTCGTTGAGTAACTGGTTGACGTTGAGTAACTGGTTGACGTTGAGTAACTGGTTGACGTTGAGTAACTGGTTGACGTTGAGTAACTGGTTGACGTTGAGTAACTGGTTGCCAGTGAAATAACTTTTTCCATTCATTTACACATTAGAAATACAATGGACCCCTAATCATGTTAGTTTTTTGATGTTGGAATTTGGTTTTGTCGCATTTTTTAACTGAAGCTTTGGCTTGATTGTCTAGAATTGCTGGACTATTGTATGAAAGTATCCAAATGAAGATTTAAATGTACAAAAGTGGCAACAGTATCTTTAATCCTGACTGCAGGTTCAGTGCATCTCTAGAGGTGTAACTACTAATCCTGATTGCAGGTTCAGTGCATCTCCAGAGGTGTTACACCCTTAACCATTCTCACAGCTATAGTAGTTCATGCTGCTGGATCAGTTGTCTGCTCCTTCTTCCTGTTTGACACTTGGCCCTGCACAACTTACTGGACAATATTTGGATGCTGTAGTGCGCTGCCTGCTGTATCAGAAATCTTCGTCATGATTGCTGTTCTCAAATTCCAAAAAACATGACCTTGGTTGGTCACCCCGGTACCATTGGTATCCTCAGACGTCAAGTTTTGGATGACGTGTACAAGACTTCTATTGACGCCCAAAGTTTATATTTCCATCTGAGCACTGATGTAGCTAGACATATTCAACAGTGGTGTCTCACTCAAAATTGCTGTGGAGCGGTGGGAGGGTGAAATGAGTGACAACCTATCTGGAGCACTTTGCATTGAACAGGGATGCCATGACCCATTGTGCCCTGCCACCTCTCCATTATGACTATGCATAGACATCTTAGCCTAAATCTCTGGATCGCTCAGATGTTTTTGAGCAACAATCTTGAGCTGTTCTCCACAGGTACTGATGCCAAACAGTTTCCATTCTTAAGTTATCGTTAATTCAACACCCTAACTGATCTGAATACCGGTATATATATATATGAGAGGTGGTGGGTTAGTTTCAGTGGTCAAACCAGTCTGACCTCAAACCAGTCTGACTGCCAGAAGTTGGTAGCAATGGATTGAAACAATTTCAATTCAAACACAGGAAGGTGGTGATTACTTTGGAATAAAAAGTCTGTACTCCTGAGAAGAAACTTGACGTTTTAAACACCAGAATGCAGTTCATAGTGGCTTAGACCTCAAACCGTTTCTGTCTTTGCAAATTATTGAGCACAATTGTCTGTTTAAGGTTATGTAAAGTCTTATCAACAAATGTCTGCATTAAGCAAAATATCTGTCCAACTATAGATTTTATTTCAGTAAAAGTATATATTTCATGAAAGCAGAAAACCTGCATAATTTGATTTTTAACTTTATGTTCCAATTTGGTATTAAAATACCAAATTGGAACATAAAGTAAATTGGTCACATGAGTAATTAAAATTACTCATGTGACCATTTGTTTTTGCAAACATTTGGTAAAAAGAAACTGTCATTCATAGGAAAACAGCATGATGTAAATATGCAAGATGGAATTGCACAAAAGCAAGTTTTGAGTTCGTTCAGAAAAATTAAAGTCTTATTTTGATAACTCCTTTATGCAAAAGTGAAACATTTTAAAACAATTCTAACAGTCTTAGAGATCTGTGTATAAAGTATTGTTTTGTATCTGGAAGTTTTATATGAATCCAATGTCTGAGACATGATGTTCCAAAGTGTGCCAAATTTGCACATTTTATAGGCTCCTACACACACCTTGTAGTGATGCTCAGCTATATATATATATTTTTTTTTTTTAGTTTTATTTTTAGTCCCCGAAATGTCATTTCCAAAATATTCGTGCAGGTTGTCTGTGGAAAACAAATGCACATGACCGGGAAGACATTGCCATATGAAGCATCAAATTTGCCAAAACATGTAAAAAATGTAATTATGCGAGGTCTAAACGAAGCTGCGTAGTAGGTCCAGCGCACTTGGTTTCGTTACTAAAAACATATTCTGTTAAATATTGTTCATAGACGTGTTGTGAATAAACAGTAAAGAAAAAGTCACTTTCATTTGATAATGAAATTTCAAAGTTCAAAAATAGGTTATTAGACCAAAGACAATAGCGTAATTGGTTCTGGTCTGATGTGTGTTTTAGTTGGCAATCATTTTAAATAAAAAAGTCTGCACCTGATGTCAACTAAAATGACTCTTGATCCTTGTTTTACCCAGTGTCGTCTGATGCCAACTGAAATAGTCGGGGGGGGGGTCCTTTTTATTTGAACTGAGGCAAAAGTTTAAGATTTCGGGCGCAGACCGGAACCATTCCATGGGCGCACCCGGGGGGGGGGGGCCAATTTGGCGAATTGGTCAAAAAGATCCGTCTCGGTGAAACAAAAACTTCTGGTAAACGGGACAAAAGTTCACAGGAATTCGGCGAGGATGCACGATTGGCAGGCCTGAACCTAGTGGCCACGTTTTTTTTAGTCCTCGTTGATTTTTTTTTCAGTAAAAGGTCCGCGCATATGGAAGAGTTCGAGCCCCCCCCCTATATTTTAAGCTGGGTGCACGCGCATGTCTGCAAGCGTGAGCTCACGTTTCTTGCGCATACACTTATTGGCGTGGCTGTTTACACAAAACTTTTCACCATAACGTAAATGATTCCAACTTCAAGCGGCACACCATCCTCGATTGAGCACTCGTCGGAAAACTGGACTACTCGCTGAATACGGACTTCATTGGGTGCACTTTATTTAAATGACATCGTGGGAGTTTTTGTATTGTGTTTATCTAGGTTTCGTTTATATCTACCAATAGCTAGTCATAGACTGTCATAGACTCACATTTCAAAACTAGCGTGCACTTAGCATTATTTACTATTTTCCAGATGTTTTGAAAACCTTTGGTTAAGCAAACCTTTTGTTTACTACACGATTTGTGTAAAATAACAAACACCATGCGATGTTGTGCATCTTAGACCGACGGGATTGTTTTGGCTTTTCATTTAAACAGTTGTTTGTGTTCATGTAAAGCGTGTAGTTCTGGGTTCTAGGTTTGCCGTATGGTTGATACCGTGCGATAATTTTGTTAAGCATCGAAGTTCAACTCTTGCGTGCGGTACGGCTTGTTTTGCTTGTTCAGTATCCGGGCCACTAAACTATATATGACGGAAGCGTGTAGATGGAATATTCGAAAACCGATCCATTCGCAGGGACTTTTATTTTGGTCCAGAAAAAAAAACACTGTCTAGGCAGTGAAAAACAAATATCGATCTTTCCCGAAACCGGCGAGAGTTGATACAATAAAGCGCTATTCTTTAATCATTACAATATCCATGGGTGGCGCAGCACTGAAAAAGTGGGGAGCTAAAGCCCCTTCGCCCTCCCCCCCTGTGGTGCACCGCCTATAGACCATTTGCGGCGTAGCACTGAAGTGGGGGGCGTAGCCCCACTGCCCCCTATGGTGCGCCGCCCATGATATCTGCCTATGGTAAACACTTCGATTGTATCGCCTGGTACACATATTGTGTGTCTATTCTTGCCTTTTAAAATGTGCATAGGTTTTAGGAAGTGCTTGGTCACTTTTGCCGTTGATGGAATCAACTTACGGTTAATGACTTCAGAGGCTCGCGATTAGTAACAAACCCAAAGATCGAAGTGCAGGCGAACGGGTCGCCGCTCGAAGTCCGAGGGCTGGAACTGCTCTTCGCACTCCTTCTTTACATCACACTTTGAACAGATCACCAGCCGTGCGTTCTGTGTAGTGCACTAGCTACCTGCATCTTGGAAAATGGTGGCACTGGTTTCCCTATCGGGAGAACGAACAAACAACAGAATGACTGGCAGCTTAACGATGATCACAAGCCTGTATTATCAAACAACCAATCAGGCAAAATGGGATAAAAAGTCACAATATGAAAAGCCAGTGTCTCAAAGTAGTGTTAGCGATCAACACCCGCGTTTCCGCGGAAATAAGCGACAAAAAACGAAAATTTCACAGTGGTCAGTCATAGTAAGGACGAGCGCATCAATTGATTGTTGTGACGTCAACTTTTGGTATCGAACTGCGGCGAATTTCGACTATTTAATTTTTCCACAAAATAATAATCAGATATCTGATAAGTCATTTAAGTCCTAAAGTGTGCCAAACTACAGCGCAGAATTTCTCTTAAAGAATACTATGCGTGTACATGTACGCTACGTGTTAGTTTACGTCACATTCTCAATTTACGTCGCTCAATTTCTGGAGGAAGAAAAGTGTGTGTTCTCGGGGAAAGCGATTTGTACTTTGCGTTTTCTTCCTGGTAATCAACTTTGAAGTTTTGACAAGGCTCAAATGGTGAGGTCATAGGTCACGAGTCACCTCAGCGTATTAGAATGGATTATTGAAATTAATATGCCTGGTTAATTCAATGGTTTAGTCGGAATGTCACGCGTGCTTGCCGGGTCTGCCTGAAACAACTTTCCCACCGTAAAGAAATCGATAAATCTTTTGGTGTGTTTAGATACATCAGTGTCGTTGAATGGACGAGCTTCAGATAAACATGTTAAAAATGATCTCTGAAAATGACGGCAACCGTATGGCGTCTCACGTTTCTTCAACTCCAGTATTCAGTCAAGTTGATGAAAACTACCCGTCAGATAAGAGATAGTCGATTGTTTTGATATGAGATTTCTTCTGCTATCACTGACCATTTTTTTCACGAACAATGACCAAGCTTCGATGTTTTTCACGCTAATTGTTTTTGTTAGATTTAATCAACATTTTGTCAAATTTCCGAAATATTTTTACTCTCGTGAATTCCCGCGAATGCTTTTAGGAAGTTACTGATGAATGATTTAAAACACTTTAAGTGAGTTTTGACCTGGTCAACCGCTTGTTGATTTTTTTGTGTGTTTCAGCAAGTGGTGTAGTCACCGGGCCATTGAACGTCGACACGTGACTTTAAGGTAATAATTAGATTTTGATGACTCATTTTGCGTGAATAACTTTAGAGAAAAAAATCACGTTTCTAGCAACATCGACCCATTTGATATATACAGGAATAAGTAATTTGTTTATCCTACGGAGACTACCCCTTGTAGATAATTGCAAATAAATTCCATCCTTTTAGCGAGAACCCTGTGGAATGTTTCTTTGCTGCTATCTGTTTAGATAATGCTAAATGTCGATGTGACCAAGATACTTCTTACACCACGCGAGTAAGGAAATGCCTGAATGTCACGGGGAAAGGTTTACAGAGCAACAGTTTTGGCACGTGTAGCTGCCAGAAAGATGAATGTCGTTGCATACAAACGTAGTTGATAGATAGATAGATGGGCCCACTGTTTATTACCTCCCATCTGTACATGTTTCTCTTTTTTAGTTGTTGCAAACAGTTTTAGTTTCAGAAGTAGTGGGAATAATGAAATCTATTTTACGTGTGTTATTGTACCCGGGGAACTGCCATGTTCCTGTTTCTAACTCGACCCTTACACATGCGCCATGTTTTCCAGGTGGAAAGTTATTGAGCCAAAAGAAATTAACGACAGTTTACCTAACATAAGATAATTTTGTTTATCGATGTGATTTTTTCATTTATTACAAAACATTCGTTAAGTCAATTGGACAGACCTAGTTCGATTAGTTCTACAAACTTTACAGTTCCAATCCATTTACTTTCCACGTAAAGCACAATACAGTTTCGATTTAGCCAAATAAAAGTAAACCGATCGCTATTTTTTAATGTTTAGGTTAGTTAGAGGTACCTTGTCCGCTTTGCGATCGAAACATGTGTTTTGGGATTGTTGCTGGATAGGTTAGACTTGGCGCTATTAGCTTTGACCAGAGCTGTAAAACAGCAAAATCCGTTTGTGTTATTGTCCCAAATGACCAATTCTAGCTGTTGTCCGCCACGCATGCGCTGAAATCAAACTCGGTGTCTTTACTGTTTAAAGGAACATTCTTGGCGAGAACTTTACAGTGGCACGGAATCGAACCAACTAACTCTGCAATATCAGCCAAAAGCTCTGCTGCTGCGCCAAATCCCGCGCAAAATATTTTAAGCGTATTTTAATCAGGGTAAAGACATCGACCTTGATTTCAGGGAATGTCTGACATACAGCAACAAGCATTGGCAATTTATACTAAAATCACGAAAAACACATCGGATTTTGTTTTATTACTCTGGTCAAAGCTAATAATTTAAGTCAGTTCCTTCCAAAAATAATCCTAAAAATGCGACCGTAAAACCGGTGTTGTCCCTTTAAATGCGCTTAAGATGCTATTGCTACTTCTGTTTAACGCGTGGGATTTGACTCAGCAATAGAGCATTCGGTTGTCACTGTGAAATTAGTGGATTCGATTCCAGGCTACCGCTAATTTGTGTAAAATTACTTTTCTGGCCGAGAGGGTCCCTTTAAATGTTATGAAAAACTAACTAGTAACATTTGTAAACATTTCTATTGCTGTGTACATCCGTTTGTGCGTTTGTGCGCACCAACACACACACACACACACACACACACACACACACACACACACACACACACACTGTTAGCTAAACTTAACCAGTGATCTGTTATTTCTCAACATTCTAATGTTGATCTTAACTTGTCTCATTGTCGAATTTTATATCCGAGAACATGGACGTATTACAGACATGCGCCTGTTTATCAGTCCCGCGCCTGTTTATTTATATCGTTTGATTATTTAAACAATTCGGCACAAGTCGCGTGCACGATTCATAAATATTTGGACTCATTCTGAATGGAATATTCACTCACACCTCCCACGGCCAGGCGATCCCCTGCAGCGATAGAAAAACAGGGTTGTCAAAAGAATTACTGAAGTATTTATTGTCAGGTTAAACGTAAAAAATTAAATAGTATATTTTGCATCCATTTGTTAGCAAATCTTAAGATACGTTTAGATAACTACATGTATTGAAGTAGTTCAGTGAATACAATTGCTGTATTTCCAATTGCAAAAGTAATTTTAGTAAGCTTGCTAAGAAGGACCACTTTATATTTCATTGGTTATAGTCAACATATAGATAAAAGTTAATTTACACTACACCAATTTTTCAATCCCTGTGTTAGCCACGTCTACTGAGAAGTTGAAAAAATCATGAGTCTTGTCATTGTACAGTGACTTAGAATTATACACAGTGTTAATCATTTGAATAGCTTTCATGTAAAATCCTGATATTTGTCTTCATGTATTTACTACACGCCAGCTGACTGAATAGTAATTTGTCAGAATGCTTTACGACATCGTATTATCTTAACTATTTATACTGCGGTCGATTGGGCTTGCTCAAGAATTTTTCTGTCACGAAGGTCGTCACAATGCGAAGTTCCCATGACCCGACTGTTGGTGAGACACGAGGGGTCATCTTGATACTGAAGCTATCAAAACTTATTGAAACTGCGCACATTTCTTTATAATCTAAGTGTTAACAGAATCTAGATATATGCTGTAGTATTTATTTGACAGAAATAAATATACAGTCTTTGACTATTTTTGTCTCGCCATTTTGACCGTTATGCGTCCACAATGTTTACTGTTAAAACGCATTACCATGGCTTGTGTGGGTTCTACGTTGCTGGACTACAGTCATGACTGAACTTTGGGATTTTCTTCAAGTTTAAAATACATACTATACTGCTTACTAAAATCCTGAACGAATCTTGAGATTTGAGCTGGTAAACCGAAAACTGATAACACGCATGCGCATGCAACGTAACTGTGACATTTTGGCTTTGGTCCACTCCGGTGTCAAGATGACAAAGCGAGTGACATTTCCAAAGGTCAAATTTACTCATAGCCAGTTGATGCGCAACGTTCAGAAAACGCTTGAAATCAGTCTTAAGTCGGTAGCGCACATAACTATACATGTACTGTCATTGTCAGTTTGTTCTTGGCGATGGAAACACAAGCATATTACGAAGCAGCTGCTCCACCAAACCTTACTGATGCACGAGAGTCTGTTTACTCTCTTAACTTAAACGTACTTGTTTGAAAGTACCTAATTTTCATTAAATCTTGCCATACCAAAATTAGCATTGTTATAAAAAGAAAGGGGGGGTGTTATAAAAGAAAGGGGGGTCTTCCAGTTTTCTAGAGGTTAGTGTAATCTACAAAAACATGTATACGCGGCAAAGAAACCCCGGCAACGAAATATCGTTTACCGATTTGCATTCTCTTTATTTTATTTAAATTTTCTTTGTGGGTTCTCATGTGAAACGCAGTCTTTACATAATCATTTCTGTGTCGGGTTGTAATAATTCTTTAGCGGTTCCTCATGAATTACCGCGCTTTGTTGCAATATACGTATTCACCTTCTGGCAACGTGGTTTGCGTGTTTGAAAGTGGATGGAATGTTTCTATGTTATCCGACCCGTACCCATCCCTCGCCTTGAATAACAGTCTCCACTTTAATGGCACTTTTTCCTCTCCTTTTCAATTAACATCATTATGAAAAGATTTTGAATGAACGCGTCAAGTTTAAACTAACGCTTAGTTTTTGGCATCTCGCCGATATCTTCTCACTTCATCGTCCACCTCGCACACATAGATCCGCAGCAAAGTTAATCACAATAGTCTCTGACGGAGAACACCATGTTGGCCAGGCCTGCGGTCAGTACGCTC
Source organism: Phoronis australis (assembly GCA_002633005.1). Classification (NCBI taxonomy): domain Eukaryota; kingdom Metazoa; phylum Phoronida; family Phoronidae; genus Phoronis; species Phoronis australis. The sequence goes on along the minus strand of NMRA01000094.1, from coordinate 195,474 downwards.
ACCGACGGAGAACACCATGCAGGCCCGGCCTAGTACGATCAGTACACTCACCGCCGGAGAACACCATGCAGGCCCGGCCTAGTACGATCAGTACACTCACCGACGGAGAACACCATGTAGGCCCGGCCTAGTACGGTCAGTACGCTGACCGACGGTCAGTACATCTTCTGTTCCATCACCTCCAACCATAGCTAGATTTAAATGCACAATTAAATCTTCTTTCCAGCAACGCTTAACATAATTTGTTATTGTTGTTATTATTGTTTCTGTTAGTTTCACTTATGAAAAGATTTTAATGCAAACAGATTTAGTCAACACTTATACCTAAATAATGCTCTTTCAACGCGTGCTAATTTTTTAAACCTAATCACGTTGAGTAGTAATTTTCTTCAATGTTAAGAAGTGCGCGCCATCTGATCTAAATGAAATAGGCACATATCCTCAATCGTATGCTCAGTCAAATTCACATTTTCAGACATTTATCCCAACGTGAAATTGATGATCGAAACGCACTGATTGATATTAAAAACAGATTAAAACTTTTATAGAAGTATCGTTTTTGATTGCGAAATGATTCACACGATTGGAATTGAACTGAACAAAAAGCAAATTTGCACACCTCTGAACGCAAAGCCCAATTAGCTGTCTGACTCAATTTTCTCCACCTCCTTCTGCAGCGGCTGCTTGTCTCTCACATTTATTGCTACAACTCCTCGTTCAGTTCACTTTTTTAAGTCTTTTCTTTGCGCTTTCCATTTCTTTAGAAAAAAAAACATGTGCCATGATTCTCAACATCCACTGAAAAACGTTCTTATTTAGTTGGAGATTTCTTTTGATCTGGTCAGTGTTAGTACTTATTCTTGCTTTGTTATTCCGAGGTCCGTGTAATGTTACTTTTCACTGGCAATAACGGTAATCTAGCAGGCGATATATACCCATAGATGCCAACTTTAGAGGTGAACTTGTAGAATTATTTGTCTTTCATCGGAACAAATAAAGATAAATTCGCAATTAAGTCACGTTGTTTCTTTAAGGAATAACGCATGTTCTAACGAATTATACTTGTTTATTTCTTAGAGACTATGCAAGTACTGCTTTTCACATTTGTGTTTAAAACTGGAAATACAATGGAACTTTTCTCTTCAATCAAATCTACGTGGAGAAACTATACATCTGATCCGCGAGACTTGTTATTTTTTGTTTCTTTTGAGTATCACTACTTCACCTTCACGTGCAAATAATAAAACTAGCAGTAATCACGTGACAAGTAGGCAACATTAAACTAATTCACTGCCAAAAATTTTAAAGTTGCAACGGACGCAAATCACCATTTGTTGAATTACGTAACACAACGTTTTGTACGTCTGTAAACGTCAGTTAGATGCTCTTATATTTTGGTGCAATTCGTAACCTTTTGATCGTACGAACTTTTCCTGTAATCAAAACAAAAGGAAGTATTGTTTAATAAAACCGTCTTTGTTGTGAATATTAAATGTTTCGAAGAGAAATGTTTTGGATATAAAATGTTTTTGTAACACATTGTATCAATATTTTTGCTCACTGAAATTAAACAAAAAATATTTAAACTTTTCTTAACGCACTGTTAATGACTCCGTGTTCATGTGAAAGTGATGTGCAGTAAATGTTAACCGTTGGTGTCTTATGTTCGTCAAACATTTTCCCATAAAATTTAGCTCTTGTTGTTTAAGGTTGGTACTCAGTCTCCACAGCCAAAATGTCTGGTCAAGTGTCTGCCAGCGTCATTCGTTTTTTATGTTACAACATAAAAATAATGAGTTGGTCCTGTTGTTCCTGAAAAAGGATTTCGCAAAATGAAAATGATTGTTAACAGCGCTCCTACACACGAATTTTTGGTGTCTACATGGAACCCTGTCCAGCAGACACGAAGATATCACAGTTGTATGATTGTTTTATTAATTTTGACATGATTTATTTCTCATCAACAAGGACAGTAGAGCACCATCGTTTTATCTCAAATGACATTGAATCGAGAGGCACCGTCACGAGAATACTTAAATCTTGGTATCTTTCCTAAATTGATAAACCATAATATACGTTATCGTTTGAGAGGTCACGCTTCGTTAAATCTACTTATAAAACCGTCGCAGAGTTCGTTGTTCCAATTATTATTATAATTGTACCANCCCCCCCCCCCTCCCCCCACCACCATATTGCGAATGCTTTAATCACAATTTCTTTCATAGTTTCAAACTGTTATATTCTTTCGACAACAGGCACTCACTTGTACGTCATCTCGTGGTGAAAACTAATCGCTTCAAGTGTTTCAAATTTAACCCCATTTAATTAAAAAGCTTCCTTAATTGCTTTCGACTATTTTCACAAGTTACCATCGAATTCTAACACGCGTTGTCGTTTTTTTATTATTGTTTAACTTTTAGCATTTCGCGTGCTTACGATGCACTACTTAGCGAAGAATTGGTAAATAAACTCAGATGTCAATTAAAGCGTTCGCGAGACAGCTTTCATCGAGTGCACGGGTGGAGGCGCTGAGTCCGTGAAAGTCGACTCGCACCACTTTAGCACTGTCAGATCTGGACTATTGAGAGGCTAGCTCTTTACAGGAAATCGGTCTACCTTGCTAGGCCTCTGACTTTTTGTGCTACACCCAATGTTCATAGACAATGTGTCATTTAGGAAATATTGGTGTTCTGCATTTTCTTATTTCATTCATATAGACTCCATACGGATGAATACGCGTATGTATCCCTCCGCCGGTAGAGTCAATCCAGAACTCATAACGAACTTTGACTGTAGATTGGGGTTTGATGTACATTTACTAACTCATTTTACTGTAGACAAAATGCTTTGTGCTGCGTCCCAAAGAAGTAAAACCGATACATATACCTAACTAACCCTCGTGTAATTTGCACTGACCAATGTTGGTATCATTTTTCACCGGGACTACTCTGATGAAGAGTAACACCCTTGTCAGTGGGAGGAGAACATCATATTGATTCTACGTGAGAGCGAGCACTAGTTACCTCGGTTTTTAAATTGTTTTATGTTGTGAAACCCAGCAGTCAAATATTGACTGTAAAGTCCGTGAAACATACTTGATTGACTGTTGGAGTATATAACACCCGGCTGTATAATATACACTCAGTTTGTCAAACACAATCTGTCATCGCGCGTTCAATGTTATGCACGCCATGATTATGTCAACTCAGCTCCAAGTTTGTCATTAGACATTAGACAACACGTACAGACCTCGACGGTAACTCTTCGTTGGTTGTGTACGTTGTTTAAAAACAAATTTATCGCGGTGTGAAAACATTCGTCACAACAATCTTGAGCCATAATAAACAGCCAGCTATTGCGAGCCACCGAAGCCAGCAAGTTTCGCTTGATCCCTAAGTTTGTCATCAGCGATTCGACAGGCATAAAAAGTAGAAAAAGCACCCTTGTTACTTGTTTATATCTTGATGAAGTGAAAGAAGATTTAAAATTGACTGTGCAGATAGTCAAACCGTTTCCCACATATGACAATGGAAGTTAAGCCATTGTATGATCACGTAGTGTAGTGGTCCGCCAGAGATACGTTGGGGCTTGACTTAGCTTGATGGATTGATTGGCAATCTTGCCGAAACAGTAAAATGTCAGGACAGTAAAGGTGACTTAAATGATAAGCGTTGATGGGCGCTCCCCGTTGAAGGGTCCCAAGTCTTGTAGACTGTTATAGTTACTACCATTGACATTAACACTATCGCTATTAGTAATCGCATTAGAAGCTAGGAAACTGCACCCCGGGTCCATATACTGTCATTGTATGTCTCATGCAGGTCTGTCGCCAAGAGACGGCTAAAGTGATTGGCGCCCTCGATATTTTGCAATGGCCCCTGTGGCTCCTGGGTTTTACCCGCCCCAAACCACAATATGTTCGTGACACCATCATTCTTCGCGCGGACCTGGAAATAGTTTGCACATGATAGACTCTAGCAAGATTGTCTGTGCTGCCTCATACCTTCACTGGTATCATCTTCAGTCGAACCTGTGCCGCGGGTTGTCAGACTTAATTAGTCAGCTATTTATGTATCCATCAGTCGTAATTGCAATAACAACATTTTTCTTGTTAAGGTGTTTTACCTGATCTAACGACATCATTTAGCAATTAAATCGAGGCACTTAGCTCGGGTCGGCGGAATGTCAGCTCAGTTCTAGATCTGGAAAGTGTGCGTGTGGACGTTGGCGATGTGTCTGTCACGTGGCATTGGCGAGGCAATTTTTTCAGTCGTCTCCGGAGCAGACGACAACTGTCTGATAACCTCAATTTGAAACTTCGATGTCAGGACATACATTTTGATAAGAAAATATGAAAAATGAGAATTTACAGACAAACACGTGGTTGATGATTTTTAACATTAAGTTATAGTCAGTGTAAATGACTGCTCACTACTGATCAATTGCGATGTCCCGATGTCTGCTTATTCATTAGCTTTTCCTGTGCTCATATTTTGTTCTAAGAATTGTTACAAAAAGTGGAGAATGTTTTGAAACCTCTTGTAAAAACCATGGGATTATGTAATGTAAAACTTTGTCAGTCCAATCAATTTCACATTATCAACTATGGGACATTACCGTTACCTGCCTGGCATCATTTCTTGTATTTGTCCCAGTTTTCCCAGTATCATATGCATGCCCTTTCATTAATATAACTTTCCTGGACGTTGCATGCCAGTCAAAGTAAACATCATCAATATAACTTTCCTGGACATTGCATGTCAGTCAAAGTGAACATCATCAATATAACTTTCCTGGGCGTTGCATGTCGGTCAAAATGAACATCATCAATATAACTTTCCTGGACGTTGCATGTCAGTCAAAGTGACCAGCTTTCCGTGGTAACGAAAAACCGACACGTTAGAGACAATTTCTTTTGCTCGCATTTTGCCACGTTCAAATAACAAAATTACTATTTGCTTGGTCGAAACGGTTCTGTTCGAAGTCACTCAACGTTTCTTGGATATTTGATACGTGACAAAATTGCTTTTAAGATATCGTTTTGGTTTAACTAAATATTCCTCTAATTTAATGCAAATAAATACACTTTTCACGAGAGTGTTCTTTTAATGTAGCTATGCGGCTCGTGTTTATGTCTTGTTTACGTTAGGTTCTTGGGAGTTTGTAAAAAGTGAAAGCGATCGTGTGACAACGGAGTGTACGGTAGGTTCACTCGTTCAGTAATGGTTAACGAACAATCTAGACGAAATAACGTGAAGACAAAGTCATTTAGAAATTAGTCAAATCCTATTGTTTCACCTTGGTTTAGACCAGCACCAACAGCATTTTCAACGTTTACAGGAGGCTATCTATGAGGACCATTAACTTAACTCTTCCTGCAGCATTTATCGTAGCACTGGTATTATGTTGGTGGTTCTACAGATAGAATGATGAAAGAGGCTTCTTGTACGACTTCTGACTATTTGCAACTGGCAAACTTTATGATTTTGTGATAACGCCTTGCTAACAATTTGTTCTTTTAATGTCACCAACTTTTATTTCTTATCAACTATAGATCACTCATTTTACCAAGGTTTTACTCCAATAAATGATGAAGACGCAAAGGTCACCTCCTCAGTTTATCAAATGCTTGTTTGTTAGTATTTTAAAGCTGCATTTGATCCTGGCAACAAGAACACCGAGACCATCAGCCACTCACGAGGGCGCTTCGACCACCTAAAAAAATTGCATGGGGCATAAACGCATTGCTTGTGACTTGAGTAGGAAACGGAAGTAGCATCCTATTCCGGCGAGGATTATTGTTAGACCATTTTATGAGAGTAAAATTCTAATTATATTTTCGTTTCTTAGCCAGCTAAACAGGGAAAAACGCAATTTGTTTAACACAGATAAAAATTCAAACCACATGCAAGTGCGTTCTCCCTGGAACAACGTTTCTACAGCCGCTGAGAGAACTTTAATACTTCGCAAAAGTATAAAATAATACATTGTATAGACCTTGCTTTAATTCTATGTAAAACAAGGAAAATTTCTTACTTCGAAAATACGAAAATAATATTTCAATAACGTCTAAATGAACGGAAATAATTTCTAAACGCAACTGTGTTATATTCCTTTACTACAAGTCGGTTTGTGGAAAAAATATTTTTTCGAGCTAAAACAACGGAAAAATAACTCCATCTTCTTGTTTTAACACATTAAAATTATGCATACGGGATTTTGTTCCAATAAAGCAATTAAACTTCTTGACTGCAAATGCATTCGCTTTACGTACCAATGAAAAAACCTATTCAAGTTTCGCAGCCTCAGCATCAGAGGCTTGCAATAATTACGCAGAGAACTTTCGTAATCAAGACGATTATGTTACAGGCTTAAAAGCGTTTTAATTGAGACACTTTTTAACATTTTAGATACATGACTATTTGAAATTAGTCATTCAACTGCAGGATGCACGTGCAACTTACTGACTTACTAGAGTCTCTCCACAATTTTCGTTCTCCCGCTTATTTCATAGATCTTTACGGCTCAGTTGACTTGTTATTTCAAAGTTGTTCTTTCATAATATTGACTGGTTAGCACTGCCATGAATTTAAAAAATACTGATTAAAACGGGATCTTGGCTGTGATGAAATCAACTCTTTATTCCTTTGAAGTATAACGAAGCTCATCAATAAGAACAAAGACAAAAGCGCGTAGTTTCTTTCTTGATTACAACAATTTCATAGGCGGATTTGGGGGGGGGGGGCAGGGGGCCGCAATCAGAATGAAACAACAAGACCGTGAAGCTTGAGGAAATATTGAATTCAGTAACTAGGACCGGTAGCGGATGAGGGGTGGCTCAGACCTCAGGTCGCGGCGGAATAGTGTTCCCGTTTTTTTTTTTAGTCTCCACCAATAGACTTTCTGAACAGAAGGTCCACATCCCCGGCTCCCGCACTTTCAGGCCTGTGCACAAACAATCGCGCTTTGCCCAATTCCCTGAGGCAACATGTTGGGCCCCCCACCTTATGGTATCCTAGATCCGCCACTGAATTTCCACCCTTGTCATATATACAAAGCTGCACTTTTGTAAATAGAGTTATCAACCAATGGAAGCCAAGAATTTGGTTCGTATTCTACTCTGGGAATTTCTTATGAAAATATTTAATTCGATATTTTGACATCTTTCATTTATTTTCTTCAGAACGACTATATTACGCAAGGCCATGAAATCCCAATTGAACTGAATTTAACCACACACAATAAAAATATATTCAAGAGCGAGCACAACGTTAAACGTTCAAAGACGATGATCACTTTTCCCTTACAAGAGAGACATTGCGCCATACGCTACACATGTGCAAGTAGATCATTCACCACAATCATGGCAACTGTCAATATCTTCCAAAAATCTCGAAACAGTTTACATATATTATTTGGAACTTGGACACTTTTCATGTCCGTTTCAGTCACTCCGTCAGAAACAAAATTTGTTTCAAAAATGTGCTTTCATCTTTGGGTACGTTTGTTTGATTTCCTGCTTATTTCGGACAGTCAAACGCACAGCACATACTTATTGAATTGTCTCACCGTACTATGTAGTTCGTTCAGTTATTGTCGGTCGTTCCAGTACGGATAAGGTATGTGGTCGCTCTGCGGTTGTCGACACGTAAAGGAGAACGCCCCTGGTGAAGCCGAGCTGTAGTCTCCATAGATTGGACTCGGCTGAACGTTGTGCTGACTGTACGGACTCATGTTCGAGTTGAAAGAAGGCGGGATACTTTGCATTCTTTGACAAGGATTATACGTCAGCTGAGCCGAAGTGTGAGTGGGTGCATGAACGCCGGGATGAGGTATCGACCACGGGCTGCTATAACCAGAACTCATATAGGTTTTAGGGGCACCCAATCCGAAGCCACCGCCTGGATGACTCCCAAACCCATTGAAATTGCACGCGGATCCATCAGCGAATAGCGGTTTAGGTAAAGCAATTGGAGGTCTGTAGGGTCGCTTCATACGTCGACGACGGCGATAATTACCCTTTTCAAACATGTCATCGAAAGCTGGGTCGAGCGCCCAGAAGTTCCCCTTTCTCTCACCACCTCCTTCTCGTGGAATTTTCACAAAACATTCGTTTAAACTCAGGTTATGTCTTATGCTGTTTTGCCAACCTTTCTTATTTTTCTCATAATAAGGAAATTTCTTCAAGATGAACTGATAAATTCCACTCAATGTCAACTTCTTTTCTGGCGATTCTTTTATCGCCATAGCAATCAAAGCAACGTAAGAATATGCAGGTTTCTGAAGCACCTCTTTCTTCCCTTCCTTCCCTTCTCCCTTGCCACTTTGCGGCTGCGACTGATCATTGAATTTCGTCAAAGTCTCTTCCTTTTTCATCGGTCCATTAGTACGAAGGCAATTTGTATTTTGCGACATTACTTCCATTTTGACGCATCCATGTCGCCTAATGTCTTCCACGTGCTGGCCGCCTCCAAAGTTCATGTTTTCGTCACTGGTGAAGGCAGGAAACATCTCGGGCTTTGTTCCAACCAACATGAGTCTTCTTTACCGTCAAGAATTTAAAAAAAGAAACCAAGCGTTCAATGTCCAGCCTCGAACATATAGTCAAATGCCAAACGCCGAGTCGGTTCTCTTGGTAGTTTATATAGAACCGTAATCAAAGACTGCTCTAGAACGGCTTTTCACCGTTGTGTCATGAATTTGACATCTCCCGTCTTTGAGAAGTGCCACACGACTTGAAAGTAATTGTAGAACGGAGTTGTGGATTTATTCAAGTGAAATGACCCGGCCTAAGTGGTTGACTGATATAAACGCCACCCTTGATTGACAGGCGGGAGGTTTCGTGGTGGTGTTTTGATCACGTGACGACAGTTCTGTGCGATGAGCAATAAGTCACATCGTGGCTTTAAAAAATAACAGTCTGTAAAACTACATTGAGAACTTAGTAGACGCAGCAAACAAAAAGCGGTCTAAATAGTGTAAGCTAACAGACAGCGACAGTAGACCACTTAAAGTTGCTAGTTAAAGCCTATTATGAGAAGACCACCCGTCTTATTGACATACTGTTTCACCAAACACAGATACTTGATTAATGAATTAAAAAGAAAAAAGAAACAGTTTCCAATAAAAAGAAAACTCACAGTGCACGAACTAACTTGACAGATGACGATTTAAACTATAATGGAAGTAGTGGGTGTGAAAGATTACAGCAGGAGCTTTAGTAACTGTGTACAAATAAACATCCAATCTGAAACTGAAATCGCACAGATGGTGAGCGTGGATGAGGTTCTTATAATAGGACACTATGTTTTTCACAGAGTTAACTTTAATCTACTGCATAATGCAGGACATATCCCTGTTCGTTACACTAAATGACAAGAAATAACGTGTTAGCGTTTTTGTGTTATTTGTACACCAAGCATTCGATTGAATTAGACAATACTTGCTTAGAATAACTGTACGACAAATTAATTGAAAGAATACTTTGCCAAGAAGGTAGTTTTATGCTTGCAATCATTGTCTGCGATCTTTCTCTGGGTGTTGCAGTACACATTATAACCGTCATATAGGCCCTACATTATAGTCTGCATAAACATTATAGTCAGATGTGCATTATTGTCAGTATATACATTATAGTCAGTATACTCGTATACATTATAGTCTGTATAAATATTATAGTCAGTATATACATTATAGACAGTATAAATATTACAGTCAGTATATACATTTCCAAGGTGTCAAAGCAATTCCATTCTTCGCCCCTGCCGGCATCGAACTTCCTTTGCAACATTTTGAACGTTGAGATGAGCCTTCAGTCAACATCATGGTGGTGCTCTATCCAGTTGGGTACGAGGTGGACGATTGGAGACTGTCTTACACCTGTGTACCTTATCTCGTGCTTTTCCTATACAGTTAACCACACATTCCTCTGGTGACCTATATAACATGACCCTACCGTAGAGCGTTGGGTAACTAACGAACAGATGTAGTTTTTAGTGAAGATTGAGAATTATTTAACAAAAACGGACCTCGTTGTAAATGTTACTATTTACGTACAGCGGTGATCGGGAATACTAACATACCATACGTCATGCTTATCAACGTAGAACGCATTCACACTCATAACAGACAATTTTATATTAATCTAAAAAGAGCGATACCATGCGCGCACCCAGCCTTCAATATGGGGGGGCTCGAATTCCTGACTTTGTGGACTTTTTGCTAACAAAAGAGCGGGCGGACTAAAAAAAAAAACGGGAGCACCACTGTGAAGTGCGCGTTTGCGCTTTAGTGAACTTTTGTCCCATTTTCACGGACTTTTGTCTCTGAGGGGCGGACCTTTTTGCCCACTTCGCCAAATGGGGGGCTCGTTCGAGCCCCCCGAGCCCTACCCCTGCATGGATACGCAGACGTTTATTGCTGTCACGAATCCAAACTTAGCTTATAAAACTAAAGCAGTGAAATCTAGCCAAAAATTCAACATCCCAATCATTTCAGTGTCCGCCATTTTGGTAGAAAGCGCTCGAGCATACTCGAACTGGTGCATGACTTTGCGTACCTTGCTTTTTTGCACGTACCCTGGGTTGGGCCCATTTGAACATTCCGAGATTTTTGGACCGTTTAAGTAATTGAAAAGGGCTGAAGTGATTTACTAGTAAGTGAATATCATGTTTAGGAAAAATCAACTCGAGGATTTCTGACACGGGCAGTTTTAATTAGGCTATAGACTAATTCATCGCAGTTCTTTACGGCAAAGTCTTCGTTTTTGTCGCCCGTGTAAGCACTGAAGTTGTTTGGCAGTCAGTCCTTGTTTTAAACGTTTTGTGGATAATTTCTGAGGACTTCTCGCATAATTTCACCGTCATTCTATCTGGAGATCGATCGACGACTGGGTTCACTAGGGTTGTCGGAAAAAACATGTACCGCCGTTTGATGTCACGTTTTGATCGGTACAGTAACTGGTTGGACGCGTGCGATGGAAGCACTTTTCACTGAAGGATTCGTATAGTCTCTTTACTAGGGAAAACTCGACACGGAAGTTCGGAGAAGGACTCCAATTCTATAGTGTCGTTAAATACGCAAATAAAAATGTGCACCGAAAGAAAGTGATTTTCCAACAATTCTCGTATTACTTCTCGTATTACGAGAGCAGACGTCGCTTGCCTTTTTATCCCTGAGAGTGACTCAAAATCGTCGATCTCAGCCATTTACCAAGGAATACAGTCCAACAGTAATGACGGAGAAATTGTCTATGGTACCATAAACATTAGTACCGGCAGGCACAGTTACAGACAAGAACCGATTTTTGTTTCACACTGAGACTGGCTGCCTGGGCGCCCGATGGTGATAAGTCATTATTGGCGGATCTCCAATTTTGACAACAATGAAATAGTCGGAGGTTCCTTAGCAAACACTCACAGCATTTTTATGCGTGAATCATTAAAAATTTTGAGTAACAGGTGAGCTAGGTAAGGACTTTACAATATGCAATCAAGGAATGATGAATGTACTGAATTAATGTGACGTCATTGCCCGCTTTCAGAAATGCTCATAATAGAACTATTTTAAATATGAGTTCAAACTTCACTGAAAGTTTTCTAAAATAAGAAATTCAGTAATCCAGTAAGTCATTTTAGTCCTAACATTTAGAGAATCCTACAAAAAATCGAGTAGTATTGAGAACTAAGTTTTAACAAAAATGTTGTTCCTGTACTTAAATGTAAAATTGGTATACGACGGCTTTCGTAAGATGCGCCTGGTTTTGTGTGCGTTTCAGTTCGACCATTTTAACACGGGAAGTACAACATAAACGCCATCTTTTGGTAAGTAATGACATGGTGTTACCCAATGAGATAAATGTAGAAGATAGTAGCTCATTGGTGCTACCTGGATCTAGTGGTGTTCCCGTATAGTTACTGACATAAGTGAGGCTCACTCATAATGTTCATGCCTCGTCGGTGAACGTGAATCACATGCAGTTCGTGTTCATTATGCAACGTCTGCAACGTGTTTCGAACGCATGTAGGTGCATGTGCTTACTGTTATTCAACAGCACACATGGCCGGGTTTACGATTCGCTGGGTCTACCATGTATATATCATGTGTCGGAAAACGAACAAATGCGACAAATCTGCTATGAATGCGACTTCGGCAAAAACTTTAAAACAAAGGATTAGCTTTTGAATGATGTACACAGAGTAGGCATCATTTTAATTGCAGGATGTCTGCTTGAACCCGTAAAAATTCATAAAAAGCACTACTGTTTTCCGCACACATCGAATACGACTCTCTAGCTCTTGTAAAGCTATCGATGGATTGTTTGTTCTTTTAAGCAAACGATTCCTTCATTTGTATATTCAGCCTCTCGCTTTGGACAAGAAGTGTCCGTGCCATGAACTCAATGTATGCACTGACCACGAACAATGAGTATTATTAACTATCACTAAATTGCCTTGAAAATGGGCTTACGGCTCGTTTACAGCCTGCATTGGTCTGTGATTCGCTTACAGCTGGGTCTTCGATTCGCTTGCATGTGCATGTCATGTTTCTGAAGACGAACAAAAACGGTAGATCTACTATGAATCCGACTTGAGCAAAATTTTTTTAATAGATTAGCTTGGGAAGAATTAACGGTTGTTTTGTAATGTGGGGTAAGCTTAGCACATAACATATTTAAAGTGACGGAGCCAGTCACGATCTCTCAGGTTTTCCAAGCCCAAAATCCCTTTCAATCTGAGTAAGAAATAATTTGACTACCCCTCTACCTTTGACATTTCCATCGGTGCAAACATTATACCTGTTTGAATGAACCAACAGCTTTCATTAAAAGGAGCCAGGTTGCTAATAAAACGGGCGTGTTTTGCAAGTTTATATGCCGATAAGCGCTGTACCATTTTCTTTGTCTAAATCAAGCAGGTATTTGAATATTGTTTTTTAATATTGTTTGAAATTAATGCTCCTTTGCCTCCCAGGAGTTCGCTTCACAAACAGTAGTCTGTACGCCTTGTATGATGAGGTGCGAAATTGGCGAAGGCCACGAAAGAATCTTACCACGACGGCAAAAGTTTGACAAAACCAGCAGTTTATGACTCCCCCTTCCAAGGACTTGCTAAAGATACCAAAAGGGAAAGCAAATCTGTTGTTGGGAATACAACTGGTTGTGACACAATGGGGGAGCTAGTGGGGGTATAATGGGTGTCGACAGGGGATGGGGGGGGGGGGTCAAACTAGTGATCTCGGGACGAAACTGGGTGATGGCGGAGGTGTAACTGGAGTCGACAGGGGGGGGGGGG
>NMRA01000094.1:125631-182138 GCA_002633005.1 Phoronis australis | reverse complement strand
GGGGGGGGGGGGTGAAGTTTGTGCTCACATTTGCTTCGCAAGGACAATTTAATGCGGAATACTGTTTCAGACCATAACTGGCTATTGATGAACCAGTGCGCTAATAGGAGGAGGTGCTCTACAAATACACCTCTTCAAAAAATTAAACAAGATGTAGGCTCATGCAAAAATTGCAAGTCCCAGTTGCTGACATCGACATTTTCGGTGCCCACGGATGATATAATTATAACATTGGTTTACGTTCATGCAAAACGTTCACAATTTTATCTTTATTTCAAACATGTTCGTAAGATAACACACTGTCAGTTTTTATTGGAATACCCTCCACACGTCACACCACAGTCCAATGAAGTCTGAGATAGAATGCACGATCATGTAACTGACGCCAAGCAAACAAATTTGTGGCTACTATAAATTGTACTATACTTTCTAATACAGTCGCTGATTATTGAAGAGCTATGCAGCGCCATCTTTAAAAACTATTGTTTTGATCCAGGTTTTGGGTGGAACCCTTTTTCCTTTGAATACGGCGAGTTAGCGTCCTTTGCCACGGCGAATTAGCATACGCATAACTAAAAGCATGGAACAATCAATGAGCAGAGTTGACTGCTTGTTTCAACGGAAACATTCTTCACTAACTCCAGTTGGAACTTAAAATTTCGGCCTCACCTGATTAGTGATGCTTGGAACTTTGAAACAATTTCAAAATGAGGCAAACAGTTCACGCACAATGTAAGTAGCAATTCTTAAATATAGAATATAATATAAAAAATAAATATGGAAACTAAATCACTACAAAATCAACAAATAAAATCAATGAAGCAGGAAGTGTCACACATTTTAAGGCAATAGTCTGATATAACGTGCCCGCATTTTGAGAACCAGTTTGACGCCCGTTATTTAGTGGGGAAAACTGGTTCTCAAAATTCGGGCACGTTGTATCAGACCACTATCCATTTGAAAAACATTAAGACAATTGACATGCTAATCTTTCGTTACATGGATTTGTCATTTACATCGACTTCCAAATGAACTAGCGAGGTCCAGATACCTCGGCCACTATTAATGTTAAGCCAGAAGTATCTATACTTAAATTCGCCCAGCGATAATCATTCAAACTGTATTCGCAGGCACTCACAGAGTTAACCAAGCGTTGCAAAAATTCATAAAATGTAATAAACCCTTCAACCAGTCAAAGTAAAAACGACGTTTTGTAAAACTGCATATTTCCAAGGATCAATGATTCCAAATGAATGTAGAACACAAAAAAGTAACCGCAACATGTGTCCAAATCATAAAAATGTATTCACTTTAACTGGGTTTAACCACGTCAAAATCCAATTGACTTGAGCTCCTTGGCCGAGAAGGAAAGTTATCAGTGCTCAGTTATCTCCTCTTAATTACGCGTGTGCTATAAGCAACACATCAGATATGGAGATGAACTGTCTGGACTCGCTAGATAATGAGTCGATCCAAGTGAGTGTATTTATTGTAAATAAGATTTTCATGCAAATGTTATGGCCTGAGTTTGCTCAAAAAGTATTGATAATCTTCGACGTGAGCGAGTGATACGTCCCAAACGGGGTTATGGCGTCGATAGTTGCTGTGTAATTCACGTGAAATCTGTAGATATGAGTTGGAATCTGATAGTTGGTGTTCTTCGTGTCCACACGCTTCACAATGCTAACCATACCAGCCTCCATGCCCATCGATAGCACGTAGCGCAGGTCTGCCGGTCCGGTATACTTAAATACGTTGTGCCAGTCGATGTGAATTTTTGACGTAATGTTATTTCGGTACAATGTCGGCTCTTTACCTGTCAGCTCGGGTGGTCCAACGTAGAAGGACACTTGAGTGGAGACTGGGTTGCTTTCCATTCCGCCCATATTGACAGCTTTAAAAGAAACAGTGAACGTTTTGATGAAGTAATCTCTTTCACAGACAACAGTGTGCGTGGGCTGGGAAATATCGATCTTTTGTAGATTCTTTATGAAATTTTGCCATGAGTCATTGGTTGCATTCTTTTGGTCAATGGTAGCGTTCAATGTCTGATTGGTGACAGATGCTGAAGGTGTAGTGACTGACTCCGCTGAGGATGGTGACGTTAGTATCGTCGTAGTCCCTGCTGTTGATGACCACGGAGACGACAACGATGACGACGGCGTACTTTCAGCAGACAAGGTTGATGAAACAAAGAGCAAACTCTGGGATGCTGATACGATCACAACGGTGCTGTTCTCAGCCGAAGGCACGAGGTGACTGGGAAGGGCTGTTACTTTCTCCGACGGCTTGAGGGATACGTTGAAGCAAGTTTCGTTATAGAGGTCGCTTTCATTCAAGGGAATCTGATTTAGGATGAAATGTGTGTGTTCGGCAAGCTCAAAGTAATCCATAAGCACTTCTCCAGTTTCATTATCACATAGCTTGATGTGGTATTCACGGATGCCAGCGTTATCAGTAACACCGGCTATAGCTAAGTCCAGGAACTCTGTGCTCGACTGGTACCCAGAGAGGGCTTTGAAGAAAGTTGACGAGAGAGGTTCAGCCGTCAGTGACGCCGAAGAGACATCTGGCGGTGTAATGACGATGAGAAGAGGATCACCGACAGTAGTGACTTCCAAGTGAGCGTGGCTGATACATCTAATTGACGGATAGATCTTGGCGCCGTGCGATAGAGACAATGCAGACGCTGTGCTGGTAGTGGTAGCATCAGTAGCCGTCCACTGCAAGACGTCTGTGTTACCGTGCACTAGACCTGGCGAAGTATAAAAATGTTCATACAAGTTAAGAAATTTTGTAAACAACCTTTCTCCAATAGTGCCGCAAAAATTCTCAGTGCTCAGGAAGGAAACAAAAGAGTTATCTAATTCTGAAACGCCCATAGTCGCGTTTGTGTATATGTTATGTTCCAGACATGCTCTTGTTACTTTCAATATTGATGAGTAAAATACTCACACGTGACTTAAATTTGAAAGACTATTCAACATAAACACAAAAAAACTAAGTGGAAACTTACCTAAAGCCCAGAAGCACTTTTCTATGCCGCTTTCTGCCTGTACAACCCAGTTGGCAGTAACATCAATTGACGTTGGATTATTGAGAATGAATTTTAAGGTTATATTTGATATGGTGGGCGCTAACCAGTCAATTATCTTTGGTGCCGAGATTATGGTTGTCTGCTCATCCGCTTCGTTCACTACGAGTAGCGAAACATACACAGGAAGGCCATGTTTAAGAGGGAGATCGCGGTAAGCTTTCGACGGTCTGCGGCCGACATTCTCCAGAGGAGCAAGTTGAAGACCTCCAGATGTCGATCCAAGTCCTATTCGAGCATAACGGATTCTGCTCTCGATGTCAGTAGTCGACCAGTGTACAAACAAATCTGTCATACCAGTTTGATGGATGGTTATCGACAAGGCAGCATCCAACGGTGAAGTGTTGGTAACTTTCTTAAGGCTTATTTTGGTCACATTTATTCCCACATCCTCGTTCAAACTGAGCTCAACTGAGCCTTCCTCAATAGGAGTGGTCATCGTAAATGTGCACACAGTCAATCCATCTGTTAAATCTAGAATGTATGTATGAGCGCCGATACTAATTTCAGAATATAGCTGGTTACACGGAGGCGCAGTTTGTACAACAAACTGGTATAGCGAAAACGAGGGAATGGTGATTGTCTGAGAGAGTTTTCCCAATAAGGTCAAACCAGTGCCGGCGTTGAATGTGCTTGTGCCAACGACGGTCCATGCTGAATTGAAGTTGCTCTCACTGATGCCTGCAAAATTACCGTTTGACGCGACATCAGATCCAAGAGAAGACGATTGATAACCAATAGGAGGAGACTCGTCGTACATAAATGGTGGAGAGGCAGCGATTGTTTGTTGACCAGCCGCATCCACAGCCTTCACAACCACGTAGTACGTTGAGCCATGTGTTAGTGATACTTTAGGGTTGCTAACTCGATTCAAAATGCCAACGTTTACGAAACTTTTGACATCGGCCTGGTTTTTACTACTACCAATGCCCCAGTGATATTCTTTGATGAACGAATGCCTGTCGTCAAATCCAATCCAACTGATCTCCAGCGTATCTGAGTTTGACATGTAGCGATGGGCGTGCTTCCATATACCATTGAAAACGGCTCCCGCAAGAGGCGGTTCGTTGTCAACAATAACACCGTCAGACGACTTGTTGGCTGTCAGACCGACGCCATTTACAGCACGAACAGTAACGTAATATTTAGTTCCCGCAGGAATGCTTAATCCAGTCTTGGAAAATGTTGTCGCCGTGCCCACGTTCTCAAACTCAACAAGTTCGTTTCCTGGAAAATAAAAAGTTTTTTTTACAAGTTTCACACACACACATTATTTTGGTCTATAAGTTACAACTCGGAAATGGTTAATACTACGTTTTTTTTTCAAAGACAAGGCTATCTTACAAATATTTTACCTTCTACAGTTGTGTCTATCATCCCTTTGTAGTGTTCAATATCACAGACTGGTTCTTTAAATGTATAATAATCTCACACGATGTAGCCGTGCCTACCATCCCTTTGAAGTGCTCAGTACCACTGACTCGGTCTCAAAGAATGCAATGCACTCACCATACGTAGCCGCGCCGATCATCCCTTTGAAGTGCTCAGTACCACTGACTCTGTCTCTAAGTATGCAATGCACTCACCTTACGTAGCCGCGCCCATCATCTCTTCGTAATGTTCACTACCACTGACTAGGAGTCTAAATGTTTTATATTCTCACCCTCCAAAGTTGTAGTAGTGCTCAGAATCACTGACTTGGTTTCTACATGTGTACTACACTCACAAAATCGTGTCTATAATCCTTTTGTGGTGCTCAATATCACTGACCTGACGTGTGTTCAGTAACGCTAAGACCTACGCTAGTACCTAGCTAAACATATCCAAAGTCACGTGTTCTCATTTGAAATACACGGCAATATCTCACGTGATCTCTTGAAGTCTTGCTTTTTAGCGATGTCCTAGCGTTACTGAACGGTAGGCTGGTCTCTACATGTGTATTACACTCACTCACATAGTTGTGCCTACCTTCCCTTTGCAGTGTTCAATACCTCTGACTGGTCCTTTAAATGTAAAATACACTCACCCTCCATAGTCGTTCCGACCATCACTTCATAGTGGTCAATTCCACTGTCACTGTCTCTAAATGTATTATCCCATCGAGCATATATGGCACTGGTTGAAGTCGTATATTCGATGTCAACATTTGCCGATGAGGAAGCCGTATCCAGGACACCATATCCCCTGGCAACAGCGGGAGGCGTATGATCTACCTTGACGCCAGTCGATTCCTTTTCGGTGTATTGGTTGGCGCTCCACCAGTATCGAACATACAATGAATATTCCGTGCTCTGATCAAGCTTTTTATTGAATGGTAAACAGTAGACACCTATTGTAACAAGACCATTGTCAAATATAAATTTCTCAGTGGCGAAGTTGAACAGTGCTGATCCAATCCCATCGCCTTTTTTTCCAAATCCCCATTCATATCGGACAGCATCGTTGTGCGACGACCACGTTCCCGAGAGACATTTATCAGAACCTGTGTACGCTTGATTGTTGTTAATGTCAAGACCATCCACAACTGTGAGAGCGCCCGGTGCCGACACAGCTGGGCAAGATTGTGCCGCTCCGTTGTGTCGGCAGTTATAAAACGTGCCACCGTACTCGCCGCAAGAACAAACTTTCTTACAGCCAAAAACCACGCAAGAATGTCGCTGGATAAAGAGTTTGTCCGGGGCAACAACTTCAACTGACGTCTGCCCAATATCTGATGTCATTCCCGCACCGTTGACGGCATATATGGTTATGTAAACTACGTCTCCTACATTCAATGTCTTCGCAAGAGTAAAAGTGTGACTTTGGGTCGGGGAATTTGCATTGTGAGAAACGTCCGTTGGTGCCAAAACATCCCAAGAATGATAATTACTCCCAAAAGCAATTACGTACTTCTCTATACCAGATTGTCCATCGTAAAATTCTTCCCACTCCAAAGATGCCGTAGCCCCGCTACCTCCATATGTAAGAGTATGCTTGAAGTGACCTAAATGGGGTGGCGTGGAGTCAACTAGTAAAGCGGCGGATGTACCTATGGTGCACAATCCTGCAGCGTTACAGCCATACACTTTCGCCCAGTATTGATCACCGTCGGCCATTTGGCGCCCACCAGATAGTTCAAATGTCACGTGCCTCGCAGAATCCATTTGGTAATCTGCAACAGGGTGTTCGTTGTCGTCATGCGACTTCACGCTGACAGCATGACGAACAATAGGGCTTTGTGCATCCGTGAATTCCCATGTAATACGAACTATTGAACGATCAAACTGTGTGTTTGCCTTTCTTGACAAGCCGTTCACATTGAATGCTGGTGTAGTTTTCACCGTCGGAGCAGTGTTGTCGATAATGAAATGGGTTGAAGAAGCCACGGTAACAAGTTGCGCATTGTTTGTTGCCTTTATCTTTACGTACAGTTTCTTATGAGCTGTTAGCGACAACCCACCCTTGTAAACTTCTTGAGACAGATGCGCATTGGTGTACGAGATTTCACTGCAGTCATCAGCGGCATCTGCCCCAATGCACCATTCGTAATGGTCAAGATACGAATGTGGGTCATGGAATCCGAACCATCGAATTGTAATGGACGACCTAAAACAGACATTTAACATGTTCAACACCCACAGAGGTTGAAACAAAGCAAATTACTTTTAAAAAATGTCCCACAACGAAAAATTTGAAAAACGCACGTTAGTAATTAACAAATCATAAAATACGTGCATGGAAGATCTTCAAGTGTTTGAGTTTACAATTTCTTTCAAGCTTTCCTGGACAGATTTTGATTATTCCAGGTGATCCAGGCAGTCTAACAATGCTTGGGCAACATTCAAACGGAGGCAAGTCAAGTGATAGGTGAAGAAGCCGCATTGTGTGAGTAGTTTTAGACCCTGGCTGTTCAAGACTTGGTTTAATATAATATAGGCCCTGGCGTAGGCACGGGGACACGAAGGGGACCATACCTCCCCCGTTCATTGCGAAGTGCCCCATCCTCAACGATGTAAAGGTGACCAAACAGGAGTGACGGACCCCTGGATCCCCCTCTGGATTATTATGAAATTTAGCAGTTGAGTTCCTGTTGAAGACATAGCACGGCTAACCTTTACTTTCGACAGGTCCAACTTCCGTGGCACCATCTCGTACCAATTTTATATTTTTGTCTGTGTCCACAATACTTTAGTAGTTCAGGGATGCACCTCTATATGAAATATGATATATTTGTCCCTATTGCATGGGCGGCGCAACACTGAAAAAGTGGGGGCTAAAGCCGCCTCAGCCCCCCTGTATTGCACATTGCACCGCCTATAGACCATGCTTGGCGTAGACTGAAAAAAGTGGGGGGCTTTAGCCCCCCAGCCCCCTATGCATGGGTGGCGCAGCACTGAAAAAAATGGGGGGCTAAAGCCCCCTCAGCCCCCTGTGGTGCACTGTCTATAGACCATGTGCGGCGTTGCGCAGAAAAAAGTGGTGGAGGGGCTGTAGCTCCCCCCAGCCCCCCCTATAGTGCGCCGCCCATGCTATGGTGCGCCGCCCGTGTATTGAGGACAGCAATGCTAACATTGATTTTCGGACGGGTCCAACTACTCTGGCGCCCCCTTGTTGCAAATTTATTTTTTGTCTCTTTCAATAACTAGAGTTTTTCGAGTTCGTTTTTGGTGCCTGCGTTCTTATCGGCCGAAAACGCTTGAAGTGAGCTTTTGGACGTTTACGTATGTGCTCAAATTAGCAGTTTTGGTTTTCCTTTGCATCTGCCTCAATATCTACCCAATTCGTGGTGAGAAAACTCCAGGGATGCACGCGGAAAGTGCAAGCACAGCCACCAATATAGGAAACGAGTGACGTCAGGGTGTCTCGAGCTCTCTGCGACCTTGGGCCACGAAGACTTAAAATCTTTGCTCGGTTGAAATAACATGTGACCAAGTTTACGTGAAATAGAAGAATGCGTCGAAGTATAAGACTCTGAAATATACCAGCTTCAATGTGCCTTCCGTGATAAATATTTGGAAAGTGTTGTAGAGACCCGTTATTGTTTACATATTCCTAACCAGATTGGAATTACCTTAAACAGAAACGTACTAAGCTCGAACAAACCCGGGTGAATAAGCAATAGTCAGCAACAGGTAAGAACAATGGAAATTAAGTAGAGCACAGTGGGTTCTTGTGTCTCGGATCCAACCTGCACACTCAACCGATTTACAATATAAAATATTTTCAGTTGCATATACAACATACGTTTCCGCTTGGTACACTGAATGAAAGTCATCATAACCAACTCGGATTATCCCCGGCAGAGGAGGCGTATCGTCAGCAATCACTCCGTCTGATGTTGCTGTGGTGCAAAGGTTAACGTCGTTACACGCCTTGACAGTTGTGTAGTACTTCTGGCCAGGTATCAGTTGGAAAATGAACTTATGACCTGAAATTAGAATAGTGATACAGGAATAGTTGAGGAACTTGTAAATTTGTTATCGGAAAGTAGCCGGGCTATTGGAAACACCACGTGGAGAGGAACAATCGTATGATAGTAGCCGGGTTATCGGAAACATCATGTGCAGGTGAACAACAGTATAACAGTAGCCAGATTATAAGGAAACACTATGTGCAGGTAGGGCTATCGGAAACACCACGTGCAGGTGAACAGTTGTACGACAGTAGCCGGGTTATCGGAAAGACCACGTGCGGGTGAACAATCGTATGACAGTTGTCGGGTTATCGGAAACACCACGGTGCAGGTGAACAATCGCCACACGAAACTGCATAAACCCTAGGGCTTGGAATTTTCCTCTTTTAAGAGGATTTCCTCTTTTTTGGTTTCGATTTCCTCTCATTTGATTTCCATTTTTCTCTTTTTCATCTCTTTTTATCAGTATTTTGACTTTATTCAAAGCGTTTATTTCAGTTAAATTTTACAACACAAAAAGTATCAGACATGCCTATTTATTTGGGGACAATACACCACCTCGAAATTTTTCCTTTTTGTCACTGGTCATTCATTCCAAGCCCTAAAACCCTCAACCACTACTGGAACACGAGCAGCGCATTAACACACCAAAGATTTCTATTGACCACGACTGTGTAACATCAAATTGTACTGAAGGTTCAACATTTTTAACCGTGGATTCTCCAATATCTTCATACGTGCGAACAGTATCAACATTACCAGAGTCAACAGCTTGCATTGATCAGTTAACTTCAAATTGTACTGAACGTTCAATGTATTTACCCGTGGACTGTCCAATATCTTCGTACGTGTGAATGTCTTGTTTGCCAGCTTCAGTTCCAACTGCAACCATGTATCTCACAGTTGTCTCCGCATCTTGGAATCCAAACCAGTTAGCCGACAGCGAAGTTGTGTCTTGCTGATAATCTGCATCCTAAGACAAAAATTGATCCTTGAGCAACACACACAGAGTCTTTGTGGGGACAAATTATGTGGGCAAGCATGAAGCTTCTTGCATACCGTCACTTAGCTGAGCCATGCATAGGCCTGGATTTGATCTGTACTCTCCGTCATTAACGAACTTCAAGATCCTTCACCTAACGTAACTTAGTCAGGCATACGTTGCCATCTTTTGTTAGCAAAGTTCAAAACATCACTTAACTTAGCCATGCATGCTTGTGACGTGCTGTCGCCGTCATTAAAGTTATTCCATAAAGATGTATTTGCATGCTCCAAACTATGCTAATGTATAGCAGTTACTAAACCAAAAAGCTATTTGAACATCACCTACGCTAAACAAACTGCAATTTTATTCTTTGACATCTTGAAAATGTGAAAACAAAAAATTCTGTAAATAGGTGACCTTTGCACTAATGACGTACCTTGGGAGCTCACTTAGCCCACATCATGAAGTATCATTCCCCAACACCACGTCACGATACTTACTGGACATGGGTGAGTGATTTACGGCGTATCATTTTCGATACAAAACAGGTTCTCGAAAACATTCGGCAATTTTCAACGTACTTCAAATTCACAACGACGCTATATGTTGTGTTTCTGACAAATTTGACCAAGAAATCACAGAGATGAAGAATTAGCGTGCATGTTTCACTTTAACATCTCATTCTTTATTCATGCATACCTTTGAAGTGTCGTCACCGTCATAAACAAATCCTTTGGATGGCAGAGTATCATCACATGTGAAAACTGGTGAACTTGCTGAAGCAGTCAATCCAACGACATTGGTACCCTAAAACAAAATTCTTTAGTGTTTTTGAAATGTGCTAACAAATTCATCACCGTCAGACCCCAGTTCTATCAAAAGACGGTATATCGTTCATCGTTCATTCTTAACCGGTAACAAACTGTGGGCAAGAATGGCTAACCTAGCTCAGGTGTTTTGTGCAATGGGCCCAAAGATGAGGCATGCGCACGTCTGATGCACCGCAAATGACATCAGAACACATGCACTCTTTTTAAGGCTAACCGAATCGGTGTTACGTGCTCTAAGTAACACCAAATATCAGGGTGTTCCATCGAAATTGGAATGCCAGTGTAAAGCAGATATCCCGGAGTTGAAAACAGACCCCCGTCCCTTCAAAACAGCTAACCAGCCCGAAGAATACGAACCCCGGCGTTTAAAACAGGAACCCCCGGCATCGGACAGGAATTCCGGACAATTCTTCAAAATTTCTAAGACGAAGTAAGTAGGATAAAACTTCGAGTTCAAGCATCTTCAAGTACTTTCTAGTTGTTTTCTACATTTTTTGTTACATGTTGTCAATAGTAAAACGTAAGTTATATTATATTGACGTTGTTAATTGATTTTTATCGGTAAACTGTGTAGGCGAATTTCAACATAATGTACACTCTCAGCACGTTGTTATCTCGGTGAATATTCAGTTAATTTCAGATTATTCAATAGTTTCTCCAAAAATATTTTCAAAAAAGAAAAACAAAAATATGATTTCGACTTTCGAGCGCCATTGTTGATTAATTCCTTTAAATATCTACAAATGACCGCATTTTAGAGTTCGTCGATTTACTTGTCGAGAGTACAATGTTTCCGGCACAGT
The DNA here is from genome assembly GCA_002633005.1 of Phoronis australis. Lineage (NCBI taxonomy): Eukaryota > Metazoa > Phoronida > Phoronidae > Phoronis > Phoronis australis. The sequence goes on along the minus strand of NMRA01000094.1, from coordinate 171,034 downwards.
CAATTTCCGGATTTTGAATTATTTAACCAAAAGACCTGTGCCGTCATCAAGTTTACCGTTCTTGCATTAAAAAAATTTTGCTTCATCTCCTCATCGATCATTTTAACGGAATTTGGAATTAGACTTTCTGAACTCAACGCATTCTCAATCTCTTTTGGCGAATCACTGCTGTAAAATTTTTTCTGAAATTCGGTTTGCTGGTATTAAAATACTAAAAAGCTTGTAACCGAATGAAACCAGTTCCTATAATTTGTTGTGACATGTACGCAACCTCGTGGAAGAAAAACAGTTGATTGAAAAATTAGGGGAAAAGAAACTGACCTATAGGTGACGCAATAGTTCATGGTGCCGAAAGCCGACGCAAAAGATCGCACCACAACTTTAGCAGCAGAATAACACTAGAATGCTAATCGGTCATGAGTTGTCTAAAATTATCATATGGAAAAACATCATATCAAAACAAATATTTAAAGTAGGAATATGGATTGTGCTAAAACACCCTAGACCCCCACACCCCACAATCCCCTTCGAACCATGACTCCCTCGACCCACGACCCGTTGCAATAGATCCATCTTTGCGCTTTTTACGCATTTCATAATCTTACTACGTTGCTGAATGACTTTCCCATAAGACTTACCCACAAGTGAATCTGCTCTGACTCAAGTCTGGTGGTTAAAAACAGAAAGTTGCGTAAGATCATGATTTGATATAGTGAATTGTGGGCGTGCTATCGTTGTCACGGAAATAGTTCCACGAGCGGCGAACAATGGGCCTGTTCTACGAAACTTAGGGAGAGAGTACGTTTAACGCGAATGGTCATAATTTCACATTTTTTTATTATTTGTTTTCTGTTGTACACTCGTTTACAATCTTCTTCTTCTTCTTCTTTATTTGTACACATGGCCATCGGCCCAAAGTACAACAAACACACAAACAAGATCATTGCGGTGCTATGCAAACTAGTCAGCAATACACAAGGTGTTCCTTTTTTAGATGCGTAGTATACATATTTCACAACTGAGGTATCAGAATTACGTAACAGTCTATGAAAATTACTCGTTCACAATAATTATGCTATATGTAACCTTGATATACTTTTTAGTTAACATTTTGTTTTGAAGAAATTACACAAAATTCGTCGGTTCCTCGCACTCTCCCAAAAAGCTTGAATCTGCCATTCACTGAAGAGCAGACGAGACGATTACACTTTGCCGGGAACGACATTTTTAACGTTGGTAGGTCTTTGATTTGATTTGGCAGCGTTGTTTTTTCTGGTTTTGGCTTTCAAACTTGCCAAATCGACTCTCTTATTTGCAAAAACGGGGAAAAGCCAGCCGAGCTAACGGCCGACTCGTTGGTCCTGCAAGTCAACGCCTGTTCTATGTTCAGATCGAGTCGAGCTTGTGTAGACTGGGTCAAGGGGGCTGTGGGCCATGGGTCGATGGGGTTGTGGGTTGCAGAGGTCATGGGTCGAGGGGGTTGTGGGGTGTGGGGTTCGAGGGGTTTTTAGAATAATCCTAGGAAGATTTATTTTATCATCAAAATGGGAAATTGACACATGTCGTATAAACACAAAGCACTTTAAAGGTACCAAGGTAGCCGTGGAAGTGGTGTTTTGGTCTCCGGATGTCCCAGATGTCCTGTCCAATCCTCGGGGTAAATTCCGGTTTTGCAGGTCGGGATTCGTGTTTTTAGGGCTGGTTAGCTCTTTTGAAGGTGTGGGAATCTGTTTTCGACTCCCGAGTTCCAATTTCGATGGAACACCTTGGATACGCTAAAGAAAGGTGTTCGATTCACCACAATAGAGCAAACGGAAAAGCAGCCAACAACAGAAACGAACAACGACTATGTTGAGCTGCAATCTCTTTATGAGCCCGAGTTTGTCAGAATGATGCTTTAAGTAACAAGTGCACTTTAATTCAAACTCAACAACAGTTTTACTGATAATTATTCGCAAAATACTTACACTTATCTGTGCGTAATAACTGTGCCCTTTGACGAGAGAAAGCCCGGAAAAGATAGCGAAGTTGTGGGCTGCCTCTGCAAAAGGCGAAATGTCTTGACTGTGCTGATGCCTTCCTATAGCTATCTTGTATGTCAAGGATGCGCTGTGGCTATCTATGAAGTCTCCCCAGTGAACTTCAAAGCGATCGCAGTGAACAGCAGGCGTGTGGCGACTTAGGGTTCCAACTCGGACAAAACTGGGCTCCGGTGGCGTTGTATCTACGAGAACGCCTTGAGAAACTGCATCAGTCCACAATCCAACATGGTCGTAAGCTGTAAAAAAGAACATGGCTTTCTTAAAAAGAATATTAATAGTATAATGTTGGACATCTATGTTGAAAAAAGCGTTTTTAGGAAAAATGCACGTCAGGTTTCGACTGAAAGAAACCTGTTTAGTTTAGGAGTTGTGAAAAAGTAAATTACCTCTGACGGTGGCATAGTAGGTTGTCCCTGATTCAAGGCTAAGCCCAGTCGCTGTCACACTTTGGGATTCACCAACGTCCACAAACTGACGAACGTCCACGGCACCCGGTGATGTACCTTCCAAAGAGCACACAATCTATTAGCGCTTGTTGTGCAAGAGAATTATACAATATCATATTCCTTGGTTACATTAAACGAGTGTTTTTTTCTAAATATTCAGTCTCCGGTCAATTGCCAGTAGCTGTGTAAACGATGATAGACCCCGCCCTTAGAACCAAGAAGATGGTCTCTTGAAGCTAAGGAACGCGTCCCTTTGACATTTTCATTGGAGCGACAACGAGAATTGTATAGGAAGTGTGATTTTGTTGAGCTTACCAATTAGAGATATGGTTTTTTCTTTAAGTACAGAAGTGCCGACTACTCATTCCAGGTGTACACCACTTAACATTGCTTAAATAGCCATATCCTGCTCAATTCTATCCCATAGCAACAAAATTGCTAGAAGGCCATGTCGTTTTTCAAATAGATTACACTAATTATGATATAAATTTGGGAGGAGCTTTACCTATTCCATATTGATAATTCTTTATTCCACTGGAATGAAACATGCCTTCTCCCGCCATCTCTTCCAGATCAGTGAATCCTGACCACGTGATCACCAACTCTTTATTGTTGTAAGTAAATCCATCACTCACTGTGTCCATTTTTACAGTTCCCGGTGTTGGTGACGTCGTGTCTACAATGTAACCATTGCTGCACATGCGCAGCTCAGGCAGCCTCTGCTTGGATTTCTCGCGCACAATAACTGTTTCGTTACAGTGTACACATGTGAAATATTTTGTCCCGTGATTTAAACTGAGGCCAGTGAAAGTTACGAAGTTGTTGACTGTGTAGATTTGGTTACCAATACATTCTTTCATTCCAAAAGCGCAACCAAAAGGCATTAGCATTGTTGCATTAGTGGCATTAACAGGGTGATCCGTTAAGTTATAGGACCACTGAATGTAGTGATGTACAGCTCCTGGGGTATCTGTGATGTACCAATAGTATGCGGGGTACTGTAATCCTGAAATGGCAGCAGACACAGAAGTGGTACGTGTAACGTAATCTAAATCTAGAGAATGTAGAATACGTGACCTCTCTCCAAGTTTCTCGCTGTTGATGAGACTTCGCACGCCATCAGTGCTGTGTAAATCAAATATATAGTGACCTTCGTCGATTCCTGTGTCACCAATCTCGAAAGGTAGAGGTGTTGAGGATATGGCACAGGTGCCAAGAGGGTTATAACCTTTGACGGAGAAGTGAAGAGTTTTCAGAGGCTTGTGCTTCAGGTGAATTTCATGGGATACCTGTAATCGAAATGTTGGCAAAATATATTGATGTTTTGAAAGAAATTGAACATTCTCCTTTTTATTCAAATGTTCTAACTTCTAGCCTGTGTTTCAGCGAACACAACCAGCCGATTTCATACAGGTGGTTTAAAGTTAAACCTGCTTTAATTGAACTTAGACTAGGTTTAAAGATAATCTGAATTTCATAAAGGTGGTTTAACTTTTAGACCAATGGTCTAGTATAACCTGGTTTAACCCCACTTTAGACATGGTCTAAGTCCGTTTTCATTTCACCAACGACGTCTATATTCCTTAGAATTGTATTAAGATCTTAAACCAGGTTTAAGTTTAGACTTGGTCAGCACCGGTTTTAATAGACAGATTTATATGATATAGGTGCAGTTAAATGATGCCGCGGTGAGCATTTACGACGCAGCTTTAGAGCGAGAACGGACTATTTTCACAACTAGTTTTACGACGACACAAGATCAAACGTAGCAAGGGTGGATCCCGGGTTTTTAAAAGGGAGGGGGAGTCATCAAAGACTATTTTTAAAAAGGGGAGTCCAAGTCAACTACTTGAAAATTCTAGATTTGATATCTCTAAAATCAAGAGAAAAACGGGGTCCAGATCCCCTTGACCCCTTGGATCCGCCTATGCGTAGACCAGTTCGTGCAGCAGGATGTCCTTTGCATTCTTTTGAATACGACAGGTCGAGCAGGGCGTCATCGTCTTAAACGCTATGGGCTTGACTGAAGACGGCATCTTCTGATTCTTCTGATTGAGTTCTACCTCCATTGGTCCCCTATTTAGACTTGCCGGGCAGGGGTCCTGCCCCCAACTTGTTCGCAGTAAAATGACACGGAAATAACTTTGGACATTTATTATGTTACGGCTAATCGTAAGCATTCGTGTGCTGTGTTGGGCACAGACATTACAAAATGAAAAATGTCCCCCGATGATATCCTAGATTTGCCACTGGGACCTTCGCCGTTTTTCTTTGCAAAATTTTCACTGATGAAATTTTCCTTCTGGCCTTCATTTTTTTGTGATACACTTTAACTGTTTGTCGCTGTATTTCTCCGATTGTGGGAACTATGTGCAGCCAGTCTGGACCAATATCACTCCAAGTCTGATGCTTACGTTGAATTGATTTGACTCCAGGTTCTTGATATCTATTACATTGGCTTTTTCTCTGATCAGTTCTGGGAGGGAACATTTTTCCTCATGAAAAAAGCTTATAGACCTTTTTCTCAAATGCCCATACCGATTCTACTACTGTGTGTCATTTATACCCACATGAAGCACTACATCATTTTCTTTGTTGGTTTAATCCAGATTGACACAGAAAGGTGGCTTGGATACTTAAAACCAGGTTTTACTAAACCCGCTCCCTGGTCTATCGAAACCAGGCTTTCAGACTTTTAAACCACATTGGTAAAATGCGAGATAAGTCTAAAATTAGACCAGGTTAGGAAGACCAGTTTTAAGTCTTAAACCTGGTTTTGTTAAATCACCTTTATGAAATCGCCTGAAGGAGACGTATATTTACTTTTGGTCTTTGTCAGGTTTCAAACAATTACACGTAAACGCATGTAGGACGGGACACGTTTCACCTTATCAAGTTTTATGTTTGTTTATAAACCTTTGTGAAATGACCATTTGAACTTAAGCAACCCGTCGCAAAATCATAGCACAAACCTGTATCTTGGTTGACCCATATGACGACGACACGTCTGTCCAATTTGTGATTGATGCCTTTCCATCAGGCTCTGACGTCACAGCCCACTTGTGTTCGATTGCTTTACTTTGCAGTGACCCTTCGGTGACGGAAAACGGAGTCCACTCGGCGTCAATGACCACAGTCAGGCTGTCATTAACTTTTTTCACGGAGGCAACAAAGGCGGAAATGGTGGACGGTTGAACATCGTTGTTGTAGATGAGAACTCCGCTGGAAGCAACTGCTGGTAAACAACTCGTTTGAAAACACATAGCTATTTTGACATGGTACTTTCTGCCGCTGACAAGACTGAGATTTCCGAACACATACCTGTTCATTTTGCCCACATTGACATCAGCAAGCACGCTACCGACCTCAGTACACGATATTGCGTTTGACTGTTGCGTGCAAGTATCTTCCACTATCGAGGCTACATAGTGTGTGAATAGAGCGTTTAGGTTACCACTATGGCGCCACCATCCGGCTACATGAAGGCGTGAACTCTGATAAGAGGTGTCGCTGGAACAAGACGATAACTCTTCACATCCCCAACCGTCAAAAACTTCCAACTCTGATTGATGAACAGATTGGTCAACGATACGAACACCATCAGACGCCACAGTTACTTCACCAATGCTTCCTGTGGCCTTGACAATGAAATAAACCATCTTCTCAGGAAGCGACAAGCCCGTGAAACAATGAGATTTTGCTGTGTTAACGTTCGTGAAAGACTTGATGTCATCGTTATTGGCGGATAACCCCAGGGCAGCTTTATAGGTGACGGTGTCTCTATAATGTTCAAAGCCTGACCATTTAGCACACATCTTTGTGGTGCTAAATTGGAAATCTATGTCTGGCTCAGAAGCAGCATTACTGTCGTCGCTAATGTCTTGTACGACACCGACTGGTGGTTTGGTAGTTGTTGGTAAGCGAAATCCCTCTGACTTGAAAATGGCAGACAGATGAACAGTGTTGAAGACTTCAATGGCAAAGAAATACTCTTTGTCAGCCTCATTATCGTGCTCAACAAGTGTATTGAGGGGGAAACTGGCTTGGTACTTTCCTGCGTTGACTTGGATGTCTGTGAATTTCACAAGCTCTTGAACATTTGTGTTTGTTCCTGCATTAGTAAAAGAAAAAAGTCAAACCTTAAAGGACTAATTAGTGGAGACTTTGTGACAACTAGTTTCCAGCAAATCAACCAAAACACAAACGTTGTAAGACGGCCATTTCTGATGCCACTAAAATTGTTACAGTTTAAACACATTTTCTTATTTTTACTAAATAAGGTACATTACCTAAAGCCCATTTGAATTTCGCCAGTGCGTTTTCATCGTCGTTATCCGAAAAGTCCGTCGCAGACCAAGAGAGAGTAACAGCACCTGCTCCAATAGATGGTGTGAAAGATTTTGAGGTTGTCGGCGGCGTCTGGTCTATGATGAAGGGCCCGATGGCTTTTACGGTTTCTAATCCGACTTTGTTGATAGCTTTAATCATGACAAAGACGCGCGAAGACTGGCCAAATCCAGTGTGAAGCCTTTTGAAGTGAGCTTTCATGTGAGTCGTCTGATAGTCCACAATATCAGGACTAGCCTGTTTATTTTCCGCGGATGCAAATCCTATCTCGTAGTCATGTATTTGACTCTCGGCTTCGTTGAAGACCCAAAAGAGTTCCAGCGTATCCTTGTGGTGATAGATTGGAGGCTGATTGTTGGTAAATATGCCGTGAGGAACTTTGTAGCTAACAAACACAGGCGGAGTCTTGTCCACTACAACACCGTCAGTGCAAGACGGTACTGACGGGGTGACGGCGTTGTTGATGGCAATCACACTTACAAAATAGTGTGTCAGTGACGTCGTTAAACTTCCGGTTGTTGTATCTGTGGTCTTGGTGCCACTGTTGTAAAGTTCATCGGTGGTCCAGCATCGATCAGCTACGGCGTATCTGAATTGTATAAGAATATAAGTAAACGATGAACAATAACAAGAACCTTTGTATCATTAAGTAAATAAGTAGCATATTATGGTAAGCGTAAACGCCGGTAAACAAACTACATATATAACATATAACCACACTGAAATAAAAAAGCTAATCTGTGGGACTCTCTTACCTTAAGAACTGTTCCCAATTAATGCATTTAAGACCACTGTAAACCGTGTTCCTGTTTCAAAATGGACTTTCTTCACTGTTTTGCATTTCTAAAGCCACGTCATCGCGTTCCTGCGTTCTTATACTTTGCTTGAATTGAGACTGGTTGCAATAAAATGACTAGAATTCCCGTGTCTGCCATATTGTAATTTGTTTCGGCGGCTGAAACTAATCCGCCGTGACAATCTAAGTTTATGGTCCTCAGTCTTAGACTGTGGCGAACTGTCAGTCTGTGTCGAAAAATCTTTCTAATCTGAGTAAGAAACAAGATGAAACAGAATTTTGAACGGTAAGTAGCTTAAATCAAAGTTGCTTTTTACAGGGGTGGTGTTTTTATGTTATGGACATAGAAAGTTGAGATTAGTGATAAGGAACTGTGAATTTCATCCAACAGAATGCCCATCATCTGGAATCACGGTACCCGACAGAATACTCACCTGTAATACTTAATGCCACTTTCATAGTCGACAAATCCACCCCAAGAGCCAACCACTGCGTTGTCACTTCTATAGTCGACATCCTTCTGGCCAGGACCTCCGTCCCACACTGTTCCATTCGTAGGCGGAGAGTTATCAGTGTGAATTTTCAACTCGAATTTCTTGACAAGCCTCGCCTCGTTTTCAACCTCGATTTCGAAAAAGTAGTCTCTGTTGTGAAGTCCAATGTGAGTGTTGTTGGCCACGATTGGATTCAGGTCTAAGCTATATGACGTGTACTCACAAGGGCCAACTTTTGGACAGTAGCATGGATCCCCTCCAGAGGGACAGTTCTCCTGAAAAGAGACCCCCAAAGCATGTTTACACCAATCGATCACAAATTGAGTGTCGAATCCTGCCTGATTTTATTCTTCAATCAGACAAATTATTAAAAATCATACTTGTTCAGAGAAATGCCACATTGTTTATTTTGCCCAAACCACACAAACCAGTCGAACAATCAATCACAAGTCCTTCCCCCCATTGAAGTCGTTATAATTTATATTTCCTGGAATATCTGTTAGATATCCCTTTCCATACACTCAGCTATTATGAATGATAAGGTTGAACGATGCGGTGTCTCTGTCTATTGGCAATAGTTTGTTCTGCAACGCCTGAAAATATTGCGTCATACTACAGATTAACAATCACACTAGTTGCATTTACCCAGTACGTGAGACTTTCATTTGATTAGTTATACCGGTTACTGAAATGGTACTATTCTTCACGGTGTTACCACTCAAGTGAGAAAAATCAAAAATCCTTATGTCCAGGCACAGTCAATTATCGGTCCTTAAATTTTGGATTTGCAATATGTTATTTTGATAAATTTTTAATCTGTAATTTTTAACTTGTGAAATTTCACTTACACCAGTACCCAAGTGGCGGACCGGTATAGCTCCCTGACCATGTTCCATAGTGCCGCCAGACTCCACTCCAAGCCTGTAGAACACCTTTCTCACACCACTATGTACGTCACGAGCTTCGAAAACTAATTTCATCTTGTGCAGTTCATGTGAGTCATGTATATATAGCTGTGTGTGCCCGTCTTTTATTAGCCACATATCCCATAATTCAGCTGGCGACGAGTCGAAGTGTATCATAATGTTGTCTGAAATCTCATTTTCCATGATGTCGGTGGCATGAATCCAAGTCTAAAATGTACAAAACACCGTGAACATTTCCAAGGTCAAACATTAACCTCGATCCTCAATTACCTAGTTAGAATAGTAAAAATACTTGTTGTTATACAAGGCATGCATGTTTCTCGGAAAGTGTTTATAGCTTAGATAAATGTCTTCAAATGGCTATGTACAATCTCAATGGTCTGAGGTACAATTCGTCAGCACCAAGCATAATGCGTGTGTGCCTTGTCTTTGAATGTTCAAACCAGAAAGCCTTTGAATACCTTGAACGTGTCGCCATCTGCGGGCGTGACAACACTAGAACCCAACGTTAAGTCCTCGTTTAACCAGGTGGTGACGTCAGTCCAAGAAGTTGGTTCCGACGTTGTTGGATCCTTTGTTCCAAGCGGTGTTAGCTTCTCAATATGATACTTGAATGATAATATGCCTGCGGGAGAATAGTTAACTTTTTACTCAAATTAGAAAGCGTCTCAAGCTTGAGATGAACTGACTAATCTTTACTACTTCAAGATGACAGCGTTTTCCCGTTCAGTGACTTTACCAGACGAAGGGGGTTCTGAGCGTATGATAACATCTAACTTCTTTGTTAACTGCCAAACACAATCTTTTGTCTGTTACTGATGACAACAGGCACGCCAATTATCTACCAGGCTTGTTACAGACAACGTGTGAACACCGTCAAACCCAGAGTGAATTGGTACATTTGGAAAGAATGATTGATTATCGTAACTTCGGTTGCAGTTGGGCGATTTTGGTTATTTAAAAACTATACATGATCAGAAATTCTATTGGTTTATGTTCAAATATGTTATAACTTAACTTATATTTTTAACTGCACAGCCCAGCCAGGCTAGATAGATCTTATTGAAGATTAGAGCAATTATTGAACAAAAGAGAGCTGGCCCTCCAACCCTGAATGCCGACAGAATGGAGTTAATCAGTAAGATATTGGCTACAGGGATAAACTTCCCAACTTGTTGATGGGTTATAGAATCGAACAAGTTGGGAGCAACGGGAAAACGCCGTAATGAACTAGACTGGCGCAGTATGTTGCTTGAGAAGAACTGACTAACCTTTACTGCTTCAAACTAGTTTGGCGCCGTATGTTGCTTGAGAAGAACTGACTAACCTTTACTACTTCAAACTAGACTGGCGCCGTATGTTGCTTGAGAAGAACTGACTAATCTTTACTACTTCAAACTAGACTGGCGCCGTATGTTGCTTGAGAAGAACTGACTAACCTTTACTACTTCAAACTAGACTGGCGCCGTATGTTGCTTGAGAAGAACTGACTAACCTTTACTACTTCAAACTAGACTGGCGCCGTATGTTGCTTGAGAAGAACTGACTAACCTTTACTACTTGAAACTAGACTGGCGCCCGGTATGTTGCTTGAGAAGAACTGACTAACATTTACTACTTCAAACTAGGCTGGCACCGTATGTTGCTTGAGAAAAACTGACTAACCTTTACTACTTCAAACTAGAATGGCGCCGTATGTTGCTTGAGAAGAACTGACTAACCTTTACTACTTCAAACTAGACTGGCGCCATTAGTTTCAGTTGTTAAGGCATTATGAATAATCACGAGAAGTTCAGGAGATTTATGGAAACAAATTTCAATTCAAACAAAGGATAACAACGCCGTCACTCTGCTTTGGTAGAACAAATACATCTGTGAAGGAAGTGAATAGCAGAAACTAGTTCACAGCAGCTTTGACCTATTACTTACATGCTAGTCGTTGTATAGAATCATATTACGGCGGTGTTTGAACACCGACAAAATGTACTTACACCCCAGTCATGTACTTCTCTTAAGCATGCACTTGTTTCAAATTTTAGTTAATTTAAGTTTCATTAACAGCTAAGTATTTCCCGTGCCATACCGGGAAAGTGCAATAACGCTAAGGAGTTTTGTAGATTTATTTAGGCTAAAAGTTTTCCGACCTAACGGTGCAACTCGTTCATGCAGTGAACTAAAGTTTCTCCCATTAAAGTAGCAGAGCTTCATCATTTGACATTTTGATTTTTCTTGTCCACGATATGACTAGAGCAATAGAACACTAAAAATGTGTTCTACAATCGACTGCTTAAAACCTACCGTGAATATTATCAGTCCCCTCACGAGGTAAGTCGCCCGCCACCTGGTCGTACGAATCTGTGTAGTAATTTGCTTCAGCCGCGACGGGTCTCAGTGGAGCATGTGTTCTGTGGTAGTCGTTGTAAAAATAGTCCGTCCACGACAACTGAAAATATAACACAGTCTTGCACTGACAACCATAATCGATTGAAGCTGCGCCGTTGAAAATGGTGTTTAGATTCTTTCCCTTTATCACCTTTGGCATTTTTTAAGGATTACGCGAAATATGAAATTTGGCTCTGAAAGCTGATGCGATGGTGCGGTATTTCAAGTTGTTAAGTTTTCCAAAAAAGGATACGAGCTGAGCAAAAGTAGCGTATTGGCGCTTGAATGAAGAAGTGTGTGCAATTATGTGGTGATTGCGACAGCCTTGACAAGCCACTGCGGTGAAACCTTGCTTGCTTGTGTTTGTGTGACATTTGAGAATAGTTCGAGACCTTCGCTGAAAATTGAAGTGAGCGAGCGCTTTTTTCGTAAGTAGTGAGCCGCAATTTTCAATCAGAAGCGACAATGCTTTTTGGCCTACCCTTCCAAATTTGCCAAAAAGAACAGATTCTGGGGGTATAGAAGTCTACCGTGGTGAATTAATCAATCCAGTTTGATTTATACAATGCATGGAGTCACCTGAACTTCCGAAGTGGAGGAAATGTCACATTGTTTGAATTGATTCACAGATCACTATGCTTAGGATTAAAATTAAATCTATTAACAATAAACCCTAAGATAGCTCTGATGACGTCAAATATTGTGTTGTGTCTGTCGCCCTATGGTGTCATTGAGAAGGCATACAGCCGTAGAAAAAGGTGTAAATCAACTTTTGTAAAAGGGAGTCATTAAGTCTTTCGCGCTCGGAACACTTGCAATAAAATCAAATGATGTTGATATTACGAATACACAAAGAGGACATTCTATGTTTGCAACTTTACATTGACTTAAAAATCGCCGGCACTCGGTTAGCACCATGGCAACTTAAAGATATTAGTAGAAGAAATCGTGAAAATGCACCTACGCAGTGGCCCGTTTCGGTACTCATTCTGTGATTAGGAGCACTGAGCCACACCTAGCTGCTTTCATAAATATCAAATACTTACCTTTATTGATCCCAAATTTGTCTGCCACAGGTAATCTGTCACTTCCGTCGCCGACGTGTAATAGAAATCCTTTGAGCTGTCTGTCAGTAGTTTAGAGCTCGAGTCATAAAGGACGTACGATCTGGCTTGCAAAACATTCAACGCGTTGTCGACGACAGTAAGGTCGATGGCGTAAAACTGAGGCTGACTTGGGAGAGTAAACTGTTTGGATGTCGTAGGATGATCCACTGTTATTGGTCCCACTTTGACCGGTGAAAATACCATTCCGACTGTGGACGGCGATCGTTCGGTAATTTCATAAACGTTTATTATATACTCTTTTATTCCAGACGGGTTTGTTCCTAAATCATCCCAACCCGAAAAATCCAGAGTTATCGCTCCTGTTTTGCGGATCCTGTCACCAAAAGTCATGTATTCCGTTGGAGAAGTGCATTTGTTTGCGCCAGTCACACGGGAGCAGTGAGTAGGGTTGGTGAAGTCCATTCGCATACAAACAGTTTTTGTTCGAGGGACGTCATTATACTTTTGAGTTTGATGGAACACATTAGTGTTTGGATCGCCGTAATGTGTATAGCCGCCGGCAACCACTTTGTACTCAGCGCATAACCTAAAGCGGGAGTTAGAGATTGAAGTTCTTGTAGGTGCTTGTAAGGTTTGACGAGCAATGTTCAAACAGAGTAACAGTGGATGCCTATTGCATATTTGATGCATGTTGTAGTTACCGCTGTAAAGTTTTCGAATCATTGGAGCTTATAGTTTGGAAGCATACTGTGTTGTAACTACTTGTCATTTCTTCATTTAGGTGTAGCTTATTAAGATCTACGCGTCCAGTCAGTAACAATAGGCAGTGTCGACGTTGGCCAACCGTCTGGATGGTCTCAGTAGTGTTGTAGAAAGTTCAACTTACTTGTCGCCATCGGCAAATGAAGTGTAAGAGAGGGATTTGTCAATGTCGCACTGTATTTGGTCCTTTGGTTGACCATCGCCGTCTCCATATGGTCCCCCCGGATTACAAACTCCATCTCCCGGCATAGTATAGGTAATGATGTTTACAGCACTCCCTGGAATTAAATTGATCATAATACACGACTCTAATTCTGAATTAACTTGATTATGATAGAAGACTCTGACTCTGAATTCTCTCATGGTTATCTTGTCTGACACGAAACACTAACGAAGCCTTCCACCGCCTTTGTCGCTCTGAAGGGAAACGTTATTGGCGGACTTGAATGGTACACAGAGCCAAACTATAACGCACCATTGGCCACACTTCCTAGTTTGATCACTACTGCGTTTACTTCAGTCAACCCCCGTCATCCTCTCTCATTGCAGCATCTTGCTTGCCAACAATTTACACTTTTAATTTTTCTGCCTATTTTAACCCTGCTGTCAAAAATACTGCATCTTACCTCCAGGCAGTAGCCAAATTTCTCCGTGTCGTTACTCATTTCGTATCCTCCGTTACCATGGCTATTTACTTTATACACTATCAGGTATTTCCAAAAATATACCCGCCCAAATGTAGGCCCATGGGCGTATTTTCCGAAAACTTTCCAAAATTACGCACATGGGCGTATTTTCGGTAACTGTTTGCAAAGATCTTTTGAAAATCTGATGGATTGTTCTGAAATACGTAACATGTTTTGATTTAAACTTTTGTTTATTTTGACGAGATATATTTATTTTGGGATGGCGTTCACTCAAATCATTTTACGAGATATAGGGTGATTTTTGGTTACACAGGATGGATGAAAATTTTAATTACACAGTTTCCGGAAATACGTCCGCCCTATCCCAAAATACGCCCTGGCGTATATTCGGTTTCATTTGAAGTGTTTAATGGTCATTTTCCTAATATCTGCCCACGGGCCTATTTTCAGAAAATACCGGTGAAGTCCGTTTATATACTTTACTTATTGGGTATTTATTAATAAAAGTGGAAATTAGGAAAAGAAACGGCGCTGAGGACTATGCCTCCACCCTTGGAAGGTGCTTATTATGGGAAACCGAGAGAGAGAGAGATCACCCAAGCGCACGGGACATTGTTTTATGTAGGATTGGACTTTATTTACAAGTCTTTGCACTCAGTCAAATATCTATAAAACTATCAAAATTAATTCAACAAAGTATACATTCTCCGAAAGAAGAAAGCCTGGAGAATTAATTTTTCTTTTGCCTTATCACAAATCTACCACTAATGGGGTCAGGTGATCATGTCTTTTAATAAAATTCAGAAAAAGAAAGGTACGATCATAGCAAAGCAGAGACAACAATTACATAATCAAAATTCTGCGATATGTCGTATTCCTAGGGACCTTCATAGTCTAATGGAAATTCAGTGGCCATGTGAAAACGGCTAATTATAGGCTGTCATGACAACGTACCTGCAGGTTTCTTGTAAAGCCACACAGAACTCTTCGTTATTCCATACTTGAAGTCTCTCACATAAGCCAACTTTGTATACGTTGGGTGTTGAAAATTCGCCTCCAAGTCCAGCTTAAAATCCTTTGGGACAAACTTAATCCACTCGTCTCCCTCTGTGTAACAGCTTGTGTCGCCCTCTACCGTAGGTTGGCTTTGACGTCTCTCTCCGCTTGAGCTCAAAACCGTAAACTTGCATAAAGCTAGGTCTGGTTTCTTCGTTACTGAAATAAATACACAAATAATGAAATATATAGACAATGGCTGATTAACATAAAATGTTTTGCGACATTTTATCTTACAAGACGTGAAATTCGCGTTGAAATAAATGTTGCGTTTCAACTGGCTTCTTTAACATCTCGATGGCAGTGTGCTTTGGAAAGCAGCCTGCTGTGACTGGCAAAAGATGAGTTTTTTCCAACTCGAGTGCTCCATTTATTATACAGAAACAAGATTGATCTTGAACACGGATGTTACAAATCTATTTCATCTCCAGCTCAACCAAGTCAAAATATGCACTGTTCTCGTTCAAAGTCTCAATTACACACGTCGACCGCTCGACTTGCAATTGAATTCAGTGCCTAGTGCATAGTGAATGACTTCAGCATTGCGGCTCAGTGCAGCTGAGTTCAGTACTGCAATTTCACATGCTCATAATCTTTAAATTAACTGAAGAAAGCCGGACTTACAGTCACACATAGCAGTTCCCGAGGACGAGAATCCGGATGCGCAGGAACACGAGCTGGGATATCCGTTGGAACAGGATCCTGGGAAACATTGGTACTGAAGCCACGAACAGCGTGCTGAAACAAACTACTGTCATGAGAAGTATCATTTAAAAAAATTCTTGTCCAAACGTTAAAGAATACGACGTACTTTGCGTAAAATGTGAAAAGTGTGGTTTACACCAGGGCCATCAGGATGAGTTTTAGTCAAAGAGATCCAGCTATTTACATCTTCTAACACTATCTTCCATTCCCGCACGATTGCCACTATGAAAGTGATCATTCATAAATCTGCATTATGTCTGTTTAGCTGTCCCCAAAACAAACTCAAAACTAAGCTAGTCGCTCTCACGCATTCGGTCTTAAAGTGTTTTGTCACCATTCGTTGCCAAGAAGAGCACCCAGATAATTTAAAAGTAAAACCTTTCTGACAATCATTCGTACTGCTATTCCAAAAGTTGATCGTTTCAATCCCAAGTGAATGTCGACACTGGTGTCTTTAAGGCAAGACATTGTTTTTAAGTCCATTGTGACGGACTTTAATGAACACGTTTTAAGTCCAGTGTGACAAGTTTTAAGAAACAGGTTTTTCGATTTCACGGTAAAGCAGCAACATGAAAGAGAACAAATTTTTATTTCAAAGCATTTTACAAAAACACGTTTAGCAAATTTGTAGATGCTCATGAAAGTGCATGATGTACTCACGATCACAGAAGCTCTGTGCACCGTTGGGCGTATAGGCACACTCGTTCGTCACCGACTGGTACTGCAAGTCGCATTCGAAGCACCTTTTATTGGAAGGTCCTTCATCACAACTCATGTGAGCGCAGTTGTCAATTTCCGCAACAGGGCAAGCTATGGAGCAATGCAACAAAGTGTGATATTCAGGCCTAAAAGTGCACCAACAATTACATGCAAGTTTGAATTGCGGATCACCTTATGGTGTATTGTGTCAATGACATGAAATCTATTACTTTGACTATTACTTTAAAAATCGTGGATAAGTATACGACAGTCAACTGACTGACGATTGAAATACGACGGTCTATGCTAGCGACGATGTAGAGTTATAAGCGATGTTCCTTGCCAAATTGATCGGAGGAAAGTGGCTCAGTTTGAACAACTATAAAACAGCTGTGCAGCAACGACATTTTATGAAATGATATTTCATGCACTTCACTAAGATCTTACTTCATTTAGTGTACACTGAGTATTACAAACCTCCAAGCAGTAAAGCTTGATTTTTGTTTACCTCAGAGAAATAATTAGCGTACAAACAATCGTCCATCATTGAATGACCCGGGGCCAAGAACACCAGGTCAACTGGGTATGATCCAAAGAACATATTCATTTGTATGCTAAAATCGAGTTTCACGTGAGATGTTATGAGTTAGAGGCTGAATTTTTACTTTTAACCAGTACATAGAGAATCAATGCCCAGGCAAAAAGCTTTCGCATTAACTTTTGGGATGAAGATCGCGCATAGCAAAGACACTTCACTCATTGTTATGCTTAAAATTGAATGTTTTGGATTGTTAACTTCAAAACAAGACATTTAATATTGAAAATTAACCATCTTCTGATGAATAGAAGGGATGCCACTATAAGAATAAAAGTGTGCGTGCTAAGGTCAAGAATTTAAAATGAGGCTGAGCCCCCTCTTTAATTTCTCAACATGATTTATGGAAAACTGGATATTGTACATCTGTCTTGCGGAGGGCTTCGTTCTCAAAGCACATGTAATTTAAAACCTCTGCGCCATTGGACTTCTCATGATCATGATCATACATGTAGGTTGGGAATGACAGACAAGACATTGATTTCTACCAATGTTGTGACAATACTTACGGTCGCACTTGGGTGAGTAGTATTCTATGTTACAGCTGGTGCAGCGATCAGGAAGGGAACACGTGCCTCCATTTGGACAACTCGTTGATCCGTAGCATACCGCTGCAAAATGTAAATGAATGTGTAACTACGCATTTATGAGTACATTCTATTACAAGTATCGGATACACAGAAGGAAAACTATAGTGTAGTAAGAATTGTACTTACGCACGCAATATCCACTTCCGTTATCAGTATATCCAGAGCAGCAGAAGTGTATTGTCTTTGTTCTGTACGCGTTCCTGTATCTCGTCCTGGAAGATTATATGCACTATAAATACCTTTACATAGGCTTTTACAGTGCAAATACTGAGATTCAAATATAAAGGAGTTTGACCGTAATCGCAAACGTGAAAATGTAAGGCAAAAACTAATTCATTTTACAAACAAACAATATTTATGAAGTCCCGTCTGTCGGTAGATGAGTATTATGGGTTTGGCTGCTATAGGTGTTAACCACAACCAAACAGATCAGGTTGACGTAGAATTGTGATACTCACTCTCGCCTGGTACATCTGAAATCCCAGTCCACACAAGTCTCATACCACGTATGTGTATATGATTGGCTGTACCACTCTGACTCGTATCTTGTACACACACTGTTTGGCACTCCACTGAGCCTGAAAGATCGTATATTTGTGAACTTGAAAGTCGTGGTCATTGACAGTGATGATCCAGGGTAAGTGATTTCCTTACACTCATGGATACCAGTGTGTCAGTGCAACAAACAAAAATAAATCTAACAAGCGTTGTGTAATTCGTTTCCGTGAAAGTAGTATTTTCGTAACGCAGATTACAGTAAAGAACAAACAAATTACACATGAGCAATAAAACGTCGAAAATTGGTAACACTGCTGCGCCTTTGTTTTTGAATAAGCTGTGACATTGTTTGGTGCATAAGCTGTAAATAGTTATTGACAGGCATGTCACGTTGCATTTTGAAGCATGGCGAACAATGACAAGGTCATATTTCAACTTTACACTGCTGCTCTCCCTGCTGATGTTGATACTAGATTTGATCACTGTTCATCAGTCAAATCTACCGAGGATTTTCGAAAGATCTCCAACAAGATAGCCCCCAAAGTCTGGTACAAGTGTAAAATCGGGTCAAAATTTGGGTATTTTCCTAGTTTTTGATCTTCAAAAGAAGAATTGAAATGAAGTCGTTCTCTGATCAGCAGAAGCGTCGTCAAACTTCTCTCTGTACCCAAGATGCAATGACTTTCATTTCTTACAACAAATATTTTAGGACACTTTCTAATTTCTTATCAGAACCCGAAGGCCGGTTTCATTTTAAGATTTCAAAACTAAAATGTGCAAAATAATCTGTCACGAAATAGTTCTCCAACAAGGAAATCTTCGCTGTTTTTATTTACGGTCGATCCGGCAAACTCGACATTTCCGTTGTTCCTGATAATAATGCGTTGCCACATCACGAGATGCGCAGACTCGTATACCTTTGACCAAGATAACTACTTCGACGTGGGATTGTGCGGTCACGTGATATTTGAGTTCTTGTTTTATGAACACGGCATCAAAACACTGATTGTTTACGTTTCGTAAGTTTATAGACTACTCAATTTTTTGGGATTTTGACATCTAGATGTACAGAGTTATGCCCCATGACAAGTAAAATGAAGAGGAAAACGTAAAGTATGTACAGTGTATAATATATTTAAATAAGCTGTGGTTCTGACAATATGTCTATTAAATGTAAATAAGGGTGTTTCTGACGGAAATACAGGCATCTGAATGAGCCTCCCCACTTTTTCCAAAGGAATTCCCTGAGGTCTATTTTTGGACGTAACGTCACTTCTGTAAAATGACAACGGTACAAATTACAAAGTCACTCCTGTGTTACGAATAACTCTTATACAACCGGGAGGAACTTTTCTACTCGAACTGAAACGTGAAGCGTGCACTTCCCAATTCTTGCACGATCAAAAAGAAATGATTAAGTGTACACTTCCCAATCCTGATGAGATTTAGAGGAAGTGATTTACTCAGATTTTGGAACGTGTTCGATGAAAAGGAATTGGATAACGTTTCGTAAACGCAATAATCTTGTTGAGGAGCTATTTTGATCACGTGATTTGCCTTTAATTCATACACAAAACGTACTGAGTATGGCGTAGACGAAGTAACATCCGACCAGACATTATTCCGCGGATAACAAAGATCGTGCAGAGGGTTTTAGAGATGCAGTCACAGACGCACAGAAAACAAAACTGCCATTAGAAGGCGCCACAGTAGTCGGCGCTGTCACAGTCATCGTCAGCCGTCCTCTTCTCAGTAAGAACACATATGGCAATTTTCATAATCATCTTTAGAGAGGTTTGTCTGACAGAGAGTAGGATGCCAGAAACAGACTCAAGAATAATAAATACGGCTACTAGATGGGGTGTACTACGTCAAATCCATCTCAAAACAGAATGTCATCGCCAGTTTATTAGAAATCTATTTGGCAAATTTCATTAAAATCCGTCCAGGAACTCCAAAGATACAGAGGAAAGCGAAAAACATTGCCACTAGGGGCGCACAGCAGAAGCTGGATCCGTCCAAAAGTCGTGATGACCTTTTGTCTTCTTCATATAAAATACACTTGCCCAATTTAACAAAGATCATGCGGAGGGTTTAGGAGATATAGCAATGGACGCAAAAACTGTCGCTAGGAAGAGCCACAGTAGTTGGAACCGCCCGATCTCATCGTCAGTGGTCCTCTTCCCAATGAGAATAAATGCCAATTACAGTGGTTTGGCCTAAAGATGGGTGCGAGGCAATGAAAAGATTAGAAAACAGTAAAATGGTCACTACGTGGCACTGCACATAATCGGCTTTTCTCGGCTTCGGTAAATCGACTTAATTTGAAATATGATTAGGAACACGAGTTCCGAGTTCTCGAAAACGGCTCGGTGGATATTGCTGAAACTTTCCAAACTTAATATTTATTCACCAACATCAAAAACTCTATTAGGATGTTTGATATCAAGGCCAAGTTTTTGCGTTATGAAACAAAGATGAAAAGGACTTCTATTTTTTACAAAAATACCTTACGTTTTGCGAGTTGATTCGTCATAGAAATCAAATGAAAAGGCTAATCGAAAATTCCGACCAGCGTTTTTGAGTTAACTGGTGAAGTTTTCATTTAAAAAAGGTTTCATTAAAATCGACCAAGGGGTTATTTTGTTATGAATATACCTTTCTTAAACATGGAATTTTGACTTAAAATATATAACATATTTTTATATTCCCTGACTTTTTTCTTTCGGAAAATATATACTTTTACTACTTGACAAAGCCTAGCTTTTGATGTACGAGTTAGAATGGAGGCCACTAAGTAAGGTTTGATATAGCCTTAAGATAATAGTTCCCAATAGAGGGGCTTCGCAAAGTGACGTCAACGTTACTTCTCACGCATACTTAATTGCGCGTGGCGATTCACGTTAAAATAACAAAAATTGGTTTCGCAACAGCTAAATTTTTACGTGCACGGGAAAGTAAACGTGAACTGAATAACTGAGCTCAGGATGTCCAGTTATTGTAGTACATATCCGCTACAGATATGCAAGATAGAAATTTATGTTGAATGTGAAAAAAGTCGTTTCTTTGAACTCCTGCGAAAAATGATCAACTCTTAGAATGCGAAATTGATGTGCAGTTTATAGTAAATAGATGCATGAAAATTAAACATGTCAAATTTAACAACACAAAATTATATCTGTTAAAAATCCATCCTAGTTCGATGATATCCTGCGAACCCCGGCAGAATAAGGATTTTGGAAAAAGGCCTTCCTTCAGGTAGACTTTAAGAACATCTATAGACAAAAGAATCATGTTCATTTTATACAGAAGCAAAGAAAAACGATTGAGAACCCCGTCAAAATAAAAATCGTTTTGATGTCTTGCCAAATAACAACTAAAAAGGGGCAACAGGTTTCGCGTTTAAAGCGACGTGAACCTCCCTGTACTCTCGTAAAATACACAGATTACGTCACAACCTACAATGGCATGTATGACGCGGAATTAGCCTAAGGGTGATAATTCACCTTCACGTCGCTTTGTGAAACTTCTCTATTAAAACTCTTCTCGCGAGTAAAATGTCGTTAATCCCATATAATATGCGGAAGACTCTGAACTGAACTTATCGAATAAACATTCTTACTGGCGTATACAACGGTTTAATGAGTTCTCGCTGGTTACATGCGACTTTTATCTTTTATTTTTAATTAATGCAAATTTTTAATAGAAAATATGTTTATTACTAGCTTCAAACAAACAGACCGAGATTTTAAATTATTGCGCACATACTCAAAACCTGCACTGAAGTTGAAATTGGAATAAAACAGAAGCGCGATAGAAACCAACATGGCGTGACTGAACACCCGTTGGTGTGTGTGTATTGGGTTGGATCAGCCTATATACGTCAAATTATAATAGCCAGAAAAAAGGTTTTAGCACCAACTGTTTGCTCAGAGATTCTGCGTTGACTGTTTGTTTAACGCTGTCTGTGGATTGACATTTATAATGGGTTCGTGCTCAAGTGTTGACTCAAGTTGCGAAATTTAAACCGTCTTCACAGACCGCCGTGACAAGACGACAATGACAATAAATCACAATGAACTTGTGAAATCAACCTGTAGAGTTGTTACGTTAACGAGACGTCAAAAGTTCTTTTTATTGATGTGTTCATCGATAATGTGAGCAGTTTTTAAACACTGCTTTGCCGATCAACTGGTTTCATGTGAAATGATGAGTTGCACCCACATCAACATGAATTAATGATAGTACAAGGGTGTTACAATGATAGTACAAGGGTGTTACAATGATAGTACAAGGGTGTTACAAGGCAGGAGGGAGGGAGTGAGAGAGAAAGGGAGGAGGGAGTGAGGGAGGGAGGGAGGAGGAGAGGTAGAGATTAATGTTAAATGGAAAACCTACACCATCTATTTTACCGTGTACAGTGAATTACAGATGCGGCACCCGATTGGTCAACCATATCCTTGCCTCATTCACAGAATTAAGGCATTGTTTGGTTGTTGGTATTAGTGCTTTGCAGACGATAAGATTAACGCGTATGAATTTCTATTCTGCGCTACTTTGTGATTCGCCCATGTAATATCAAAAAATTACGTACTCGGCGTTTTGAACCAGTCGTGTCCTAACACATTCCAGTTCATGTGAGAAAAGTACTTCTGTGTAATAGTGCAGTATATGATTATTCACAGTGGACATAGTTGCTTTGCAGGAGAAGCAGCTTGAGTCATCGCATAATGAGTATATCTAAAATTTTGTTCTTGTAGTATCTTGAAAGACCAGCAAGTGAGTGGGTGTTTTATTTTCATTGAGAATTCTAGGAACCTAAAACATCACAGTGAGTTGCCATGTTGATTAGTAAAATGGAGCTTTGATCATAAGACTGTAGTTGCAATAAGTAACAATAAAGTTTACTTAGAGATCTGGCGAACAATTATTTCTAATTGGTCTGTTGTTTCGGTTATGGCAGCCAGTCAATAATAAAGGCTTCTATTTTATCAATATTTTCATGCAACACCCCTAATTTAAGGACTAAGTCCCCATTCATTTTCTCTGAGCCCAGGACTCAGCTTTTAGGAGTATTATTAGTCAAACAGGAGCTAATAATAAAGATGAAATGTAAGTAAACAAACACACCAATACGCTAACGATTTAGGAATCTTAGTCGAGTCCTTGCTTGGGACTATTCCATACAACTGAGCAATGTCCAAGCATTTGGAATGGATATAGCTTGCAAAGTCGAGAACTTCGTATGCCGGTGTTTCACAGGCCCAGCAAGGGGAGAAATAATGGTACCTCACAGCCATACGCGAAGTGGAAGTATTTTACAGGGTTTATTTCGCAAGCGGACGAAGTCATTATATTCCTTGCTTGAACAAGTAGCCCTACTATATGCAACTGTATTGTGATAATGCAAATAAACTTGATACTGCGAGTATCATATTCATTTACACTGTGGATTATTGATAGGAACACAGACAGAGCTGTACCACTGACAAGATATTTGTCAATAAAATTATAAAAAGGAAAGTGCCCATTTTGTTTGACTTAGTGTTGATTAGACATGTCACAACGAAAGAAAAGTACTTTGGAATTATGTACATCTCTACTGTTTTTACGATGGGTCGTGTAGCGTTGAAAACTTTGTTTTCGCTCATGAACAGTGGCGTGGCCACGTTGGGGCACAAGGGGTCTATGGCCCCACCTATTCATTTCAAAGAAGTTATTCAGCACGCGCGTGAACTTGTATGCTTTACTTGATTATTTTCTTCAACAAAAAAGTACCATCACGAAAGACGTCTTCCAAAAACTTTTGACCATCAAGAGGCAAAACGTCGAAGACAATATGGCTGTCGAACCAAAATTTTTTGTTTCGCTTTTCGGAAGAAATTCTTCAATATCGCAGGAAAAATAATGCACCCCACACAACAAAAATTAAAATATTGTCAAAATCAAGTTAAGCAGTACAAAGTTATTGCAACTTTTTCGCTATGATTTGGGTCACTTATTTGGATCGGGTCGGCCATCTCTGACGACAGCGGCAAGAACGAGTTTAAAACTGTTTATCAATTATTTACACCAATAATTCACAAGGAATATACTGAAACACATCTTTACCTACTATTCTGTGCAATTCAACATTCTTCACCATAATTTAGTCACGTAGATTTTACTGATTGAGTAATAAATGGCTCACCAATCCGGCGCCGACATCGTAGCGACTTTTCCTGAACTACATGTTCAATTTAGGAGCCAGTACTGGTTCGTAATTCAAAAAGAAATACTGAAGTTTTAATTTTTGGTGGCCGAGGTCATCGAATAAAAGACCCTCAAACAAATTCCCTGAAACATGTTGTACCTAATAGAATGATGTTTAAATATCAAAATATGTACAAAGTTAGCCTCGTTATCAATGATGGAAATTCTTCATTACTTTTAGTTTTAAAACTTTTGTCGATTAATTTATATATCTTTAAAAATACTTGATAATTATGAAATCTTTTTAGATGCACCAAAATAATGCCCAGATCTTCGTAATTATATTATTTATGCATTCTCTAAAATTTGATTTTTACAGAAATCAAACTAATATCCAAAAACACGAATCTTTTCTCCTGAAAGTTGAAAATTCTGTTTCGTTATGCCATTATCTACAAAAAGCTGTCTGGGATTTTCTTTTAAGACTTTTTAGCACGATGACTCCGCTGTCTGAAGTTATATGTCATCATTCCTCGACAAAAGGCTTTCTTTTTGACAGAGTTGTCGGGCTAAAATCTCAGACATGTTTTGGGAGCTAACATAATAAAGAAACAGAATATGAAAGTTTCGTGCGAAACAAATTATGTTTAAGGTAAATTAGTCGATTTCCATGAAAGATTACGTTTCTCAGAAAAAAATGCAAACAAAATTACATTCTGCGAGCGATCATCCATAATTCCAAAAATACATAGCTTTTCCGGGTCTAATACTAATAAAAAGTTATTTAATTCGATCCTTCGTAACGAATACGGAAAATTCCAATTTTGTTGGGTTTTAACGTTTTAAACATCATTTCTGAAATCTATTGGTCTACTTACAGTGACCTTTAACCTATTTACACTGACGCGACATTTCGGTTGCCCATTTCTCCAGCTATCTTCAGATTTTATAACTTTCTCGAAGAAAAAAGCGTGGGTATGTGTTGCATTCATAGTGGTCAACGTGGGGAGGTTTTTGAAGTTTTTGTATTTTGCATTGGCGCAATGTAGAATTTGAAAGAGGGACCTTTCGGTTGTCCAACACTATAACCACTCCAATGACACTCAGACATTGAACAACACTTTAAAATTTGCAGACCGAAAGTGCAGAAAATAAAAAAGGAATAGATGGTCAAAGCATTTTCTTCCGGGCGTATTTTTGAGATGGATGTTTTCATACAGATATCAAGCTTACATACCTGCGTAAACGAGGGACAAATATCACTAATTTTTCGTCGTAAAATATTTCGCATGAAACATATGAGCTGGTAAATTGTACAAAAAGGTTTCTGTGGTCATTTTTCTTACGTTTCAGCTCAAGAATTTGGCTGTCAAAATAGAGATTTTAATTGTTTTATCGGACGTAATATAAACAAAGAACAGGTTATTCAAAACTTACATAAGGGCACTTTTAAGGGTTGGCCAGTTGTAAGTGAAGCCTCGGCGCGTGCGTCATCAGGTGGAATAATTGAACAGAAATAAACATAAAGATATCGCATGTATGGTTCTGATATAGGTACAGCTTCCCAATGTCTATTCATGGAAACGTTGACTATTGTGAAGATTCAAAACGCAATATAGTCTTTACTATGGTCGAAGAGAAACACCAAAAACTAGTCTAAGAATTGTACAGGTGAGTTGTTCTACACCACTGTGGTATTTTAATATGTATTTTCCTACACGTCAGGTCATCCATTTAAACGCTCTGAAATAATCACCTGGAAATTCTAAAGGTACTACAGGTCACGGCACAAGAGCAGGATATTTGAAATCTTATATCTAAGCACAAGCACACACTTACCCCAGAACTTGTCCGCTTAACTGCAGGGAAAACAAAATCAGAATCAATGATGTAGTTGTGGTAGGCATCATTTTAATTGCTGGATGTCTACTTGAGCCCGTAAAAAGTCATGGAGAAGGGTCACTGTTTTCCATACACTTCGGAGACAACTCTCTAGCTCCTGTGAAGCTCTTGATCGGTTGTTTGCTCTTTTAACAAACGACTCCTTCGTTTGTTTGTTCAGCGCCCCTTGCTTTGGACAAGTTAAAAGATGTCCGTGCCAGGAGCTCATTGTATGAACTGACCACTGACAATGAGTATCATTAACTATCACTAAACTACCTTGAAAATGTCTGTTATGACATCAAACAAGTTTTTGCAGCCTTTTGAATTTGGCCCTGGAAATCATTTCTACTTATAAAGCGTCGATGAGCAAGTGAAAATGTATTTGTTAGTGCAATATAATCAGAAGCGACTGATTCGGAGCTTGGGGAGTAGGAAATGCAAGAGGGGTATTTTCATGACGAATGCAAACTTATAACTATAAGGACACAAGAGAACACGGGCAGGTATGCATGATGTCTCACAACTTAGGTGAAAATGATTGGAGCGCTCAGACAACTTCGACATCGTCAAACTCTGGAGTCCTCGGTTCGCCAAACTTTTCACCTCCCGCTCGTCATAAATTTCCCAATTGCTCTTCATAGCCTCAGTAAAGGAATCTGTCGCCAATTTCACATCCCCGGTTCCCGTAGTCTTATCTAGACCGAACTTTGGCGCGTGGGGTCAAATTATATCGAATAGTCCGAATTGCATCAACCTACGTCAAATTTCACCAGAAGAATTAACGCCATCTAGCGATCGTTACTCAGTGTTTAGTGACCAACTTAGTTTCTTACAAGAAGTCTTTGTCTTTCCCAGACACAAAAAGTGAACCATTGCAATTTATAATAATTAAAACATCATAATACATGAAGAGTCGTAAGAACTCATTTCGTTCTCCGGTACTAAGAATGTGTATATGAGCGTCGGATAACTTGTAGCTAGATTTCATCGTTTCCAATCCAGATATAATGCTTTACAGTTTCTGGATTTGTATATATATTGCTATTACGGTATTTCTTGTATTATGCAATAAGTAAACATTTATTTTATATGAGTGTGTTATTAGCTGAGGTTGATGCGCCGCGTGAGTATTTTCACTAGGCCGAATTACCACATACTTAAGATCTAACCGAGGAGTGTAGTACAATAGGAGATTTCACCTTCACTCCTTGATCTAACTCCCTTCTTGGCTGATCGAGTCTCAAATTCTTCCTCTTTGGAAGATACGCTTAGGAACACAACGACACTGAAAAGCCAGCTTCCATTTTTGTATAGTGGCAGGCGAGCAGATGATATTTGAGATTGTATTCTAAACACGTTTCCTTGTTTCTTTTCGTGTATTTTATGGATTTCTATATGCGCTAACTGCGAAGCGTTACCGAAGCTAGTTTATGGTGAAATAACACGTGTAGATGAGATAAATATAGATTATTACATGGCGAAGTCGTTATCCCCCGTTATCTAGAGCCCGAGTGGATTTTGGAGAATTATCGCCCCGAGGGTGATAATTCTCCAAAATCCACGAGGGCTCTAGATAAGGGGGATAACGGCTGAGAACATGTAATAATCTATTTATACCACATACTAAACGAGAAACATTGCAATGAATCGATTTACCTTTTCTGACTCTCCACGCCTTTGTAACTACTTTCTATGTCAGAGGCCCGGCGTCGGAGGTCGTGACCTTTTAAGAAAAGCCCGCTTATTTTTGTCAAATATTGCTTTTACTCAAAACCAATTGAAAACTTAAATATTATAGAAATAATTTGAATTTATAAATTAAGGTTTACCAATTATTATAGCTTAAAACACGTTTTTTCCACGCTAAGCTTCGACGGGGAAAT
Organism: Phoronis australis; assembly: GCA_002633005.1. Classification (NCBI taxonomy): domain Eukaryota; kingdom Metazoa; phylum Phoronida; family Phoronidae; genus Phoronis; species Phoronis australis. The sequence goes on along the minus strand of NMRA01000094.1, from coordinate 143,023 downwards.
TATCGTCTGCTAAAGTAGGTTACCACTGGTAACTGAATATAATTCTCAAGTCAAAGATCCTGACGACACGATACCCGCATTCAAACTAGAGATCGGTGATTTACAAGTAAGAAGACATAAGAGAAAAATTTCTCGGAATTAAGATATCATTTTTATGGAAATTATGTGTCTTATTTTTCGTAACGTATAAGTACAGTACAATGCGGTTTGTTGAACGTGCGATTATTGCGCGTGCTCATTTAAGTATTCTATTTTCACTATTGATGACGTCAGTCGCTGCGTGGTGTAGTGGTAAAGTGGGCGACCCGCAATATTAGGGTCCCGGGTTCGACCCCGTCCTCGGTTTCCCGCCAAATCGTTATCTCACTAGTGAGATAACTTTATGGGTTATTACACGGTTGTATCTGTCATTTGACGCTAATATTGTGGTATAGAAGGTCATATATATTATGACAAACTAAACTACTACAGATATCGGTAATCACAAAAGTTACATAGTATGTTGAACTGTAAAGGTGGGTGACAATCTGCCAAGCAGCAAGGAAGGTAGATAAAAGTGGTGAATAGAAAGTTAAGTAATAATATGTAGAAGCATAACAGCAACACCGGGACAGCGACATGGGGAATGTAAGGATAAACAGGGAAGAAAGGAAAATTGGTTTGAGGGAGGGAGGGAGGGAAAGAGAAATTGAGTGAAAACTGAAATTTGGAGAGAATTGTAGTGGACGATGGCCCAGTGTTGCGACGAAAAAAAGAGATCACGTGGTACAATTAAACCAATAATCGTAGAACAAAGAGGGTCACTGACCCGAGAATCTAAACAATATGATAATGAGGACGAAGCAGTATAGCTTACATAAAATAATTTAAAACTTAAGTAATTTTTGTATGCGCTAACTGCGAAGCGATACCGAAGCTAGTTTACAGTGAAACGACACGTGTAGATGAGATAAAAGGTCATTATATTATGACTACAGATATCGGTAATTACAAAAGTCACATAGTATTTTGAACTGTAAAGGTGGGTGACAATCTGCCACAGATGCAGCAGAAAGATGCATCCGCCCATCCAAGGGAGAGCGAGCGAGGCCGCCAAAAGGAGCATTAAGAAAAAGGGGGCAAAATTAAGCACGTAAATAGGAAAATACGAACATGGAGTGGTACAGCTAGGCAGCATGAAAAAACAAAACAAAATTATAGAGCGACACAACAAGGTGTCGAAATCATAGTAACTGAAACCCAGAGGAATATAAGGCTAACATGAATAGATAAAAACTAAGGAATATACATAAAGAACATACATGTATCAACCAATAAAAAGCACGCTGTCTGTATAAGCATAAGTAAACAGAAACGGTGACATGTACGAAGATACTTACAGATACGTAACAACAAACGGTGGCACTGTCAAAAGTAAACCTAGATAAAGTATGGAAAAAATGCTAAGTGGAGAATAACCCATAATAGGGCATGGGGTAAACCAAAAATGTGTAAAGGGGGCGGGAAAGAGTGCCCGGGAGGGAGAACCCCGAAAAGGTGAGTGGAAAGGGCGTGCCAATGAAAATGGAGAATGAGTGAAGCAGGACACTGGCAATACAGGCGCCCTAGCGTGAGAAATGGGGTGAGTGAAGTAGACACTGGCAATACAGGTGCCCATGAACGGGACACTGGCAATACAGTTGCCCCATGATGAAAAGGGAGTGGTGAGTGAGGGGGGGGGCACTGGCAATACAGTCGCCCCCAGGATGAAGAGGCGGTGGACGGAGGGAAAGCACTGACTGTAGAGCTGCCCCTGGGTGGTGGATGATCATGTCAGTGAAGGAGTGGAAATGTTAGCAGCAGGCAAGTTTAAGGAGGAGAGACGAATGTAGTTCTTGAGCGCGTCAGACTTCCAGCGACCCATACGCTGAATGGTGGAGTCTGGAATTTGGAGGGTAGCAGCGGAGGTGGCTGCCCCAATACGAAAACTATGAGATTTATAGCGTTGAGGATCGAGACCGACACATCCGAGTACCAATTTAAGGTGGCGAGTGAAGTAAGAGCGAGTTACGGGGGAACTGGAAGAGAGGGCCGGAAGAGTGGTTGGAGAGAGTGAGGTAGTGTTGAAGGGTTGTAACAGGGCAATGGGGACCGGTAGAACGGGAGATAACGAGAATGGTAGGGGTGTGATCTTAATGTTTGAAGTGGGAGATAGTGAGAGACATGGACGTAGAGGTGACTGAGACGTCAGAGACCTGGAGGACAGAAATTGGGGGTGAGGCAGAGGTGGCGACAGCAAATTCGCTAACACGAAGGAAGGCGTGAAAGGCGGTGGAAAACATAGCAGCACAGAGAGATGCGTGGAAGTGAGAGTTGAGAGCAGAGGGTAAGGCGTTGAGAAGACGGTGAAGAATAGGTGTAGTTATGGGGAGCCGGGTGTCCACGGATGGCCGCGAACTGGACACCCCCTTCAGAATTTTCTTGATCAGAAAGGAGGAGGTAGGGTCAGGCAAGGAATCCAGAGTGTAATTTGTCTGTCATAGGGCATTTAGTGATCTGTGACATGTATTGAATCATATGGAATTGGTTTTGTTTGGTACTATTGTTCGTTTAAAATCAGTTTTGGCCGGTACCACGAAAATCTAGTCTAGCTCAAATTTTTGATGGCATACCATGGTTGAGATTTTTGGGGGTTTCTGCCGGGCACAACCCAGAGTGTATTTTGTCTGTCATAGGGGTTTTAGTGATCTGTGACATGTATTGAATCACATGGAATAGGTTTTGTGTGGTACCTCGAATGTATGTGCTAGCTCATTTTTGGTGGGTCCTTTTTTGGTTTCTGCCGGACCCATTCCAGGGTACAATTTGTCTGTCATGGGTCATTTGGTGTTCAGTTCTGTACTATTATTCGTTTTAAATCAGTTTTGGTTGGTACCTCGAATATCTAGTCCAGCTCATTTTTTGGCTGTTTGTAAGGCCCCCAGGGGTCACACCCAGAGTGCAGGCAACGGCAGACGTCCATTTCTGTACATACTGTGGTGGACTTTAAATGCTCCTGTGGTCAGATGTTGGTACCTCGTTCATCTATGCTAAGTCGTCTGGGCTGCCGGTCTATTAGCATAAGTAAACAGAAACGGTGACATGTACGAAGATACATACAGATAAGTAACAGCAAACGGTGGCACCGTCAAAAGTAAACCTACATAAAGCATGGAAAAAATTGCTTAGTGGAGAATAACCCATAATAGGGAATGGGGTAAACCAAAAATGTATAAAGGGGGCGGGAAAGGGTGCCCGGGAGGGAGAACTCCGAAAAGGTGGAAAGGGCGTGCCAATGAAAATGGAGAATGAGTGAAGCAGGACACTGGCAATACAGGCGCCCTAGAGGGATAAATGGGGTGAGTGAAGTAGGACACTGGCAATACAAGTGCCCATGAACGGGACACTGGCAATACAGTTGCCCCGTGATGAAAAGGGAGTGTTGAGTGAGGGGGGGGCACTGGCAATACAGTCGCCCCCAGGATGAAGAGGCGGTGCAAGGAGGGGAAGCACTGACTGTAGAGCTGCCCCTGGGTGGTGGATGATCATGGCAATGAAGGAATGGGAATGTTAGCAGCAAGCAAGTTTAAGGAGGAGAGACGAATGTAGTTCTTGAGCGCGTCAGACTTCCAGCGACCCATACGCTGAATGGTGGAGTCTGAGCGGAGGTGGCTGCCCTAATACGAAAACTATGAGATTTATAGCGTTGAGGATCGAGACCGTCGCATCCGAGTACCAAGTTAAGCTGGCGAGTGAAGTAAGAGCGAGTTACGGGGGAACCGTTAGGGAACTGGAAGAGAGGGCCGGAAGAGTGGTTGGAGAGAGTGAGGTAGTGTTGAAGGGTATGTAACAGGGCAATGGGGATCGGTAGAACGGGAGATAACGAGAATGGTAGGGATGTGATCGTGATGTTTGGAGTGGGAGATAGTGAGAGACGTGAAAGGCGGTGGAAAACATAGCAGCACAGAGAGATGCGTGGAAGTGAGAGTTGAGAGCAGAGGCTAAGGCGTTGAGAAGGCGGTAAAGAATAGGTGTAGTTATGGGGAGCCGGGTGTCCACGGATGGCCGCGAACTGGACACCCCCTTCAGAATTTTCTTGACCAGAAAGGAGGAGGTACGGTCAGGCAAGGAGTCCAGTTTATGAATGAAACCTATGGCGGAGACATAGGTAGAGATGGTGGATGCAGTTAAGCCAGACGAGAAGAGATGTGCCATGTAAAATGCCAAGGTCGATGTGGAGACAGGAGGCACAGGCAAGGGGCATGCTGATGAGGAATGGTAATGGAGGAAATGTGAAAGAACGCGGCGGTAAGTGGATAAGTGGAGATGGTGGATGGAGCAAGGGACGCCCGGAGGAGCGAAGTCAGAACGTAAGGAGGTGCTGTGGAACTGTGGTCGATGTTGGAGAGAGCCATGGAGCCATGGAAAAGGCATCCTGGAAAAGAAAGCGAGACAATTTATCGGTAATGAAATTAGTTTTGCCGGGAATGTGTTTGGCCTTGAAATGGATATTATGGTGTAGGGTAGAGAGGACCAGGCGTCGGACGAGGCGCATAATGTTAGGGTCCTTAGAGGAAGTCTTATTGATGATATGCACCACGGAATGGTTGTCGCACATGAACGATGGCTGGCAAGTTTAGGTCCCCAGATTTCTAAGGCAAGAACGATGGGGAAGAGCTCCTTGAAGGTGATGGGAAAATGAGAGATGGATGAGGGCCAAGGGCCAGAAAACCAATTAGACCCGCAAACCGCGGCGAATCCCAGGTGGACCGAGGCCGAGTCAGTATACACTTTGAGTGATTGAGAAGAGGTCCAATGCTCGAAAAGGAACATGGATTTGCCGTTGAAGGAGTGGAGGAATGTAAGCCAAGCGCAAATGTCAGCACGGTATTCTTTGGTGAGAGTGACGTGATGATGAGGCTGAGACATGCAAAGCGTGAGATCGATGAGGCGACGGAGGAAGGCTCGACCGGGAATGATGACAAGGCAAGCGAAATTGAGAAAACCAATGAGAGACTGAAGGGTCACGTAGTAGGACCGACCTTTTATGCTGGAAGGACTGGAGAGGATGTAGGGCCTTGTTGAGTTTGTCTTGGGGAAGGGAAGCCGTCATGGATGTGGAGTCTAGATGAATACCGTAGATAGTGATGGAGGTCGTTGGAAGGACGGTCCTTTGGTGATTGATGGGGACGCCGATTTCTTTACAAAAGGTGAGAAACGTGCGGAGATAAGAAGAACATAAAGGGGAATTAGGGGGGCCGACAAAAAAGAAGTCATCAATGTGGTGGGACACCCCTGGGACATTGACTTTATTTTGAAGAATCCATTGGAAGGATGAGCTGATGAGTTCAAATATGTTGCATGACGAAGAAAGACCAAACGGAAGACAACGATCGAAATAATATTGACCGGCCCAAACAAACCCAAGGAAACGATAGTCAGAAGGGTGTATAGGAACATGACGGAAGGCATCCTGTATGTCTGTTTTAGCCATGAGAGAATTGTGGCCGGAGCGGCGCACTAGAAACATGGCGTTTTCAATGGTTTCATAGTGAACATGAGAGAAGGATAAGGGATGAGAGTTAACGGAATCGGAATCCCGAGATGGGTATGAAAGGTTATGGATAAGGCGAAATTTACCGGAGTCTTTCTTAGGTATAAGCCCGAGAGGGGAACTGATGAAATTGTCGAATGGAGGGTACTGGTGGGGTCCGGAGTAGCGGCCACAGTCAACCTCGTGCTGTATTGTGTGTTTGGTCACAGTAGAGTTGAGGACTGCAGATGGGTGGTTATGAGGAGGTGGGGAGGATAACATGGAGGAAACACCAATACGGAAACCATAAGTGAAACCATGAATAATGCGAACAGTAAGGGCGGATGGATAACCGAGGAGATATGGTTCAAGTTTGTTTATTTTTAGGGGTGTTGGAAGGTCGGGTGGCGGTGGAGGTGGTTCGCGGTGTGGGTTGGGGATAGGACGAGATAGGGCAAGCAGAGGCGGGGTGGAGGCCATTGCAAGTGATACTGCGGTGGAGGTAGCGACAGTGCTGTTGTGGGCAGAATGCGGAGTTAAACCGCCGGCAGAGACCGCTGAGGTGTGAGGCAGCTGAACGTGGTTGGAGAAATTAGGTACGAAAGGACTGAGTGCGTGGGTAGATAGTACGGATGGAATTGGGGTAGTTAGAGGGAGATGAAATTTTGTGAGATTGGAGGATAACCTGATTCCAGATTTCCATATTGGTGGTTTCCCAAGGAACAGGGGTAGCTGAGCGCAATAGCGGAGTTGCAACCGAATCGATTTAACGATTGCGCATGTCCGGAAATTAGGGTGCGCAAAGGCTACTGGGATTGTTGATGGTAAACGGGATGGCCGACTGGTTTGCACGACGTGTAATTTGTGTGCATTAAACTACGCTGTTGTATGTAATTCTGCCGCTATTCGCCCTAATTAGCGCCCATGGCTCAACAAGTGCCCCAACGCGTTTTCAGACTTTGCTAAAGTAAGCGCCCAGCCCATGAACTACATGCGAAAAATGCCCTTACATACAGTTCTAACGTCTCCAATTTATCAATTGAAAGATCCGACAGCCTGAATTTGTAACGGACCACNTTTTTTTTTCACTACCAACCGCCATGGAGTATTTGTTACTGTTTCTTTGAAGGGAGATATTGTTGGGCAGTTTCTAAGATACGTTTTCTTGCCGCCCTCAAAATGAGCGCTGCACACTTTATGCTACGAAGTCGGAAAGAATTCACGAAGTCGGCCTTTGCTACCAGCTCTTCCGATGTCTCTGACCCATGTTTAACGCAGTTCTTGATCCTTGGGAAACAGGTAGTAACTAATTTTTTTATTTCGCTAACTGGTGTTATAGCATGCCACGCACAAAACACGTATAACCTCCCTGTGGCCGGTTCGCCCCCACGCTTGCCGACGTACTTGTTTACCAGCTTAACCACAATGCAACATTCTGACCCAAATCCAATAAAGCGGGGTTGCAACTCCGCTATTGTCGAAACTGTTGATTGTAAAACATGGCGGGGGCAAAACCGAAATGGTGGTTGATGGAGATTATGGTATGACAAAACTTTGCGAGATGAGGTGCTTGATGTGGGTGACGGGTAGTGTAGATGGCTAAATAGATGAGAAATGCCTGGTTCCACTGAAACATGTTGTTGATGGAGCGAGCTTTGGGGTGAAAAAACTGGTTGATGGTTAACTATGGAGAGCTGGACGTGTGGGGATGAAACCGGGATAATTAGGTGACTGTCTGGTCTGTCCATATGAGGTTTTTTGTTTCTGCTTCCTAGTTGAAACCAAAGCCAGAGACGTGTGTACGGAGGCGTCAATTTTACCTGCAACGGGTGGCATATGGTGCTCCAATGCTGTTGATGTGTCCGCAGCTGCTGAATATGTCACGGTAGGCGGTGAGGTAGAAGTGAGGACGTTTGGCGTTACTGTAGGCTGGTGAACTGCTAAAGGAGTCGCCATGTTATTGATGGCGAGCTGGGGGGAGGCCTCCAAGGGCCGAGGTGGATCATTGGCGAGTAAATCCCTTAGGGCATCTCGAAGTGTTGAATTGTCCCGTAGTTGTGCGAAGAGGTCCGAAGTTAGAGATAAAGTGGACGAGTGGACGACGGCGGGTGTACGGGTAGCTCTTGGCGAGATGGCCCACGAGACTGGTATAGCGAAGCAGTTTTACGGGTTGATTGTCGTGGCATGCTGAAAAGGAAGAATAAAGGGAGCAGAAATGAAACACTGAAACAACAGGCCACCACTGTAATGGCTGGAGCCAAGCGGTAAGAAGAAGAACTTGGAGAGTTGAATTACGATGGATTACACTGAACATTAAGAACTAAGGATTAAGTAAGTGATATCTGAATGGTCGAACCCATTGTAAAACGGGGACCTATGAATAAATTGGCAAAGTAAGCGGAACTGAAAGAGAAAGTAGACACCAAAGGTGCAGGATTTAGGAATGAGTTGTATGTAAGCTTGTATGGGTTGATCTGCCACGCTTGCATAAAACGGGAATAATGGAATAAAACGAAAGGGAATTGTAAACTGAAGTAAGCACACAAGGTGTTACCAGACAGAGTAGTCTAAGTGAGGACCACTGGTGCAGTGTAAACTGAAGTAAACACCCAAGGTGTTACCAGATAGACGGGTCCGAATGGCCGGACCAAGCCGTATGAAGAGTAAACTGAAGTAGGCACCCAAGGTGCTACCAGATAGAGTAACCCGTGTAGGGGGACCACCGCATTGACGTAATAAACTGAAGTAAACTGAAGTAAACACCCAGTCGTACCTGAAAGTAGTAATGATTAATGAAAGAAGAAGCTGTGAAAGGGGGCCGAGGAACGGGGCAGTAAGATAAGAACATGCATACTGAAAATATACAAGGACGTAACTGGGGATATGAGATAAGGGACAATTACGAGAGGAGACCCAGGCGGCGGAGGTGATGTCCGAAAGCGAAGCGGACGCTGAGAGCTTGCTTGCGGATGCCTGAAGGGTTAAGGTGAATGAGGTCAGGGCGGTAAAGGTGTAAAGGGTCTTGCGAGAACCCGCCCCTATGGGTCCAAAGGAAGACTGAGGGATGGTCGGCGAGGAGGCGTTTGAGGTGAAAGTTAAGAGTTTAAAAGTGCCGTCATCGTGGAAACGGAGGAACACCATGCCGATGATGACCGACTGCACAGAAGGGTAAGACTGGAGGACAGACTCGGAAAACGAAATTAGGTCCGGTCATGGGCCAGAGACAAAGGGTGAGACTGGGGATGAGACAGGTCGTTTCCGGCGATCTGTAGAAACACTAAAGTGGCCGAGAATTCGGCGATGGCTGGGGTTAAATGGCGAACGGAACGAGGGCCAGGGGCGAGTGTGGCCCCGGACAACCCTAAGGAGTTGATGGATACAGAGGACTCGTGGAAACCCAAATTGGTCAGACCCCGGTCGGTCGCTGCAGGCGAATTAAGATAGGCGTCCAGCCAACGCACACAAGAACTGTCCAAAATCAAACAACTAGGTGACATGTTTAGTCCAGAACGAAGCAGGAAACAAGGTACAATGCCTTAATGAGGTGAAGAGACGGAGAGTGCTAAAACTTCAAAGAGAAATTGAGTGAAAACTGAAATTTGGAGAGAATTGTGGGATTTTTATTTATTGCCACCAATTCGCAATAATTTGACCAGCTTTGGTGCGTTCTTGGTTTCTGCTTCGGTCCCGGATTGGAGGCAGACAAATCCTGTCGATTTGTTGATACTGTGTCGTATAGACCTAATTCACGTGGCGGACATTAAAGCCCAAAGCAAGGCTCACGACGATAAACAATGCGGAAGTTGACATTGCGTGAGTTCAATGGTCGGTCTTTCGAGTCCAACCTGTATATTAAATCTTGAAAATGTGTCGACAATTAACAGCAGAGAAGTAGAAAAATACATTAGAGAACAAGTCAATGCACCAAAGAGTAGTCTGACGAAAGGGTATAAGGTTTTTTCGGAAAACTAGATTCGAAACATAAAAAGTAAATTTGACCAAATGGCGGCGATCGTAGTGTTACGGATTAGGTATTATGCTGAATTCAGGGTTAGATTTCTTCGTGTAAATTGTTGATAATGCTTTCTACACGAACCAGGTCGTCTGCTCTTATTGTTGACGAGTTGAAAATATATTCGACATTGGTGGCTCATCAGATTTTGCTGTGGTGTGCAATTAGTCACATCTGGTTTTTGATTTGTTGATCAAGCGTAGCCTAGGTCCTGGTGAGCTAGGGACTACCGGGACTAACAGTTGATTTGTCATTGATCTGGAGGAATAATTGATGTCCTTAAATATATTTTTTATAAAAATAAATAACTAGTCTCGTAATTGAAAACAAAAATTATTTGACCATCAATTCTGCTTTCTTCAGTTGGTTTTAATAATTCTTTCATCTATTTCATGTGTTATTCGTTCGTCCAATGCATAACATCGTTTTAGAACTCAATTTCAGTTAAGTGGACAGAGCAAGCATAGTTATCATGTTTCTTCTGGGGCCTCGTTTATCCGAGGGGAAAATGAGGTGCCTGTGCTTTAATTCTGAGAGGGGAATTTTTTTGCCGAGTGAGGAGAAAAATCTACCTAACGATCACCATCATAGCACCCCCGCCCTGTTACAAGTTCTCATAGGCTCTGTCTCAAGTAGCACTTTGTGCTCTTTCAAACTGTCACCTGTGTGGTTAGGTGATTTGAACTTCGAAGAAATATTTTCAAATTTTTTGGCCTAGTCGCGGTGGGGGGAATTTCGCGCAATTGTTCAATATTTTTGAGAGGGGAATAGGGCCTAAATTCGGCCTCAAAATCTAGCGATTGAAGGCCCTGTCCTTTTTGGAAAGCAAAATGCATCATATCATGTTTCAGCTCGTAGTCATGAAAAGACAGCCTGCCTGGCCGAAGATTCTCCGGTTGTAGTGCTATACTCGGCAACCGAGATGCGACAAAATATGATCAAACTGTTCGAAAACATTTATAAATTTTACACGGACATATTTTCCATCGTCGCGGCGTATGGCAACGACCCAACGCTTCCGAATTTCAACGTCCTTAGGGATTGTGAAACAGACAGTTGAATGTCCGTATTTTTTCTAGCCGTCGGCAACGCGAAATACACTGAACTATGACCATATGACCATAAGCCAACAGAGCTATAGTAGCGAGCCTCGTTTTGGAACGCGCCTCCTGTCGGCGTGAATTAGGTCTATACCACATAATTATGTCCTGATGCGGCCGTGCAATAACCTCGTCTCGTGTCCGTGCAATAACCCAAAGGTTATCGTACGGTCACGTGACCAAAACTAACCACACTCACGTGAAAAAACAGAACTACTTTCTACGGCTGGAATTCTAAAGTTTCAACCTGATCAACCTCGGTTTAAGCTGAACACATTACATGAATTTACGTTTTATATACATTTCAAAAACTAAATAACGTAGAAAATAAGTCTGAAACTAAATAAAGCGATCCAGACCCTCTCAAGGATACTATTGTTTCACGAAATGTATAAGGATGTCATTATATCCTAAAATTTCAGTTGATCCATTCTTGTTGTTTTTTTTTACATATGTAGAAACTAAACAAACGTAATACACTGGACGGCATTTGGTATTTAAAATTGCAAATTCTCCTCAATATAACGAACTTTTTTGCCACTCGGTCTTCGTTGTCACTCCATCCTCAAAGCCGGTGAAACTGGTCATTGTAAACTGCAGTGGTAACTACAGTAGCGTTCTGTTTTCATTATTTTGTGGTGTAAAAATACTAGTAGTAATGGTAATTAAACTCAATCAACTTATTTTGGGGGTGATCCCACACACACAGAAATTCTGCCATATCCTATCGAGAATACATTCCAGTTGGGAATGTCCAACGAGACCGAAACCTATTCATCCCTTATATATGTAAGAACTTACTTGCATCATCGCGACATCATGTTGCAGTGTGCTTCGGCTTATTGGTATATGGCGTCATATGTATGCCAAGCACGGTACCCGCGCCGGTTAAGCGAAGTTTTTATTTCATAACAAATTTATAATTAGAAGTTTTAGTTTGTGAAATACACATGCTAAAACATTGAACCGTTCAATAATATTAAACGTTTGTCGAAAACTTAGAAACAATTCATCCGGGAATATAAAAACTGAAACATTCACTGAACAGTTGCGAAGCAGTGTGTCGCTTTAGCTTCGATGAAATTCTTTGATTTCCTGCTTATTTTCGTGTCTTAGATTCTGGACGGTAAAAACTACTCAAAAAGGTAACACCACCTTCATTGTTGTTCATAAATTGGTAATTATAGTTTTTGAGAATTCAAAAGTGCAGTATAATTCAAGACACACATTCTCATAACATTTTTTTTCCAAAGACCTATTTATATAAAATTCAGAATGAAACTTTTAAAGAGACGTGGGTCTGAATCAAAAGTCGCAAAATAGACATTCCGAAGACATTTGGTTCGCACGCGGATTCAACGAAATGCATCCTTTACAAAAACTACAGACTGCTTAGCTTTGGAATAGTCTTGTAGTGTTTGAACGAGTCTGAAGGCCAATAAAGGAAATTATGAATGGCTTTATTGAGTATACTTCTTCTTGCATGGAGCTCCAACAGCTTGATGCCGGTTGATGGTCAATGGAGTACCGTGGAGCATCACTGAATTTTCCTGCGCGTGAAGAAAAGGAGTCAATAAATGCATAAATTTAGTAAAGGTTACATAAGAAATCAGTGCATTTGTGTCAGTGTCAGTTTGAGTGTCAAAACCATGCCAGGTATGGCCGAAAAAAATAGACTTCGGGCTTTTGGTTAATTCGAATCGAGCGCTGCGCAAAGAGAGGTCGCCAATAACTTTTGTCATCTGCCAGTACAGTGAAACGCCAGCCTTCTGGTACTGTCCACGACTTTCCACGGAATGATTGTCTAGCCGCTACTGCACACAACCAAGATGGGCACATTTGAGCTTTGGTGCTGAGAAATCGGCAGATTACATTCAGGGAAGTCACAGAGAGATTGCGAGGGCAACACACGAAAATTAGCGATCAGACGGTTAGGAACCGCCCTTATTCAACCGACATAAGAGCACGGCGTCCAGCAAGGAAACCAGCTATGACCGCTCTCCATCTCCAAACCCGAATGAGATTATGTAAGCAACACGTTCGCTGGAACCAGCGACAGTAGAGGACTGTCACTTGTTCTCAGCTGATGAGTCTCGTTCTTACTTGTGGTCCATGGAGACGGAGAGGCAAAAGATTTCCAAACTGTTGGAATACGCTTGTGACACCATACAATGAAGATAGTGTTATGGTGTGGGGCAGAATCTACTTCAACGGAAGAACTCCACTTGTCCATCTACCAGAAAGTTTAAACGCCCAGCGCTGCGATACTCCAAGTTCTGGTTCCCGTAGCCATACCTTTCGTTCGAGCGCTTGGACAAAATGGTATCCTGCAAGACAGCAACGCAAGGGCCATAGAATACCATTTACAATAACAAGGCATACAGCAAGTCCTGACTTGAACCCCATAGAACGTGGGACCAGCTTGCGTCGCCGTGTCACAAACCAGATCTCATTGGACGATCTCCGGCGTCTGTTATAGCTGGAATGGGCACCAATCCCCCAGCACAGGATTCAGCGCTTAGTTATGAGTATGCTTGAGAGATGCATGGCTGTGGCGACAATACACGTTACTGATGTAATAGATTGGAAGTGATCCGGTTAGCAACAGAGGAACAATGTTTCTTTCGCACTATAACCCGAATTAACACAGTCTACCTCGCATAAGGTTTTCGAAGTGCACCAAGACGAGACTGAAATTCGTGTAAACTATGTTTGCAGTTCTGTCTGAAAGTGTCTAGATGTACCCTTGCAGAAATTCCGCGTCCACAGCTAGAAATAGAGGAATAAATATGGAAAACGTATTAGTGTAGCTAGTCTAAAATGGATTGCATATGATTGAACGGACAAGAAAGAGATGCAGGAAACGCCCAACTTAAGACAAACTATAGTAGCCGTGCCTATTTGTAAAGCGTAGGGGCCTGTGCATATCACTATATGCAAAACCGTTGAACTTTTTTCAGGAAACACCACTTTGTTTCGGAATTTGCCCCTGGGCCTAAGTGTGCGCATGCACAGTACTCGGCCAGTCTTTGCATAAGACTCACAGCAGGCATTGTTCAGCGTTCGAAATGCACGGTGTTCCGGGGCCAGCGCATTTGCGGCCGAGCTAGTAACCTTTAAAAGTTAACTTGGCACCTGGGCCATTAAATTTTCAGACTAACTGGCCTAGCGGGCCAGCACATCTGAAATTCGAACACTGATTAGGTCTACAGTTTGTTTGCGTTGCTACAAGTTACACCAGAATGGCTTTCAGTCTGGTGTCCTTGAACCTCTTCACCCGTATTGGCGCTTGCGCCGTAACGCGTTTTTTACAAAAAGAGCAAAAGTGCTCTCATTGCCGGTAATTCTTAGTTGATGACACAATGGTCTTATCTCACTTAAGTAAACAACCTTTTTGTTAACAGGCAATGTATGTTCAAATGTTTACCATGGTATTGTTGTATTGTAAATGCAGTAAAAAAGATCCATTAGAGCTTGTAAGTAAGATTGATATGACGTCATAACCCATTGCATATCTGTTGACACAAGTTTGTTTGCTTAAATACCTCTCGCGCCAAAACTAACAACAAGATGGAATTTCCAAAACAATGTTGTTTAACGGTAAATGGAGAACATAAAATATAAGATGCATCTAACTAGCTATTTTGCATGAAGCGAATCGTCTAGGAGGACAATGTGATCAAGGAGCCCTTGCAAATTTAAGGAAACTTTCATGAGCAGTTCCAACTATTGTTCACTTATCTCGACCAATCGCACAACCACAACGCCAGTGTTGTTGTATTGCAAAAATGGAATTAATTCAAAAATAGATTCGAAACTTTCCTTTGCACAAAACGCCAAGGACTTACTTTTAAGAGTCCTCGTTCAAATGAACACAGGAATACTAGATAGACAACTTCAGAAATGCCATTTTCCCATGAATTTATATTTATGGTTGGCAGCTGCTAACAATTAATATTTTTTATTTATGCAAACTGATCCTATTTTGGTCGTTGTACTAATAGGACCGCGCCCTCAGCTGTTTGCTACCTTGGACCACCTTTGACTATGGCCGTATATACTATGACACAGTAGCTACTTTGGTTGCTATCCTACTTACCCGTTCATTCAACGATCCTCCTTATATTATCATCGGTCATCCATTATTTTATTTTGGGTCACGTTCAGCCACTACGTACCCAGTCATCTCTCCTTTGCTCTACATGTAGCCATTGCCTCATACTGTGTGTTGACATTGTGCGTTAACATGCAACATAAAAACCATGACTGTTCAGTGCCACCAATCATCATTACTGCAGGATGTTTTCTTTTCCTTTGAAACACGTCATTGTGGTCACTTTTTGTCCGTTTTGAAAACAAATGACGTTCACGATTTGTTTACAATAAAAAGGTGGCCAAAATAAAATTGAAACGATACGCTCTTTTTTCACGTGCTTCTCTATGAGGGTGCGACATTTTCCGGGCACCTCCACTGAACGTCAAAAGGAATAACAAAAAGATACAACTGAGCAACACACATAATAATAAAAAATCACATTTCAGAAAGCTTGGTGAAGTCTAGGCGTTTTTGTTTGTGGGGGGCAAAGGTACTAGAGGCAGATTTAGTTGTAGTAGTAGGCCAGCTGCTCCCCTCCACCAGAGACCGTAGCGTCTTTGCCTCCACCAACAAAACCAAACAAATGCCGCCGACCACAGGCGCTTGGGTTTATCGCAAATGACGTCACTCAATAATATATATATATATATATAAGAAAACATAAAGGTTGGACACTCGAAATCTGTTTCCTAAAAATTTTCTACTCAAATGTGCATGGAACTCCACGAAACTAGCATCGAACAACTCTTAGAATACCTTCTTTCATTTAATCTCTTCAAATTGCCTTCGAGTGGTGATTTGGCGACAACAATGCCAAAAGAATGCCAAAATCACAAATTCAAGGACCTGATTCCGTGATGTCATGGCAGACGGTCTTCGCACATCCGGGTTTTTGACGGACGCTCCCGAGCTAAATCCGATAGTCTAATTTCGCGCGGCTTTCATCGTCAATCCCTCGACTACTTGATCATGAGAGCACTTTATTGCCAAATAAATGTAATTACTCACATATTTGTGTCAAATATAAATTATCCTGATACTGCATTGATATGCGAAGTTTTTGTGTACTGTGATTTCTTATGAAGGTTTTACTTTCGGCCAAAACCATTGAGTTAACTCGTCGGCCACGCGCATTGTAATACTTGCACGGACTGCGTTTCCTGGACGAGTGTGCTGTGCTTCAATCAAAAAAGTGCGTTATGTCAAGATGAGAAACAAGATACACCAGTTTATGTAATAAATTTCTAAGTTAAGGGCTAAATGAGCCGTCAGTGGAATAAAGTTACAAATAATTATTAAAATACTAACTTTAACATTCTCAATAGTTGAGTTTTGGATTAGAATTATTGAATTTGAAATATAGGTTGCTTGCTCAAACTCGAAGTTTCACCTACTACAGGCGTACAAGTTGAAGCACAACTGAAATCCGCCATGTTTACTATTTCAGGTCCTTGAATTCAGAGTTTTGAGATTGTTTTGGAAATTCCATCTCCAATTCACCACTCACGAAGACAGTTAATGGGATCTAGGGAAGATAAGGCTTTGAATGTTTATGCAATACCAGGCTAAGGGAGGTGCACGCAGATTTTATTTGGATTTTGGACGGTTGAAGTTGGGAGCCTCGGCTTGGCAAAGTTTAAGTGTCCAACCTTTATGTTTTCTTATACATATTATTGAGTGACGTCATTTGCGATAAACCCAAGCGCCTGTGCCGCCGACGTGACGTTTATTGGACTTGCAAGGACGTTTTTCCTTCGAAAATTGTGGTTGGAATTCTTTTGTGACATTTCAGGTACGCCTTGTCGCCAGTGGAAAGCGTAACGGATGTTACAAGGTGAGACACACATTTGCATTTCTTTCAGTTGATGCATTGCAAAATTGTGATGAAACGTGCTACCTAAGGAACAACCCGAAGGAGCGACCTGAGGGAACAGTCTGATGAAACAGCCAGATGGAACAGCCTGATAGAACAACCTGTTGGAACAGACTGATGGAACAGCCTGATGGGACAACCTGCTGGAACAAACCTGATGGAGCAGCTCTGCTGTCAAATGACTAAACATAAGTTTCATTTTCTCTGACAACATTATCAAGTACTAATATTATTTTGAAATAGATTAGTAGGTGAACTTAACGACACTTTATTTTCGAAACAAAAAACATTGGTGGTGCCTCAGTCAGGAAGACCTAGCGGTTCCACTGCAAAACGTTACCTTCAAGTAAATTTGTGTGGTTATTCATTTATTAATCTGCATCCACTGAGTCTTCAGAATAATCCCTTGGATGCAAATGTTGGCGAGCGAGACTCTTTCGTCAAAGATTAAACTTCTACCCTCTCATACAACACCTGTCGCCAGTTTCACAAACGCATTTTTAACAGAAGCTCCAACGTACAGACGCAGCCAAAGCCAGCAACCCGTTGATCTCAAGCTACTGCCCATAAACAAAGGACAACACTGCCCCCCTAACGGGAGATGGATGCATTGACCCCTATTACTACATCCATTTGCTGGCGCGACGGACACCCTTGCTGCCTGCTGTGGACCAGCGGCCATGAGCGTTACCATCCCAGATCTTCTCGTGCTGAGCAGCAATCAGCATGACATTCCGACTATCATATGCATATGCCCCCT